>CM044563.2:19682578-20117578 GCA_024416835.2 Perccottus glenii | reverse complement strand
TTTACTTATTTAAAGCAACACTATGTAACTTTTTAGCGTAAAATTCATTGCACTGAAATGATTAAAATGGCTCTTACATGAAGTATTATGGTGGTGCAGTTCTTACACGAGAACGTTTTTAGAAGCATTTTACAAAAATATTTATGAGTGAGACCCAATGTTATGAGTGCAAATAAAAATAAAAATAAAACTATTGTAGTGTTGCTTTAAATAGTAAGAAACAGACAGGAATGAAAAGACTGAAAAGTACAAAAGTAGATTAAAAAGCTTCCCTGAATATTGTTCCAAAATCCCATTCTTTACCTCCAATGTAAACTACCATAACAGTATTATAGTTTGGATTTATTTAATAGAATGTACAGGAAAATCCTTCTTGTATTATAGCGTGTTGTCCATATACAGATGGTTTGGCAGTCTTTAGTTTAATCGGAGATCACCCACACCTCTTCAAAGAGTCCTCCCCGCCCCCCATGCCTCAGATGGCCTGTACACCAGCTGACCGCTCCGCCACCAAGCCCTCGCTCAGCTCCCAGAGACTGGCCGCACTGCTGTCGTCCTGGGCCTGCAAGGACGGCAGGCAGCGGAAGCAGTTGTTGAAGTACATGCCGCCCAGACCCTCGAGCTCCGGAGCCACGGCGCAGTACACTGTTGGGGCCGCCCCCTGTTGCTGTGGACACAGAAACACAGACAGAAGAGATGTTAGTGAGGGACCGCGGGAGGAAACGTCAACGTAAAGAACTCAGCTACTTACACACGGACAAGTGGACTTCAGCCGACTGTCCACAGTAACAAAAAAAGACGATGTGCTGTCTCTCTAGTCGGAACAGCTAAGGTTCTTTTACTGTACATATATTTATATACAAACGATATATATTTATTTGTCTACCGCTGTGTACAGGATCACAGACTTTATGGGACCATGTCAAAGCAGAGAGAACAGGACACCAGCTTCGGTCTGGATGGGAATCACCAGGAATACCACAGCTTTTGAATCTGTGAATATGTATATTTTCACATGTTGTGTTAATGAGGCTGTCCAAGTATTAACGAATAATGCAACTACACTTGTGTATCCATGTCTAAAGAGATATGTTTAAACACACACTTTTTCAAATCCACTTCCCTCTTGCTCCTTCTCGACAAGTCATTTCACATTTTACACGCGAGTTTAACTTTGATGCTCATTCAACTCGTGTTTCATGTCAACTCATTTGGACACAACCTGCTAAATTCTCCACGCCCCGTCCCGTCAGTCAGTAATTAGCCGGGATGTTCTTAGAAGGGGGGAGGTGACATTTGGAAGGGGAAGTTTAAAGAGCAGCAGAATAAACATGTCAGGGAGAATTACACACATAACCCGCACGCTCAAAGAACCAGCTTTCATATCGGGGTTCTGGCTAAAAGCTGCTGCGACAGCTTCCTTACAGACTCCCGAGCATTGGAGACAACTTCTGTGCGGCCACATTAAAAAGGCTTGTGTCTTTATCTCCCAGTGAGAAGGAGCAAGATTGAGATGAGGGCAGAGGGCGCGAGACTGAAGCTCTGATGGAACTTGAGCACTGGCACAGACATAGTCAACGCCATATAGACGAGTGAACATACACACATGCATAATGAGCCATATTACAGTGGAACAGCTTCCTAAAGCAGCTGTGAAACAAACAGACATGAAGTGTTGGGGTCTTAATAATAAATAATAATTTTCAAGTAGAAAATATGCACAAAAATGCAAATGCAAATACATTTACAGATTTCAGTAAATATTGCACACATACACACAAGGCGGTGTAAGCTGTGAGTTAAGTTGTGCCAGAAGGAGTCCTGGTGTGTAATGTGGCAGCAGCAGATTGAGTGTGTTTGAAGTGCTCTGTGATGAGAGAGGCAGTAAACAGCACATGAAAAGGCAGCATCGCTATGTGCTGCCGCTGTCTGTCTCACCTGCCAGTGCACCGATAACTTCTGCCACATCACATGTCGCCGTATCAAAGACAAACAAATGCCAAGCAGTGTCTCCGAGTTGCAGCTTCACACGCGGCCGGTTTAACTCATCTCCCCCTCACGTAGGCCATCTGATTTAGTTCGACTCAGACGCCTTTTAACACGGCCACTGAAGATTTCAGAGCCACGGGCCTGACTCGCCGTCGCCCCCTTGAACTTGGCTGACTTTCAGAGCAGTTTGTTAGCGTCCATTTGCCGTCAGTGTAAGTTCAAATAGTTGTAAAACACTTTCAAGCTGTAATCCAGATTCAGGCAGCTGAGATCATTTTCTGTCTTCTGTTTTAATATAAAATTAATTTTCCACTACTCTGCCAGTATATCTTATGGTGTTTAACACATCCCGCTTTACCACTTGACGTTGTGACCTCGGCATAAAGTTTAGCAAATTAAATCATGGATATATTATAAGACCTGAAAATGATACCTCTCCCTCTGTCTTTTTGCCGTTTCCACCAGTGGCCACTCAAGGTATTGCAGTTGGTTAGAACAGATGGAAGTTATGGCGGTTAAAACACAAGCCCACAGGTGGAAAGGCTTTAGTGCTACAGGCTGCAGATATAAACACGGAAGTCAAAAACGTTTTGGGTGTATATGCTAATGGGAACCGTTGAAAATCAATGGCCTCCTAGGATCTAGTTCTAATAAAACATCCATGGATTAGGCACAAACCAATCAAGTGTTCACCACAGATGTCTATTACTGAATGTGTTTGTGCGTGTAGATAGATGTGAGCATTGATGAGAGTACATTAAAACAAAAGACAGTCGACATATTCATATGTGCATGAGCATGTGTCTCCACACAAGCACGGACAGATATACACTAACACTTAAGGACAATCTACTGAAAGAAAGTGTAGACATTTCTTTCCCGTGTGCAAATGTAGATTAAGCCTGTAAATTAACAAACTGGTGAATCTTCCTTGTGTCTTCTGCAACTTGTGAATCATTACATTGTGTATGTTTATGGTAGATTTCAGGACACGTGTGTGCTGTTTTAGAATCGATCTCTATGGTCCACCGCCATGGACATATCTCAGACCAATGATATTAACATTTAAAGGACTGAAATATTTCAAGCATACTTCAAAATAGAAAATTATTCCTCTCCTGCACTTATTATAACCACATATTCTTGGGACTCAAAAGCATCACAGCAATACGGAAAACCAAAGGAGCAAATAAATCCAAAAGGATGAGCAATCTCTGCCCAGTTTGGCACCACACCTCTGAGTTTCTTCCAGAACATCCTGCAATAAGTGTCTGCAATGACCCCAGCTCTGGAACCGACCCAAGTCTTCCTGTCCAGACTCCTGGGGACCTCATGGACTCTCAATAAAAACGTCCTTGTATAGTATTCCGCAATAATCTGTTGTTGAAAAGCGTATAAAAAGCAAAAGGGTTGAAGATGTGACGTTGTTGACAGTAATGTTCTTTTACTGTGTTCTGTTCTGTGTCTTCATCAAATAGGTTGTACCTCTCTGACCCCTGTGCATGTGACCCTACATCTGTAGTTATGACATTGACCTCTCTCCGACCCGGATGTAAATAAACCCAGTACTGTAGAGCTGCTGTTTTGGGCCCATCCCTGTACATAATCTGTGTAAATAAAATCGGCTATGCATGCTAAAAAAAAAAATCAAAAATAGCAATTCTTTCAGGTACTTTTATAATCCCCAAATTCTCATATGGCATGCACTTAAAAAAATAATAATATAAAAAGTAGAAAAACATAAAAGCGTCAACTAAAAATGACTTGATAATATTGTCAGGCATTATCCTCTCTTGGACAGTGTGTGTAGAGTCTTCCTGTTTTCTTCCTCCTGTGGGTGGTTCTCTTCCTTTGCCTGTCCCGTGTTTCTGCGCACCGTCCGTGTCAGTTGTCGTCAGTTGGCATTTGTACAGCAGCGAGGGTTGAGGCAGAGCCCACCTTTGTCATGGCACTCCAGTCCAACAGAGCTGCTAAACACTGTTGAAACTTTTTAAAGGGCTTCTAGCAAGCACCAGGAAGCCATTCATCATGCAGGCCTTGTGAACTCTCACTGGGTGTAAAAACATATAAGACCAGAAAATACAATTGGACTTTGAAATATTTTTGTTACAGCTGTCATTCACAAACATGTCATATTCTGTGCACCATATTCTACAAGACACACAGCAATTTTGGAAACTGTAAATGAATAATTCTTGTAACTCTAAAAAGTAGATCGGTACATAGAGATCTTTTCTACAGTCTGAAGGAACTCTTGGTGTGGCTCTAGAGCAAAGGGATTAGGTGGAGTGCAGTTTTTGCCTCAGCCCTCTGTCCAGCATCGTGGATCCTTAAAAATGGGACTCCAAAGGGTTTGTAATTCTGTTTCAGGAATGTTTTTTTTCAACCTGTGATGTTTAAAATAGATGGAGGTGTCTGATTTTTAATCTGTGATGAAGATATTTTACATTTAATAAATAAGCAGTGAAACAAAGCCTCTTCAGCCTCAGTCTGTGTGAGTGTGTGCAGTGACAGCGTGTCTGCCCTCAGCCCATCCTCTGTGAGCTGACAGCTCAGCTGAGCGTGCCCGGCCCAGCTGTACGGGGAATCCTGGGTAACGCGGTCCTCTCACAGATAAACAAGCTGTCCCTCCATTCAGCTTGACCACTGGACCACGAGGAGAGGAGATTAGCTCCTCAAACACCTCAGCACACACCTCAGAGAGCACCCTGACACCCACGTCATGGAACTGTAGTAACCTCTGTCACCCAGTGCAAGGCATGCCAAAGGTCACACCAGACAACAGCCACTACAGTAAATATGTTTCCTCACTCAACAAGGACACAATAAAAAGGAGCTTTGGCTTTGAGCTGTGATAGTTCATGATCACATTTTTGAGAATGAATAGCAATTATTAATAGCAGAGGTGGAGCTCGGTGGTAACTAGTTTTATGTACTCTGTTTAAATCAAATTTGTACTTGTAAGACTAGACTAACCTTTTGAGTCGACCTGTTGCAATGGGGTAAGCAAACAAGGGGATTGCCTTGGGCCCCGAGAGCGGGGTCCCAATATAAGCTGAGTACATCTAAGCATTTATTAAGCAAGAAGAGAAAACCACCAATATAATTAACATTAACAATGTCAAAGAAACTTCAAGCTCACAAATAATACATTTAATGTAGTTCAACTTTACTCAAGTTAAATTAATGCCGAGTGCCATGTGTGAGCACAGCTGCGGTGTATCTCAGGGGCATCACAGAAGTGGTTTGGTGCATGTTACAGATATCCAGCTGGTGTCTTTTTCACACGGAGCAGAGCTTGCGGTAACTCAAATGACTTGATATCTATTTATTTACATGGTCCCTACAGAACTGGCTCCATTAAAATGGTCAATGCTTAAATAGTGTATCAAGAGTTTAGGAAACACATGCAGCCCTCCACTGGAACGTCAGTGTGAGTGTGTGTTTGATCTGTGTGAAGACTGCATGTGTTACCGTAGTTTTTCTTTGGGTACTCCGGCCTCCCACTGTCCAAAGATATGCAGACAGGTGTAGGTGGACTACACTGTAGGTGAATCTAAAATTGCCCCTAGTGAATACTCGTGAGAATGAATGGTTGTCTGTCAATGTCTGTGTCTAAGTGCTAACCTTGCAACTGCCAGTGTCCAGAGAGCCCCTGGTCTCTGGCTCAAAGTGGCTGGGATAGGCTCCAGCTATCCGCGACCCCTAATCTGATTAGGCGGAAGATAATAAATTACAGCTAAAGTGCTTTTATTCAAGTACAAATCCTCTAACCACATCTGCTTCATCTGCTTCCTGGTGGTCATCTGTAAACTCTTTAAAATGCTTCAGTAAGTTGAAGGCCTTTCCATTGAGAAGCATTTAGGACAAGATCTTTCCATTATGTCATTATGTCATGTAAATCTTTGTCTGCCTGCCTTTTTTTTCTAAAACGTCATTTTTGTTCTATGACGGCTCTCTAGATAGATAACATTAACAGACACACTGAGGTCTCATAATAAAGCTTCTTGAAATTAAATGGATTCCTTTTCTGGGCTTATACATGAGGCCGGTTGACTATTTATTTATTTCTGCATGTTGCTGAAAGCAAGGAAGGATAATGTATGTAGGAGTGACAAGAAGACAGCTCAAAAGGCTGCACAAATCCCCACTGTTGTATTTTTTTCTCCCCTTTTGCCCGAGATAAGATCACCCACATGTCAGTCATCGACAGCCTATAGTCACACAGCCATTGTTCAACTGTTAGCTGTGAATGTGCAGTCCGGCATACCCCGCTGCATACATTTAATGCCCACATGTTCTTGGAAACAATAGAAAGTAAGAAACGATAGCTAAGGACAGCAGGATGAGGACAAGACAAGGGAGGGGGCAAGGAAAGGAGGCAGGGGAGGAGAGGAAAAAGGCAAGACACAAGGCATCCAAGGGGAAAACGATGGGGAGTCAGAAGGACTTGCGCAGCTACTGTGAAACTATCTCATTTTTATCTGGCAAGAGGACTTCCGAAGTGATCCGCACAACCTAATTATTTTCCCCTAATAAAAGCAACATATGCTAAGACAATAAAAGGCCTTATTGGACACCTATTCATTAAAGAGGAGCCGTAAAAGGAGCAAGACTCTGGCACTAGGATTAGCTTTTTAAAAGGGCTTTTCTCTGGCTGGAAATGGTCCTCCCTTTAGCATAGCCCACCGTAAAAAGTCTGAATTATACATGAAGAGGCCTGGCTGCTTTATTGGATGTCATCTGCATTTTTCCCATTTCACCTGATCAGCGGACAATACCTCAAACTTTGGATTGGCTCGCCTTGAGTTTGATCTGCTGTTTTTTTGGGTGGTTTTAAGGAAAGAAATGCTCAAATGCAAAATAACATATCGCTAACGACAAGCATTCAGCAGCAGTAAGATAAGCCATAATTCACAAAAGTTGGTTAAGTTGGTAACACCTGGTTGGGATAACGCATGGCGGTGACTCACGGCTGACAGTTTGACACAGTGAAGTCATTATTCCATATGGTCAATGTACTATGAGTGTCAGTGTGTTTCTATTATGAGCCGAGCGATGCTGTCTGTGTGATGAGCTGGTGTAATAGGGCCACCTCCTCAGTGATGCTCCAGCTAATTGGTCTCCCGCGGCAACCTGACATATTCACACACGCACATTCAGGTGTGGATGATATTTGGGAGGAAACGCGCACACACAACGTAGAGTGAAGGTGTTCTACCCACTGTACACTGTGCAAACACTGGCGCGCACAAGAGCCATGCACAGCCAGCCCGCGGAGTCTATCTCCAAATTAACTCATTATCACACTGCTGACTCCCAGTGACGAATGACACCACACTGCTCACACTGCACTCGCTCCTACTGTAAAATACCATAAAGGGTAAAGAAAAATGGAACAAGAGGCCTACTGTAAAACACACAAGCAATAGTTGTGTTACGAAACACCACCAAACATTTTGTCTGAGCAGTGGCAGAACAGGTTTGAGGAGGAGTCCAGAACTTTTTTATGGGACTATTCAGAAATTTGTAGATGTGCCACTTTTAGATAGTTGTTGATAGCCAAAAGGTAAATGTAGAATAGGATAAAAAGTCATATGTCAAAAGAAATGTACATAAATCCTAGGTCTAGAAGTGTGTTTTCAGTTGCCTCATTGGCA
Organism: Perccottus glenii; assembly: GCA_024416835.2. NCBI lineage: Eukaryota > Metazoa > Chordata > Actinopteri > Gobiiformes > Odontobutidae > Perccottus > Perccottus glenii. The sequence continues at coordinate 20,109,929 of CM044563.2, read as the reverse complement.
GCCATAAATAACACAAAGCCTGTGTCATTGCTCCAGTCGGTTTCCGCTGCAGTATGAGAAGTACAGTGGGAAACAAACTTTCATCTCTAAGAGTAAAGTTGCCTGTTGTGTGGAATTTGCATTGAGCTGCACCAATTTCTTACACTTTAAAAACTCTCTATTTTAAGCAACACTATGTAAAGTTTGAGGATGTACTGTACACCCGCTGAAGGCCTGGAAGAGAGCAAATGCTGCCGGAAACTCACATGGGACTGTTACTTCCAGAAATATATATCTTTTTTTATTTAAAGTTAAATTGTTTGTTGTGAGGTTTTGATACAATTAGTGTTCACACACAATGGTATTGTGCCCTGCCATGAAGAGTAATATAGTAAAATATCTGTCAGTCTAGCATCTTTGTCATTAAAAAAGGACATTGATTTATGTTAAAGAACCATCAAAGTGAATTTGAGGTTATTATTTTAATGATTTTAAAGTTTAGTTTCACAAATTATTAATTATAAGTGTAATGTAACAGAGAATGCAATCTTTTGCATTTAAAGAGCAACTATGGTAAGCTGTGGACATTTATAACAAGAATAAGAACTAGCTTAGTTTGAGGTAATCAAAAAAGTGCAACATTAAGCAGTCTTTCTTCCTGGAATACAACTGTTCATCCAAAGATTTCAATTGTGATTTGTTTGCCTTTTCCTCACAATTCAAATTTTCACCTAAAGATTTGCTGATTATTGGCATGCTTACTTCATACCTTATACCCCCTTTTGACCATGGAAACACCTCTAAAAGTGTGCCATACTGACCTGACCGGAACTCTAATAAAAAGGTGCCTTAAAAAGGGACATCCACACCGTCTCTGCGGCTCATTTATACATTCCTCCACAGACATTCTCTTGCCCCCACCTCCTCCGTGCTGGAGGTCGACAGAGGGATGTTCTGTTTTAAATAAGAAGGCAGCACTGGCCCATTAAACTCTGATCGTAATGATATTAATTTGGCAGGAACGTGTCATTTTCACAGGAGAGCAACTAGCTGAACTGTCATTATGCACACACACACTCACACACCCTCGCTGAGACACACCAGGAACATGTCACAGGAGAGCAGCTAGCGGTAACATTATGAGAGTGTCGCTGGGATCTGCTAATGGCATATATTAGTGTGCCCTTGGTCACAATGGCTACAATAGAGTGAGTGGAGCTTATATGAATGTCTTCTTCCTCATCTTCAGCTGCTCTTCTGCTTCTGACCCCAACCTCTGTACTTACTACTGCTCCACATGTTTACTGGGTGACTACATCACACACTGGCGCCCCCAAAAGGGTGCTCCATATTCATCACAGTGGATTTTACGTGGAAGGGAATAGCAATAATTCAGTGTGCAATCAGGATATCACTTTTCTACTTATGGATCATTGCTAATAAGTGCCCAATTACTGTACGTAGAACAAAGGGACTGGCAAATCTATTCTGGAGTAAAAGTGAGAGCAAAAACAAGTTGTGCTAAGTGAAAACGTGTCATTGGAGACAAAACCCCACCTTGTCTCAAGTGTCTGTGATGCTGAGATTTGTATGATATGTATGTAAAAGATTGCTTGTGTAAATCGTTGCTTGATGTGTAATATGTGTAATGTTGACAGAACTGTGTTTACACATTTTACAAATGCCCAAGAGCACTTTCTGGCTTTATTTTTCTTTGGGCTTTGGAGGCCTCTGAAAAATACACAAATGATTAATATACCTAAATGTTGATGTTCAAAGTTCTTCCAATAAAGTTCTTGTTATGACTGAAAGATAGTTTTTTGTGCGCACACTGACCCATGATGCATGCACAGTGCATAGGGCTGTTCCAGCCTTTTGTGCTGCGTTCACCTGGATGTATTTACCTATTTGTATTGGCAGTGGTGGACAGTAACAAAGTAAATGTAATTCGTTACTGTACTTAAGTAGTTTTTTCCAGTATCTGTACTTTACTAAGTATTTCCATTAAGGGATACTTTTTACTTTAACTTCACTACATTTCAACGTCAAATATCTTACTTTTTACTCAAGTACATTTTGCAAAATTAGTCGTTCCTTGTGTTTCCGTTAAATATTTTTGTAGAAGAAGACCTCAAAGACGCGTCTCAGTGGGAGTGTCAGGACCGGCTCAATAGAAGCCTCATTCTCTACACGGGAGCTGATAAACATGAAAATAACAAATAAAAAATACACCTGTGATGAAGCTTTGGTATTAGTAATGGCTGACTCTGATTCTGAGGGAGAACATCTACCTTTAGAGTCTTTTCAGCCGAGTCAAAGTGAGAATGAACGAGAGTGAGTGCGTCTGTGACTTGGACAGCGGCGCCGCTGCTCGTGCCTTTCTCAGCGTCTCTCATAAAGCACACGCTGTTTTTCCCACATTTTACCAAACATCAGTGAAAGAAACGGGAGGAAACTAAAGCCGGGAAGCCGGGAAGCCGTGAGCGCGTAGCACCTGCTGCTTTACCTTTAGCACCTGCAGCTTTACCTTTAGCACAGGTGATAGAAGCCGGGGCGGGTGTACTTGCCGTGGCCGCGGGAGTGACAGGGATTTTGGGAATAATGCGGCTTCTATTGACAGCTGTTTGGGACAAATACGTGTTGGTCATCCTGACACTTCACCCAGTAGAGGAGGGAGAGGCAGGGGTAAACATAGTCAGCGCAAATGGGCTAATCAAAGCAGCGATCGTAATAAAAGTGATGGCTGTGTGCTGTGCTTTATGAGAGGTCCCACACTCTAAAAAACTACTAACTATGCCACATGGATTGATAAGAAACACACATACAGTACATGTGTATATTTCTCAGAACTATTTGCTTACGTTTTACTAGTTATGGTATATGAGAAGTTGTAGTTATTCTTTATTTCAGAAAAAGAAAAAAAAAACTATTCTAATATGTTCATTAGTGTGTATGTACTGAAAAAAACATAACCGCCAATATATAATGTCATGGTATGCAAATTATATGCAAATTAGATGCTTAAAATTTATTTACTTAAATACTTTGGGTCATACCTGACATTTTTCTAGTTTAGAGTAGGACTCTATCTCGTATCATTTTCAAACCACAGCCTTTTGAAATTTGGATCTCAAAAATCTGTATTTTTTAAATAATTCCTGGCGCCTAAAGGGGGCAAGAGACTGACAAAAATTATAAGGGCATTATAGCCTAGTACTTGGATACTTAAGTACATTTGAAGGCAAATACTTTTGTACTTTTACTCAAGTGAAAGTTAAAAGGGAGTACTTTTACTTTTACTGAAGTAATATTTTACCTAGTGTATCTGTACTTTAACTCAAGTACTTGGTTTGTGTACTTCGTCCACCACTGTGTATTGGTATGCTGATCCATGTGTTGTGTGAGTGTGTGTTTCACTGTGTCCCTGTTAAACACATATAGATATGTGTTTGTGTGTGTCCATGCTGACCCCATCTCGGCACTCCTGACCGGTTGAATGCAGGCTGCATAAATTAGCACTGATGCTCTGCGATGTAATTATGCTGCTGTCAGGACAGACCCTCGACTCAAATTCATTTTAATACAGTTGGTCTCCAAGGTTACCGACCGGGGGTCACCTTCGGTGTCAGCCCCTATGGATCGCACTCATGGAACAATTTGAAAGTCTGCTCTTGAAGAACAACACCAACTCTTCAGCCATATGCAAAATAAATATTCAATCAAGAAAACAATGGCCAGTGGGAGAAGACTGAGTGGGACTATTCAGACAAAGAACTAAACTAAGAGGGGATGATACCCAGGGAGAGAAGAGTACTCAGTACAGTATTAAAATGGGACAAGAGGACACAAATGACAAATAATAGCTTGTAGAAGGACAAAGAGAGGTGGTAGTGGTAGCAGAGAATAAAAATGAGAGTAAAGAAGTAAAAGCAAAGGGCTAGAGGGTAGGGGGACAAGGAGAGGGCGAGCGAGGGTCTCTGCTGGGCAGATGGCGGGCTGTATTCTCATTTGTCCTGCTACAGTGTGTGTGCTAACACTAACCTCCAGGGCAGAATGCTGCACAGAACACGCTCTCAATTAGCCAATAACACAGATCCGTGCATGAGCGCAAAGAGGAGGAAGAGGAGAGAGCCTCTGTCTGCACAGCCCAAGAGTTTAACACAACAAACCGCCTGGCACTACCTGTATCAAGTAGTGATGTAGAGTCAGCCCTGAGATTAACTGGTGATTCACCAGGGTGTACCCTGCTTCAAACCCAAAGCAGCTGGGATAGGCTACAGACACCACCCATAACAGGATAAGTGGTGGAAAAGGAGTGAATAAATGAGCAGTTTTAGTCCAGTTCATTCAAGCACAAGAATGTAGAAAAATAAACCTTTGAGGAACCTTTTGTGCCATGTCGAACTGGGTTTAAAACTATACAATTATGTCCTTGACTAAGACCAGTCTGAGTAAAAATAAAATTGAGTCCAAGAGTCCTTTAAAATCGTAATAATTTAGTGCTTGATGTTGCGCCCCGAAAAAACCAGACACTGACTCATTGTCAGCATCTACGAAGATAGCATTAGCATTTATTGCCATTATTGATTACAGTGTCCAGTGAGCTTCACCCAAACCTGCTCTTCCTGGGGTCTACAGTCTTTAAGAGTTGAGTGTGTAGCCTTGCTGTGCGGGCTGAGGTGACTTTGACTGCCTGTGTAATAGTTACGGCAGCACGCTTTGTTAGCTGCAGGTAATTTATGGTTGAACTGGCCTGATAGTCTGATACAAGCGACTGCACCGACTGTCTTTACCAGCCAGGTCCAAAGACACGCAGGAAGACTCTATCTGAGAAAGATGGAGAAAGATACATAAGGCCCGCTTGAACTGAAGATGGGGTTTAAGATTTCAGCTGGGAGATGGAGAAAAATAATAAAACAGAAATGACAAAACATGGTGGGGAATGAGTAATACTGGAAAATGAAAGAGTTGCAGAGCAGTTAAGTTCACAGCATCCCTCTTGAGGTGCGCTGAGAATTAGATTGCATTAAAGAGTGACAGTCCATTCATCTGAACCACACCAAGAAGGAACATTTAGTTAATTGAATGATTAATAAATTCAGCTCAGTCACACTATTTCACTCTGTGGGCTTTGGATAAAAATGTCTGCCAAACGGCATACATCATATATCACTGGTTTGAAATTCTCAGCCTCAGAGAGAGCACAAGTCAAAGTAATCCCAATATGTATACAAGTACTGTGTGGCCATTATGGGCAGCAGCTAGATGTGGGGCGATTACTGCAATATCAAGCAGTATGTACACCACTAAACTTATCACCACACCAAAAAGGACAAAACACCAACTCTTCAGCCATATGCAAAATAAATATTCAATCAAACGGCTTAAGTGGGAGAAGACTGAGTGGGACTATTCAGACAAAGACTATATATTCAGAGCAAAAGTGGGGAGCGCTGCTGCTGTACTGTAGATTGGAATTGTCTCGATCGAAGTCTCTCTTAAATCACTTGATGTGGACAAATGAACTGGTCAGTAACACCAATAACACTAATGCAGAGTTGGGAAGTAACTAGATATTTTGCTCTTTCATACTTTTACTTTCTCATAGTCAAAAGGTCCCAAGATCAAACCCTGGTCTTGGTACTGGCTATGATTGACAAAAAACCACAAAAACTTCTTGAGAAATACAGTTGTAGTAGCAGCTGCAGTAGTAGTATTAGTTAGCAATAGGCTGGATATATACTGGATAGAACTAAGTAACATTTTTTCCTTCATATGTAAATAGTTTTCCAAGTCCTTACAATGGTTCATTGAGTTGTAGCGGTGTGTTCGAAGTGTGCACTATCCCCCTCTGGTGCATCAAAAACAGCACTTGCAAGTTGCCACCAACCCGAGGCAAGTTTTGGGTCATGATCACGTTCATGGGAGAGTGACAAATGACTTTACGGTAACTCAATATGCACATAGCGACCTTGTATGATGAGTGTATGATCTCGCTAAGATCATTCCACTTTATTTCATCATTAGTCATGGCACAGCCACCAAAAAGACAAAAGAAAACCTTTGTTTGACGATTCTAGGAAGAGAAAACATCAGTTAGACCGAGAGAGAGCTCAAAGTGTCAGCTAAAAAACAATTCTGACATGGCTTTTATGTTGTTGAACTTGTAAGAGATATAGCTAGTTATGTGACATTTCTTTAGCTTACGGCTCGCAGAGATGCTAGCATACTATGTTACTACGCATGAGTGTTTGTTTCATTTACGGGCTTTATGTGAGACAACAGCTTCACTTTAGGTTAGACCCAATACAAGATTTCACAAGGCCAAGGGTACTTAATTGTTATGACAATAAAATGTTTAATAAATTGGAAGCCAAAATAATAAAGTGAAAGAAAATAATATTTCAGAAGTGATTTTTTTTACAACGGATCCAGAGAAGGTACGTGAGAGTGATTTTTTTCATTTTTGGGATGGTACCACCAGACGTTGTTCATTTACAGAGCGCAAGGATCTGGTAGGTCTGTATTAGTGAGTGAAGATATGAGGGTGTGGAACCAGTGGTGGTCTTGTAGGCTAAGAGCATAGCCATTTCTTTTTGCAAAACTAGTGTGACTGGTGAGCGTTGCTGTCCTGGGCCGCGCTAGGAGTATTTACAACAGTGTGATTCACTGAAGGAAGCCTTAGGAAGAGCTGCGCAAAAGTGTCCTTCCAATTAACATGATATTGTCATGCGTCGTTTTTTTTTTCCAGGGTTACTGTGACGTCAGAATCTGATACCGATACCGATATATCTGATCCATTCCTAGCAGCCGGTATGTGCAAGTTGTTTGCATTCAGAAGGCAAGTCCATGTTCTTTTGTTTCGTCATTTCAGGTGAACTTTAGCTGCTGGCTCATCAATACTAGAGTCCTTCAAACTAAAGTATCACAGCCACTGGAGAACTGAGCAGCAGTTGTCTCTCTAACACAGACAGGCACCAGAAGTCTGCGTTCCACTTAGTCATATCTTTAATCCGGTAGGGCATGAACATCTTCTTGCTTCTTTATATTACTATAACTATAATTTGGCATGTCAGGACCCAACTTCCGCTCACCTTTTATCTTACACCTTCAAACAGAATAAGGGCACTTTCATAACAGCGGTTGAGTGGCAGACATGGAACAGGTCTGTGATATGGACAGGCACGTTTGTCCTGTTTAAATACACAAATGGAGCATAAGAGGCCCATCAATGGAACAGGCGCGAATAGAACAAGACAGAAAAACCCAGACGCTTGGACGCAAAAACACAAGAGAGCTGGGGATTACATCAAAAGAGAAAGGATGAACCATAGGACAATCTTGACATATACTTTAACCTTTAAAAGTACAACTGATTTGACACCATTTCCCCTTAGCGCTTGCTCAAATGAAACTCGGTTACAGTTGATTGATATTAGCAGAGATGAACAGATTTTCTCCGAGCTGGTACATTCCAATTTCAGCGTTAGATTAGCACACAAAACACTGGTGCACTCACACACACCTTATAGACCCAGTAGGCAGTCTTTTGGATAGATGGCACCTGCATACAGGAGAAGGGGGCACACAAATAGGATTTGAGAGTGGAAGTGGGGGAGGGGAGTGTACGCAGTGGTGGGATGGGGTGAGTCCATAAATAGGATTGTGTAGGAAGGAGGGCGAGCTAAATAGGATTGTAATGTACAGCAAAGGATGTATAAATAGGATATGGGAGTCATAGCAGTGTTCTCACTAGTTCCAGGTCCCAGTGGTGTAGGAGGTCTCTAGACTGGTGTGTTGTGTATGCAAGCGCGTGTAATGTAGAGGCTAATCTTGAGGCACCTGTCTCCTCAGGCAGAGAGTGACCTCCACAAAGCAAGTTCACCCATGTTTGTCCTCCCATCCAATTCCTCTTCCACCCTCCTTTCTCTTTGAAACCTGCTCATTCCCTCTCCCTTCCATACTTCATCAGTGCGATTTGTCTCTTCTGTTTCCGACCTCTTTAAACAGGTAAGCTGCCACTCGTGCTGGGCATACACGGATTCCCCTCCGAGAAGAGGTCGGCGGTCAACGTTTCGTGCCTCTTTGTGTGCGTCTCTCTCGTTCGGCTTTTGGGGTCAGTGGGCTTTGGGAGCTGTCAGCTCAGTGGAGGTGTCTGCCGGCTGACGGACTGAGGTCGAGGGTCAGGGGTCAGGAGTTAGAGGGCAGGACGTGACCCTAAAGACAAACAGCATGGGGAGAGGGTCATAGCCCTGGAAGAGTCTGTCATTCTCCTCACAGGGGGTAATGTACTGTTGGCATAGAGTGGGGCCATGGAAGACAGTGGCTCTTCTGCCAGTGTTCACACTTTTCTCATTGTGTATGTCTATATTATAGAGATTTGACATGTAAAGCAGAGAACAAAGTATTTTCCAAAATAGCACAAAAGTCATGATTCTCTGATTGGTTCTCACATAGGTGATAACACCAGTGACATTATCATGCTAATGTGGCTAGAACTATAAATGGTTAAAATTTTAGGTAAATAGAACATAAGAAAATGTTTGTAGCTGTTATAGTATGTTATAGTACATTTCACATTCTTCCCCAAAAAATAACGCGGTCCCCTAAGACTATTCATTTGAACTTTAGACATGTTGTACTTTGCTTTGCCCTTTTTAGTTTTTTTTCCCCAAAGCTGCAATGATTGGCTGACCTTAAAAACGGTTATCATTCCATGTAAATCTAAAATATGTTTAGTATTTATCATGAGATTCTCAATTCTGAGCAAAAAGAACTGATGAAAGTCATTACCAGTCAGAACTCCAGCAGCAAAGAACCAAAGGCCACCAGTTTTGGACTGTTAAAGCAATGTGCAGTGTCCAAAACTGGATCCAAAGCCTCTCCGGTAAAAGGCAATATTAACATTTGCATCTTCTGGTGTGTTTGTTTGAACTGAAGTCACATCGACTACTTGATTGTTGTAAGTGGACTGCATGGTAGCAGCTGTTTCTAGCACTCCTGCCTTACATTGCACCAGTTATGGGATTGATGCCTGTGCAAACTTGCAATAGCCTTTCCGTCTGGAGTCAGTTAGTTCAATTATAATGGATGTCTTTCAGTATCTGTAAGAATGGACCATCGCATCACACACAAATATCTTGGATTGTTAATCATCTTGCAAAGGGTTTCTGACATTTTTAAATCTGTCAGTCTATGAGCTTGTTTAAATTTCCTAGTCAGAGTGATGCTTTTCCCTTTATGATTACATTTCAAAGACTAGGTAACTACATGGATTATTAAAAAAATCAACTTTTCCATCAGCCAACGTAACAACGCATGCAAACCTGATAAAAACACAGGCAGTTAGTCACTCACTGAAAGTAATACATCCATAGCCTCACAGTCATATCATATTTTAAGCGTCAAGGAAACTGTGTATGTTTGTGCATGGCACCCTGGAGAGCCACGCTGCCTCCTCAGACAGGTAATGGATGGCAGCACTGAAAGAGACTGAGGGGAATTAAGATAAACGCTTTCAGATGAAAACGAAGCCGCCCGACCACACTGCTGTCTGTTTACCATGAATTAAAACATATCACATAGTGTACACTTAGGATTTTTTGATGGATTTATATACAAACACACACTTCAACAGCGGAATAAATGTTTGGATAGTGGTGGCTCTCTGAATAATTGATCTATGAATCACACACAAGAGATCTTGTAAATTATGAAGACAAATAAACACTCCATATATCAGTGCCCTATTAGAGGCTGTTAAGCATATTTAAGCCAATAGAATTGTATCTGCTCAGACAAGAACATTTTTATTCTGCTCTAAGGTGTTCTGCATACAGATTATGCAAGGCCAAGGCAGCCACAATTATATTTTGCGTCCTGAGCCAAGCTTTAGTCAGACAAGGTAATAAAATAGTCCCCAAATTATTCTGGAGTAATTGCAGGTGAAAGAGGCTTCATAGAAAATATGGGTATTATAATAAGTTATTGCCCACTCTAGGTTATAATGGGGGGATCCGTTCCTCATGCAAAAAGAAATAAATAGCTTTGCCAGATTTAAATATTTGGTTAGATAAAAGTCAAAGAGTGTGGGTAACAGGCAACCTATTCCCAAAAGTTGGTCTAACCACTCTCACCGGTGCAAACATACTTCATACATGCACAGTCTTTTCAAAGTTCACGCACCGCTGAACTAAGTACATAATGAAGTGTGACATATCAAGCAAAAGCGCTAATGGGGTGTGAAGTCATTAGTGAACTCTCGCTGTCGCACACAAACGTTTGTGTCTGGAGAGGAGAACAACACACCTTTTCCCCGAGAGTGTGAATGGGATAAGTCCTTTAGGCGATCCTCAGTCCTGGGTAATCTTACTGAACTATGTTTTACACAGTCTCAAAAATAGACTCCTGGATGTATACTACATTGTGCTGTGGTAACGCCGTCGTTATCACAAGCACAAATTGACGCTCGCACAGTTGCAACAATTGCCTATATGTGTTAACCTGACATAACTGGCATACTGTTGTCTGCCACAGTCTGAGGGAGAGAGTCTACAGCAGAGGGAAATGCTGTAAAAGCTTGTCAGTCACTCTTAATTATTCTAATTGCTGAGCTCAAGCTTCATGCCAAGGCTTAGGCATTCCCCTGGCACGTGCACACAAGCCCCGCTGTCACACACCCACTTCAGTCAGCGCATTGCCTTGAAACCTCTTCTTGCGTCTCGTTATGTCCTCCCCACAGCTTCATACAGAAGTCCCTCTTTTCATGCGCTCCCTAGTCCTATCAGCATGCCTCCACCCTCCGAGCACCACCCATCACAACAGACCCTTCTGCCTGCTCTCCCCAGCCACTCCTCTCCCTCCACCCCTCCGTTCCTCCCAACCGGATTAAAAGTACTTTTCATTACCCGCGCCGGAGATATGGCACTTAAAAATCACCCCATTATCATTTTTCACCCAGCAAACAGCACCCACTCTCACAGAGACATAATTACCACACCCTGTCATAGCAGGGAGATGGAGGCTGCTGATTTCCAGCCAGGCCGCGCGTGGGGGTGAGTGCGCGTGTAAGAAACTGTTGCCTGTCCGCCTGCCTGCCTGCTTCTCTTATTGATATTAAAAGCGCTGCATAAACGAGCATTTAAAATGGCTGTCAGAGGAGGAGGAGAGAGGATCCACTCCAATCACAAACTGCAGCACACATCGCTGGATCTCCTTCCCAGCTTGGCACATGGTAATGGCCTGGAATAACAGAATGCAGCTGGATGATTCCCATTCCCACATTCGGAAGTTGTGTGAGACTGCAGCGACGGCCGAGGGAAATGGGAGAGGATGAGTGATCAGGCTCCCTTTAACCAGTTAACACTTAACACATAATGAATTGATAGTCCCATGATGAATTGAATTTGTGGCAACGGTTGTTCTTAATGGCTTTATGTTGGAAGATTGCAAGAGTGAAGGAGGACTCGACTCATTCGCACCAATATTAATTTAAAGAAGCGGTCTTCATTTAGACAGAGAGGGGCTGTTTACACAACACCAAAAATCACAGGCAATTGGAGTATTTAAAAATCTGTGTTAGGCTCAACTGTTGAAAAGGCTGTAGCATGTCTGCCAGGCCAGTAGAAACACTGTGAAACCTCAAAGAAAATACAACTACAACTAGCATTTCAGAAAACACAACCCGTCTCCAGGCAGATACAGATGCAGACAATACGTTAGTTCCTCAAAACAGCATTCAGATTTAGTTATGCAAGTTGTAAACTCATCAATTTATATCACAGCTGCCTTTATTGTGTATGTTGCTACTATATTTGTGTGCTTAAAAAATTATAGTAATGAGCATGCACACATGGGTTGAGGTGTCACCACACTGTCAGTAAAAGTTTTATTTTACCTGTCTATACACTTTTTCAAAAGGGTGTGTTCTGCTTGTGTATAGGTGGCCACACAGAAAGTGGGCAGGGCATTAAACGTGGCATTTTTAGGAGCGGTGATGATAAACAGTGAAGACTTAGTGTGGATCTGCACTTTTACAATGTCAATACACTGAGTTTGCACAACAGCGCAGTGGGTTTGCAGTTTTGTGAAGTGAGAACGTCATCCCCATGTAGTCCAACTGCTACAACGCAACACACTCTTCTTGCGTGGCAGTGTAAGAGGCCTCTTAGACCCCTGCTCTTGGGGCCATGTCTTCATTCATAACGTTCACAAGGGGGTGTTAAGTATATACATGTTTAAAACACTCTCCACACCCCTAAATCATTCATCACTATGACAACACTGCGTAGCACTCACCCTCCTCCACCAATATCACTCCACAGGGGCCTGCAGTTGGCTTGTCACCGGAATGGGTGTCTATAATTATGCCGGCAGATAAAGCTGGGACAAACGCGGGTCCTGCATGATTAACTGGGTTGCTGTTTGATCACATTTGACTAATTTGTGGCATAAATCTTCAGGCGGGCGCCCCTGCTAGAGACCATTAGCCTTGACACTGACACCCCTGATAGTCCCGTACCTTTTAGCAGCGGTACACTGTTGGCCTATGAGTGCCGCTGTTATAGGGATAAGAAGTGAAAATAAATACATTCACTCAGATTTGGTAAAGATCTATATCAAAACAATCTGCATGAGGTCAGTGGCAAGAAGATGGGACTGTTGGGGTGGAGGGGGTGGGGAAGTTGCTTATGCCTAAGCACTTTACAGTGAGAAATGCAGGTGTGGTGGATTATAATAATAAGCAAACATGAGCTCAGAGGTCTAATTATGACACAGGGGAGGTTAGAGAGAGCGGGCCGGAGAGATTCAGTACTTTGTGGCAGAGTGGATGCTGAAGCCAGCAGAAGCAGCCTGGTCATTTGTAAACAGGTAACGATGCAGGCCAGGTGTATGAGCATATGTACCAATGAGCAGGGGAGGAAACGGGGGAGAGCTGCGAAGTCAGAGGAGAGCAAGAAGATGTGCAAAGAGAAGGGGAGGAGTAGAGGGAGGATCTAATTAGGGTGAATTTACAGTGCCCCGTGCCAAACAGCTAAAATGGCCAACTGGGCACAGAGATTTATTACTGGGTTGAATTAGGTTGTCTGGTGAGGGTGGGTAGGACCACCTGCAGATGGTGATTGTCACAATGATTATTATAGCTGTAGAGAAAGACAACAATGACGCAACATCTGCCACACAAGCACACCAGCACAACAGCTTTGGTGCATTGTCACAAATATAGGCTCATGAGAAGAAACCAATATTCTTTTTTGTTTAGGACAATATCAATTTGGTCAAGTGAGTGATTAAGAATGATGCTTGAGACCATTTAACATGAATCAATGAACCTCTGGACAGAAGGTTTCTAGAGCAAGCAGCCTTTTGCCTTCATTTGCATCAGTATCCTTGATCAAATCTGCAAGGTAAACAGCTTTAAAACCTGATGGGGGATATTAAACTTGCAGATTGAGGCTGACTCCCCTTCCCCAGACTGGTCTGAAGCGCAGCACTGGGCTTTGGGTCTGTGCATTTGACTCCGGGTGCTGTTAGCAAGGACGTGGCACAGTGAGCCAGCCCTGAGCAGCCGTACTTTCATGGTCGGTTTCCATTTAAATATCTGACTGACAGGGAACATGGCGCCATTAAGGCGTCCTGAGGGCCCGGCACAGGAGGAGGAAATGGGCAGATAAACCCCCCCAAGGGAGAGGAGGGGGGTGAGTGAAGGGCCATGCTGCCTACAAAGTCTTTAAGAGTGGGACCTGCTCTTAAAACTGTCCCGGCACTCGTCCACTCGTGGCCCCACACCCAAAACAACCTTGTCTCACTGCAACAAAAGCAGGATTTATCTAGCATGACTTACGGCCCCTGCCTGACTTTCTTCCTGATGGCAGTATGAGGTCATATACCATGTGTGAGTGCGCATGACCGCGTGGATGTGATCACATAAAATAGGAGATGATTCCTTCAAGCCGTACAGTATCACTCAGACAGCACTTTATATAAAGGGCAGTGAGCCAATATGCAACAAAAGTACAAAAAGCCATTTTAGTACGGGCAGACCAGAGGGCTGAACACTTTGGTCTTTTAGTCTTTATTCTGTAATGATATCCCATACAAATCTCTTTTTCAAGAAAGTCCTGGCCAAGACAGACACATATATTACAGTAAAAACACACAGTACAAAACTTAACCAGGATAAAACCATGCACCTGATATTGTGATAATGCAATAAAAATATTTTTATCTATTCAAGTCATTTTAAAATAATTTTATATGTTTAAAAAGTTCATTATGTCTTTGCAAATTATTGATGTTGGTATACTGTTAGGACAGAGTGGGGCATGTCCTATAGACTGTCACCACCTTTGCCAATATAATGAAAAGCTAATTTAAACTCTTATCATAGACTTTTGGCAGAAATTAAACTGTGATGCATGCTTTTATTTATGCTTTTATTCCAGCACATCCAAACCACTGTAATGGTCATTACAGTGTACAGTTTATCCAAAATGTTGCTGCTGAACCCAAAAACCTTTAAGCCTCATTTATGCCATCCATAAATTTACTTACTTTAACTTAATTATTTTATTTGATTATTTTAAGGCTTAAAACCAGGGACAACCTGTCTCAGTGGTTGCTCCTACTAAATTGCATTATATAGATTCTATTCATTCATCGTTCGAGTTTCAAAATGAACACTGCATAGTCTGCATAGGTTTATAATAGGAGACCGTTGACCTGTAATGTGATGAGATGTGCAAAATAATAAGCATAAAGTGATTTAGCTGATTGGCTGGCTCTGCTACAGCTGGATTCAGTTACAGTACACTTTTTTCATTGAATCCCTCTTGCTGGCACCCTAACTTTGCTGATTCAGTGGTCCCTCGAAATAAATGGGCTGTTTTTTCATTGCCTCTCTTGCATTATTGGCATTCACAGTATTGCCTTTGTTTCTGCTACAACAGTGGTAACCCAGACTCAGCCTGTTGAATCAAGAACCTCAACTGCGGATGGTGCCAGGCTGAGGTTAAATGGCTGTCAGAATGGGACAAACACAACAATGAATGGCTCTGACACACAGATACAAATGAGCACTGGCGGCCAGAAGGGTGAGCAGCGAGTCTGGACGCTGGCACCAAAGAGACACTTAAAGAAAGAGATGTACTTTTACCTCCTCACTTCCCACAATTCAGCTTTTCGAGGCAATGTTAGCCCTCCTTGCAGCCTCCGTGCCATCGTCCCTTCTGTCAGGCCCAATAAGGGTCAAGCCCCAGCATTCCTCTTAAGGACCTCATTTGCATCCCGCCGGCAAACAGCCAGTCAGAGCTTGTTCAAAGACTCTGCTAATCCAATCAGATTGCAGATCAGTGAGACCTTATCGCCACAGACATGGGCATCTGCGGGAAGCACATCACAGGGCATCATGGAGCTGCAAGCCGTGATTGGTGGAGACAGAGAGTCAGAGGGAAGTAGGCATCACAAGGCTTCAACATGGCTCGGAGCTAGCAGGAGTGACAGGTGTGGGGAAGGTTTAAACTGCACTTCCCATGTTATGACTGCTGCCCCAGGAGCGGCACAGATACATATTGGGTGTGAAATACAACTTAGAACAGTAGGATTTTATCTTTATCTGGTTGAGCAAAGAGCTAGGACTAGGAGCAACATCATACAGACTGTATGCACTCTATTCTAGTTCCAAGTCCCTTTTTTATGGTGACATGATCACTTGAATCAAAGTTGTGCATTTAAAGATGCTTTGAATATCTGCAAACTCCCACCTTAGAGCCCAATGGTCAAGGACAATCACACAAAACATGCCAGTGGCCAAAACACAAGAGTGCATGTGCAAGGACCGTAGTGTGCCCACTCTATGGACTGCATAAGTCAGTGATAAATCCAGACGCTAAAAACCTGCTATGTTTCTTTGGCATATGTACCAAGGAGCAACTTAGTATTAGCAGGCATGAGGCCGGGTGTTCCTTGACAAACTGAGCACTGCTTGAGTAGAGAAACACAGCTTTCTTGTTAAACCAATATTTTTGCATAACGGTTTGGGAATATCAGGTAATTAATTTGGTTTCAAATGTTTTAAAGTGATATTACCATCAGAACTTGTTTCTCTGGGTTTGTTCAAAGAGAACAGCAAGGACAGCAAGACGTTATAGCTCCAAAACTCTAAAAAGGTGTGCGGTCTGGACTTTAACCAAGAGATGTCAAAAAAAGAACAAAGACTAGTCCCCACCATGCATGCCATATGTGTATTTACACATCTCATTGCCCATGCATAGATTTGTTAACAGATTTTCAAATCTTAAAACAGATGCTGAGATCTTAGTACCTACACAACTCTAAATACAGACCCATAAATAGTTTTGCTCCACTAAAAGGCCCATAAACAATTAAAAGACACCTTGGGCCCAGAGCTACAGTAAAATGCTCAGTACAGTAAAAAGGAATGAAGGGGTATAAGAACTGATGTATATGCCCTTCTGCCCCAAAGGGAGGTAGACAAACCTTGCTTGTGGAGGTTAATGTTTAACTTTGAGCACACGCATATGGACCATATTACTTGTACAGTCTGCCACTAGAGTAAAAACAGTTTGCTCGTTCAAGTATATAAGCTGCAGAGGTGATCTGGCTCGACGAGTGACTTTGTGTCCTGGGACGTGGCTGGACATAGAGGGACGAAGGGGACAAAGAAACTAACTTGGCTGTCCTTGCACTCGATCCCACAGAGACTACAATCCCATCCGTCTCTCCTTCTCCGCTCCTGCTCCCACTACAAACTCTCCTTCTTCCCAATCCCGCTCTGTCCCGGTTACTGTCTCGCCACCCTCCCCTCTTTCCCTCTCAGATCGTCTGTGCCTCCCACTTGCTCTCGACCCCGCCGGTGTC
Source organism: Perccottus glenii (assembly GCA_024416835.2). NCBI lineage: Eukaryota > Metazoa > Chordata > Actinopteri > Gobiiformes > Odontobutidae > Perccottus > Perccottus glenii. The sequence continues at coordinate 20,093,072 of CM044563.2, read as the reverse complement.
ACTATTAGCAGTGTCACAGTGGTATCACACAGCTGCCGCGGTATAGAGGCTGAGTCAATGGAGCGTGACACACAAAGACATCCATATACCGTCATCGTCACTGCGTCCTCCTACTCCTCCATCCCTTGATCATTAGCTTGGAGTGCAGCCAGATTGGACTTAACCAGCCTGACTGTATTTTTTCAATGTAGGCCCTTTATCAATATATTAAAAATAACTTTTGGATTTGAAAACTTTTGTAATAGTCATAAAGAGTGCAGTGGGTGTATCTGTGTATCTGTGTCTAGAGCCTCACTGTGTGTAAGATGGGTGACCTGCTCTTTGTCCCAGACTTGGCACACTATTAGACCTGGAGCAAGGAGTCAGGGAGGTGAGACCAGAGTGAGGAAGAGGAGGAGGTGGATCTATAACGTCTCTCAGAGCAGAGTGCAGCTCCAGGAGAGGCAGCTATGGATTCTCCTCATCCTTCTTTCTTTTGTGTCCAAGTGCGTCTGGCTGCAGGAACAAGCACATACTGTAGAGAGTGCATGTGTGCTCGTGCATGTGATAAGCCTGTGGTAGTAGTGCTCCTGTGAGGGACCTAAGGCCCTGTTCTCCTGATTAGTCATTTATCAGACCTGGCAGCCCAGACCCACCATAATCACTCTTCTCGTAGCCCTCCTCCTTTTCCAGGCTGATCCCCCTCTATCCCCTTAGATCTCCCCTGGATCCACTACAACAACGCTCTCCATCCCCCAACACCAAAGTCTGTGTGGTGTACACATGCCTGACCAGCCTATACCTGCCTTTCTCTGCTTTATGTATCTATGCATGATCAATAATTGCAGAAGTTGCAGTAAATTTGAAAGTTTATTTTGTGAATGTGCAATACCATAATCATCTGTTTTAAGGGAGACCCCACTTGGATTTTTAGAGGTCAATGGGAAGCAACAAACAAGTTTGATTCCATTAATGTCATGCTGTCATTTTCACAAAATTACAGCGACCTAAAAGTATCTAATTATTATCTAACAGATTTATTATTTTTAAAAGGTCAGCCATGATTAAATTGGTCTTATCACTTACAATAGCCGTCATTCACTTGCTTCTGCTGGTGTTTATTCAGTTTTTCAGAACAATAATGGCATGTTGGTACATTTTATTTCATTCCTTGTTAATTATGTACACTGTATGTACTGACACAGATACATCTAAATAACATAGATATTACTATAAATCTGTATTTGGTAATTGAGGTTGAAGTTTTAAAATAAATACTGTCAATCAAATAAAAAAATACATTTTGATGCAACAAAAACTGCATTTGGTAACGTGTTGTCCTTTGCTCTGTATAGATAGAGGTAGGTTGGGTTATTGGATGGATCCTAACTCCCAGGGTGTAAGAAGCACACTAAGGAGGATTTCCATGTGGACATTGGTAAACCAGGTCATTGATTTTTTCTGTTCAAAGGGGGGTTGAATTGTATTTATCTTGTCCAATTATTGACAAATTCGTAGGTTATCTCATGTTACTGTGTTCCACTTTGTCAAATTGAGAATGTTTTTACAACTAATGCTACCCAAAAGGATTTGGACAATTTTCTAATTTGTCCATTTCAATTTTACAAGCTGTTTAATACGAGAAGAGAAAAGCAATGCAGGGCGAGTAGAACATGGGAGGGCAAGTGTCTTCAGGAGCGGCACTTCCCTATCAACAAGCGCCACACTCGCCTGTCCTGCCATGTCAACAGAAAGGGATTAGGCTAGCAGACATATTGAGGAGGCCAAAATGAGTTAATGCAGTTAACCAGCGGCCGCTTATTCTCAACCTGTCTTCCCTGGCTTGGGAGAAATTGGAAAAGCTGTCTAGCCAAGGAGTGGGAATGTAATCTGGACTATGCAGACTGGAGGATGTGGACACATGAAAGGCCATTCCTTGTGCTTCCCTATGCCTCTTTTCTCTTTCCTACAGCCTTTCTTACCATCTTTACCACTCTCCTTCCAAATCTCAAAAAGGAAGGAATTTTGTAGGAGAAAACAGAAAACAGAAATGTAAAAATAAAGAGATTCTGACAAGGTGAATCCAAGATAGGGTTAAAGAAAAAGAAAAAGTCCAATGATAAAAAGGAATCTTGGAATAAAGGGATGTACACATATGGGAAATATCGGAACAAGGCATGTGTGTACTGTATATTGATGTATGTTTGTTTGTGTGTTATCATGGTGTGTGACAGTGTAGGAATCTCTCAAAGATAACACCTGGGACTCAACACAAACTCTTCTACATACAGCTCAATTCATTTTTTCCCCTGTAACCATCTATATATCATTCATCCCTCAACTCATTTATTCTTCTAGCCTCTATCTTCATTCTCATAATGCATATTCCTCCAGTTCAGACTCCTCCCATGACACTTTGTTGCCCATATATTTTCCTCTTCTCTATCTTCTATCAATTTGTTAGTGACAAATGTGTTCTCATGACAAGCTTCAGGCCTCTTTGTCTCAAAAAAAAACAGTTTTTTTTTTTACACATTGTAAGGACATGCAACTTGCAAGTGTAGAATTTGGAGGCATTGAGTTATAAGGAAAATTACAGCTATTTGGATTAAGGCAAGGCGCTATGTGAGATAACACAGTGCCACAGTGGTTAGCACAGGAAGAACAAGATACAATGGCATCATGACATTTTGTTTGCTGTCTAAAGCACGTGTCCACTGGTGGAAATGGCGACATGGCAGAGGGGGCATTCCTACATCCACTTCTTAGATATAATACATCCATACCCCAAAACCTCATTACACATAAGAAAATAGATAAATAACTGTATTAGGATTACACTACAATATTACAATGTTTTACATTACATTTAAAAAATAGGCCATCAGCAAATGCTTTGGTTGGAATAATAGTAAAATAGATAAAATGCATATAAAAAAATGAATGGCAAAGCAGGGCATTAACTTCCAACAGTTGGATCATTGGCCAGAGAGATTTGATTACTGTAAACTACAATTTAATTTAGTATTAAGGAGTGCAAATACTTGAAGCGTTAAATTAAATAGAAAAGCTGTAAAATGATGTGTAGTATATGTTGTAAATATGTCATTCAGGACTTTCTTCCCTTGTCTAATCAGCTGATATTACAAGAACTGTATGACTGAAATGTTATTGTATTAGTCATTTTTGAAACCATAGCATAAAGAAATACCAGAACAAAAGAAAACGCATGCAACATTTAAATAAACATTTGCTTTTGTCTTTACAGTGATAATAATGCTTCCAACTGCATAACACAGTGAATGCCCTTGATTTCTTAAATAAATCTCCAGGTAAACAAAGGCAGTGCAGAGACAACGCACTTTAAAAACAGTGTGCCATACAACAATTAAAGCAGGCTCTGTCTGTGTGCATTTCCCAGCTGAGTGTGCCTCTTTATAGAGCCGTCTGTGTAATAGAGGCTCTCTTATAAAACACAGCGCCGTGTCACACACATTATTCAGCCCACCGCCCCTTTAAATGATCCAAAGATGTATGAGGCCATCTGTGGGCCACAATTAAATACCAACCCCTTTAATTCAGCTGCATGCTACATTAGCACCCTCTGCCCAAAGCCCTGTAGAACAGTTAAGGCAGTGAGCAAAGTCCCCAGCAGTTTGTCTCACAGGCAAATTACAGAAATCCAACTCAAATAAGTCAATGTTCTAAAAAAGACAACAAACGTTTTATTCAGAGACAAGATTAAAGTTGAAAAGCATATTCAGTTATTTAGCTTTAAGACTTTTAAAATTTAACATGACAAGAAACATACATTATATAATAAATAGGATAAAAAGATTCAGATTTGAGACACGAGAGTTTAAATATTCCCATTAAATCTAGAGCCATCTCTGCGCGAATCACGTCTCGGCTCTTCAAATCACTTATTCTCTCTTGACCCTTTCACTAGCAATCAGTAAAAGTGCTCAATGAAATGAGCCTGCTGTTGAACACATGCTGTGGCTTTCTCTTATTTGATATCACTTCCGTCTGATTGCCTTTCATAGTCGCACTCATAAAAGTCTCCCTGGCCGCTCTTCTTGTATCTCCTCTTGCGTCTTGCGGGATCTAAAGGGACCATTTCCGACTATCTGTCAGTCCCCTATTCATTTCCCCTTTCACAATGTATTCCTCTGCTAAATTGTCTCTTTCTGCATTGCCGTTCCTCGTCCATTGAGCGCACTGGCCTTGTCTCTGAGCGCTAATTGTCTCATTCAGAGGACTTAAGGATGCTAGATGGGGGCTAGATGTGTTAAAGAGACGGATTGTGAAACCAGTGTGTGACTGGCAAATTACATCCTTGGCCTTTCTATGGTTGGAAAAGACACTTAATAAGCTCTTGATGTGTTCAACAGCTAGGTGAATAGTTCACAGGCTGCGTGCTTGAATGTGAATAGCTCTGAATGGCGCGGCAGAGTGGGTGCTCGTGAGTGTGTGTGTTTGTGTGCATTTGGTAAAGTGCTGTTTGTATTCTCAGCGCAGTCGACCCGGCGTATCTTTGCTGTGACAGGATCGGGGCAGATCAGCGCTCACTTACAGAACAACTCACCTGAGGAAAAACTCTCCTCTCTGCACGTCGCCCTTTTCTCTTTCTCTGCCTTTTCTCCTCCTTCGGTGTGTTTTTTCTCTGACTCCCTTGTCTCTGACCCAGACAGAGATCCCCCTGAGCTACTGTACTCTGCTCTCCTCTCCTCCCACCTTTCTTTTCCAGTTTTCTTTCTCTCACCTGATCTGTCTCTTTTTATACCGTGCTCTGTGAAAAGATACCCTGTGGGAGGGCAGTATCTAAAAAAACACCAGCGCACACTGCAGCACAGACATGCCTGTACACATGTGTTGTTTCTAGAAGATACAGGAGATAACATTGAGTTACATTACATCTCACAACAACACGCCTAAAGCCCAGTCTTAAAGCAACTGATGAGTTTAGCATTTGTATGTGTATTTAAAGTTTCTTTAAGTCGGACATACATAGAATGTTTTTAGATACCTGCATATTTATTGTTCTACGTTCCGGGGCATAAATAATAATTTATGAAAGAAATAAAAGGGTCCAAAGTGCTCAGAAAGCTTTGATGTAATAATTATTCCATGCTGAAGGCTCTCTTTGGTATTGGGAACAAAGGTTCTTTAAATGGAAACCAAGGCACTCTTCTCAACTTTGACAAAAATCATTTATATTGTGTTCACTCCACGTGTGTGGAGGCTGCATGTTGTCACTGTGTTACCTTGAGCACCCCATAGTGAATGAATGAGTCAGTGTATGTCTCTAAGTGTTAACCTTGCGACTAACTGAATATTTTCTCCTTTAACGCCCAAAGCAGCTGAAATAGGCTCCAGGCACAACCCATAACCAATGAATTAAACCATACAAATACTAAAAAAGAGACGATAACTGATGATTTCAAAAGCCTTCAACCAATGTACTGCTAAAATAACTACTGAATCAAATTGCATTAGTAATTGTTAGTAATTGACTGTCAGCCACTGTGTCGGAGAAACCAGAAAAAGAGTAAAGCAAAGTGTTAAAAAGACGTGACTATTCATTTTCTTTTGCTTATTGTTGATGGGTCGCAGAGGTCTGGAGCTGCTATGGACAAGCTACACTCTGGACAAATGCCAGTTAATCACAGGTCACAGACAATTATGAAGAAATAAATCTCTATGAAGGTGCTGTAATGACATTTGGCAGAAGGTTGGGAAGAGATTGAGTTCAGATGGAAAATGTATTTTCAAAACAAAGATGATAAGCGCTGCTGCTGCACTGCAGATGTAAAGTGTCTTGGTAAACGTATTTTTGGTGACACTTTATTTGACACCACACTTGATACATTGTATCATCCTTCCTTGTGTAACAAACTGTAATAACATGTAACTTGTACATACTTAATGGAATTATGTCTACTTACATATTGTAGGTAGGGTTAGAGTATGTATGTACTATGTAGTTACATGTTATTACAGTTAGTTACACAGTGTGTTACATTGTACTTATCAAGTGTAGGTTAAACTAAAGTAATACCATTTATTAAGCCCTTTTCCCACATGCCCTCTGAAGGATGTCTGGAGAAGTGGCTCCTGATCTGTTTGCTCACACGTGCACCAAAGGTCTGGAGGATGTCCATTGGATTTGCGTTCATGTGTTATGTGAGGAGTAGAGTGTAGGGAGAATGCACTCTGTGAACGACACATACAGTCCAGGCTGCTCAGGATACACATCATCAGCTCAGCACAGTCACTGAAAGATCCTCTGGACATTGTTCATACATGATACCCCTCTGTAGTTTGTACTCAGCCCCCAAAAGGATATCTTCCGGTTGAGGAAAGGAGTTATTGTGTTCACACATTCCAGATGAAGTCAAGTTTGATTAAGACACTTCCAATCCACAGTGCTCGCCACCTTTGTTCTGAAGAGTCCCACTCAGGTTTCTTCCAAACTTCAACCAAAGTCATTAAAACACCTACATAGAGGTTTATGTCCTTATATATTCATACCTCTACAATAGCACTTTCAAAAGCTGCTATGATTGGTAGACAGATCCAATGATGACTGTAAATTACTACCATCCAATTGATCAGCCAACATTACAAGAACAGTAGGAAAGACTTTTTTGTTGTTGTTTCCTACAGTGACAATTTTAAACTGTGGTATATTTTAAAACAGGTAATCGTCCCATGCCTGTATCCTTGTTCCTCCCACAACACAAACAGACACAATGCACAGTCAAGAGCCCTACCAAATGCTCTATTTTCTGTGTGGTGATTTATAAAGGTGTTTCTCACAGCGGGCTGATAGTGCAGGTTGGAATGCTTCATTTCATAAATCTATTCCCCTCCATTTTCCCTATCCCGTGCCTGTATTTCCTCTCTTCTCCCCAGTGCCGGACTCCTTCAGCCTGCATTGACAGTACAATCTCTTGGAGTGTGAAAGGGAGGGGAGACATAAGTAGGCTTTGTCTGCAGTCAGGGTAATGATGCAGGAACAAGCAAAGCCCCTGTAAAAACCCCACTCTCCTGGGGTCTCACTGGTCTCACCCCCACTTTTACAAAAGCACACACTCACAAGGCATTCCTGACACCGAGTCAAGCAGCGGTAAGTTGTGTAAACAAATGTGGGACATCAACGACGATCCAAGTCCCCAATGAAGCGCACATCCAGCTAATAAACACACACATTAATAACCCCACTTCACTAAGGCCTTTTATCAACAAAGAGGAAAGCTGAAGGGGTCAGGAGAACACTGGGGTTTACTTAATCCAGAGTATAGCTGATGGAAATGAAAACCTTAAAAGTGTGTTCGTGTAAGGCCAAATCTCTATATATACATTCTCTGTATATTGCAACTACAAATAACATTTTAAATCCTTTAATATTTTATGGCACAATACTAAGGGGAAAGAAATCTGGTACAAGAAAAATCTAGAGTTATCAATAAATTTAGGGACTTTTGTAAGTCACAAGTTGTCCTAATGCTTAATACAAATACAAATTAAACTGTGAATGTGTTTAATTTATTAAACAAAAGCCGTCCAACAATAGATAAATTTAAAACTAGAGACTGCTGCTTGTATCAGTATTTTTTGTATCCTTATGAGTTTTTGAGTTTATCACAAGAACAAGACAAGCTTCATCTGAAAAAATGTGGCACTTTCATGTCTCAAGCTGAGTGGGAAATTCTGTGGCAGTGACCAGAGCCTCTGTGTGGCCAGAGTTTATGCCAGCCCCATGTTGTGCTAACTATTATCAAATAGCCAAAAGTTTTGATTAAAACGGGAATAACCAATAAACAAAGCCTACACAGATTCATAAAGGAGTCCAATCAAAAGTAGGCAGAATTTAAAACAGTTGTAATTTAAACACTGTACATAACATGTAAGATTATAATATAAGAGCAAAGTAAGTACAACTGCATAGAAGAATGGCTGTTTGTGAGCAACATATAAAAAAGTGACTTTGTTCTGAACAATTACAATCAAGCACTAAGTTCCTAAAACATTTTTTTTGTGATTAACAATTTGTTATTGTGACCTCCTGTTTAGGGCCGCTTTAGTTTCCAGAAAGGTGTATGTTACAGAACGTGGGTGTGGGGTGCTTTGTACCATGTTAGAGGCAGAATTATCATTATGCAAGAATATATTGTTACACAGAACAGTATCCAAATTTTCACTTGTTTGCTGTCTTCTTATCACTGTTAGTCAATTGTTGCAAAAAAACGAATACTTCAATTGTTGTGAACATTGGCCGATTGAACAGAGAGCACAACGGTTTATGTCTCCTAAACCAGGGCCAGCACATGTGCAGTCGACTACTGTGGTCAGTGTCGTTCAGTGGGAGCACATCTGATGGTCCGGTGCATTACGAGAGAGGGTCATCAGATAGTGGCACTAGTGAACATGGTGGGAAACGAAACACTTAAAAGCAGCCTCCATCTGCAGCAGCGTAAAGAAGGGGAGGAGAGAGCAAAGGAGATGGGGGCCACAGTGAAGATAAGCCAGTCTTGTTCCTTATTTATGTCTTATTATAGCTACAGCAGGGCCAGGCCACAGACACAGTCACCGGGGACACAATGATGAACTACTCGACAAGACAGGCTGCTCACTCCAGGGAAGGCACACTCCACCACTGCTCTGCCTTTCCTTTAACACTATCCTGCTTGTTTTTAACCCTTTCCTTTTCGTTCACTACAACCTCCTTCTGTCCTTTCCTACCTCCTGAATCCTAATTATCTCTGCTCTTGTAACATCTTCCAGGCTTTGTAAACCTGGAGTAACCCAAAGGTGCTGCAGTCAGGTAGAGTGGCAGGCAGGTGACATAATTAAGACATCCCACCTCAGCCTGTAATCCGTGCGCCCTGTTTGCGTCTCTCTCGTGGGGTGACCCGCAGAGGTGGATGTGACTGAGCTCATTACCTGCCTTAATGAGAAGACAGCACCACTGAGACAGCAGCTGCAGCTTACCTGAACGTTACACAGCGCCTCACAGGAGAACGCATGTAAATACCAGCCACTAACTACTGACACAAGCAGATACGCTCAACAGCTCCTCTGAGAGCCAAACACAGCAGCTCTGAGCTAAGTGAGGGCTTTTTAAACTGTCCCGAGCCTCGGTGTTCATACCACAGATTGTCTCCAGTATCTTAGTTGTTGTTTTATGGAATTACCCTTGTACCAACATGCTCTTCCTGTGAGTAAAGCTTTTTTTTGCCTGGTTCAGGAAAATTAATGTCTATGAGTGCAATACAATCCATCATAGGCTGAAAGCAGAGGTCATTCAGCAAATGATAGAGGCAAGATAGGCCTCTCCTCCACGCACACACACAGGTGTGTGTGAGGACGGTACAGTAACATGGGGGGCATGGGATCCTTGATCGCAAAACCTTTCTCCCGTTTACTTTTTGACTTTGCTAAGTTCAAGTAGGTAAGAAGAAAGTGCAATTGGGCAAGTGTGTTTTTACACAATTACATTTTGTGTAAACCCACTTTCACCTTCCACATCGTAGTCAACAAATACCATGTCATGAATTCTTCTATTTGACATGCACTCTTCTTCTTGGACAATGCACAAAAACATTTTAAGGAACAAGAGATATGCTTCATGGCAGATTTAACTGATGGATAATTTTTCAAATCTTAAGTCCTATGGCAGGTCCACACAGACCTGCTCTCCCCAGTTCATACTGTCTTTGTGTCCTTTGGGCAAGACACTTCACCCACCTTACCTCCAGTGCCACAGCTCTGGTGTGAAAATGTAGAGAGGAGTTTGGTGTTTTTTTTATACCTAAAACAGACCTAAAATCAGAACATACTGACATGTATTGACATGTTAATTTAATAAACTGTGAACTGCAAGACATTCTGCAGAAACCTTTAGATACAGTATAATATGCTGTCACTTAAATAAATAAGTGACCTTCAGCTGACCTTCTGAATTGGATCAAACAGTAGAGTAAGAAAGTCCACACTATGAATGGTTGCTGTGAAAGTGTTTAAAAACTTCTTTAGTAATGTCTACAAAAACTTTATTACTTCAGCTTGTGCTAAATTTCCTCCCTTTGTTAACACAGTCCACTGTAGATAATGCCCACAATGCCCATAATGACATTTGCACAGCTTTTGTCTCTAACAACTGTCTCTCAAATAAAGTCAACTGCACTTAGCTTCTTTCAAATGTCCCATACCTGCTTCTGTTGACTTCATACATTTTCTGCCTGTGCTAACCCATTAGTGTCAGAAGTATTATACAGTGATAATTACATTTCTGGTCTACTGTAGCTGTGACATTCTTCATCATCTACTGACTGTAACATGGTGTGTCTATCCTCGTGATTATTGAATGTGAAACCTCAAATCATCCGCATGTACAGATATGACTGTCATAACGCCCCAGAGGTGTGCGCCCCTATGGGAGAGTGAGCACATGCAACCGGCCAGCCTGTCTGATCCTTCCCATGGTTGAAAATGTTGACAGATTAATCACATGCATTAATTATTGACAGTAACTTCAATGTGAAAAGCAAACATCCGTCACCCTGGCCCTGTTTTAAATCATTTATACCTTCTCTACATGGATAATCATATGGCTATTGATTAAGATACTTACAGCACAAGGACGTATTGATAAAAACATACAAGCTTTAAATTCCAGATGAGCACGGCTGGAGTAAGGAATGAATTCAGATGGACTTTTCAAATGGAGATGTGTGCAGAGAAAGCCGAGGCATCCTTTGAAAATGGACATTGTGGGAAATGGAAGGAGGAGGTTTTTATCTGACAAGATGAAGTGTGTGTGGTCTGGTTCTACTCTGATGCTCTTGTCCTTTTAGTAAATCAGCCTTCAGCGTTGTCACCTGCCCGACCCACAGTCACACATCATCGGTGTCACCCTTACAGGATGTCAAACGCTCTCTGCACGCACAAACGCATTACATTTACTTAAGAGGTAAATAAAAACACAACATGGTGATGGCCTAGGAATATAAACTATCTATAGACCCTTTTACTGTTTGTAAACACATCATGTGCTGCGTTAGATTTTAAGCAGATAACAATACATTTTTGATGGGCGAAAGGGCATTAGACACAAGAAAAGGAGAAAACATGCAAATTCTGCAACAAATGGAAATGAGTGTGTGCTGTCAGTGAGTGGGTAGAGCACATTGGTGAGTGGTTCAATATTTAGCTGCTCTCTTCATATGAGCACTTAGGCCACACCAGGTTAAGGCTACCAGCTACACATCACTGGTTACAATGCTAGACTTCTACATATTACCAACTTGGAAGTACAGAGATGGCTTTAGGACACGTGTTTCCACATCAAAGACTGTTAAACTGACATATACATAAAGAGATTAATAATTATACACATTATTAACTAAAATGACTAAACTAAAAATAAAATTATACTAATGCATGGTAGTTAGTGTAAGTATAGCACATACATTACATTCGACTTGAGCCTAAACAGTAATACATGAAGGCTACAAAATATTAGCATTTTTGCTCCATCTGCTAATGGTAAACACAGCAGCCCACATACTTAGGTAGAACATCAGAATATTGACATCAACATGCATGGGGTTTTTTCACTGTCTAAACTGTCTAAACATTTTGTCATCTTAACTTGTACACTTAGATAAATCAATGCAAAATGGCATTGCTTTTATAGCTGCAAAGGTTTGTATCTTTTTATTCTTTTGTAAAGGTTCTATATGTGCCCATGTGTGCAGTAAATAGGCATGTTTTAGCCCTTTTGATAATTTTATTTGATGACCACATTATTTGTAACACAATTAAACTTGGCAGGCCTGTGCCTGAACCCAACGACTATGTACAAAAATAAAATGTTAGAAGCTCAGACAAAACAGCTGAAAATACACTTTTTTACATTTTCTCTGAGAATGGTGTTACAAAATCATTCAGGCAGTACTAACAAAGATTGCTAACCAGAATGGTGAACTGGCACAATTATGCATGATCGAATGACACCTCGTGAGAAGAGTCTATAGGTCACTTGAATGCAGAGAGAAGTTTCTGTAGGTTCTCCATCATCAGTAATCTATCCATGCATGCAGATTATCACAATGATGGGAGAAGGGTAAGGGGATCAATAAAAACCTCACACAAGATCTATGACTTTCTGATCGACTTTTCCAACTGATCAGCCTCTGAACCACACTTCCTGTGCCGAGGTGCTGCTGTTCACATTCAGACACAAGACTGGAGTCAGTACATTATCACTTTTACAATTTACAGCCAGGTGAAAGCTTGATTGTGTATAACCTGTGTTTTATTAAATTTGCTGACATATTCATAAATACTTTCTTCTACACAAAAAAGGTACTGATAAACATTCCTAATGTCTTAACCACTTTAAGTTGTGATTCAATTAAATGCAAGGCAAATTTGAAACCAAAATTTCAATACTGCAAAAAGAAAAATTTAAATTAGTCCATTGTCTATACATTTTTGAGAAATGTGCGACGTCAGAGACAGATTGTCTTCAGTGGAGTTTTGTGTAAGTGCCTACAGTTAATCTGTAATGCAAACAACAATACGTGCATTAGCTGTCAAATATGGTTGTTATATTTCTGTTATGCGGCCTGGGGATCAACGCTAACCACTCTGCGAGTGGTTTAATATTACAAACTGCAAATTAAATCTATGAATCTACTAATTATAACTGCAGTTTATTACACTTGTCTCTAGTGACAATGTCCTATGTCCCATCTACCTACATTTTGCTTCATGTAAAAGAGTTTACCAAACCACATTAAACAAAACACAAAAAAATCAAGGGAAACAATAAATAGCAACTAATTTGTATTCCCTGGCTGTGTTATTTCTGATAAGACCAACAATAAAGAGCAATGCCATAGAAGGCCTTGTATCCTAAGTGCATCTTATTGCAATTAATAGCCATCCCGTCAGAGCTAATTCACACGGCACGCTTTCTACCGAGACATTAAAATCCTTCACGATTCATTGTAAACATTTGCACCATTTAAAAGCTATTGCCTTCTAAATGGCAACAAATAAAGGATAGAGCTAAACGTCCCAATAATGTGGCCATAAAAACGCTTTAACACGAACACTGCCCACTACATCACAGTGGTACCAGCCATTCACCCCCCCCACTTGTGTCATATGCATTCCACAGGATACAGTCATATAGTGGCCCCTCCCCCTGCTCCCTGGGCTCTCCTCTGTGATTGGAATGAAAGGTAATGGTCCTGAAAGAGGAAGAAAAGAGACTTTGCTCCACTCTTATGTCTTAACACCAACACACACACACGGGCATCTTTATGTATAGACACACACATTTGCAAATGGTACATGCGCTGCCGGATGATTGTAGAAATAACATTGGTTTAATTGTGGAGCACATCAAAGAGAAAAAGGCATCTAGAATGGGGCATCTCCGAGGATGAAAGCATGTTGTAACAGTTTTGTCTCTTTTACAGAAAGATGTAATGCTAAACAGATACAAAGTAATTTAATCGGAAGTTTAAAATTTTCATAAATATTGAATGAATCATTTATAATAGATCTTAAATTAAGTGCAGTCCTTGAAGTATTGGGGATGTAAAGAAGAGAAAGGAAGAGTCTGATAGAGAGAAAGAGTTTGATAAAGAATTAGCCCTCTAGACATGTTTCCAAGCCGGTGCTGGTTTGATGAATGAATATTCATGTTTGATCCAGACAGTGTAGCTCAACAAAGAGAGGAAAGCTCTCAAACAGATATGGTCTTTCTTCAGACTGCAGTGTTCACAATCCACTGTAGGTGAACTGTCTCTTGTGTTTTAGAACAAAGATTATCTATACATAAAGAGGCATTATGATCTCAGTTTAAGACATCATACTTTTTTTATATAGATCATGGGAAAACAAAGAGACATTGCCATTTCATTTTATTCCACCCACTGGGTCATATTTTAACCGTGTGTCAAGTGGGGCAGATACACAAAAAAACACAACCACAAGCTACAGTAGGGCAGGGCTGCCCCAACTTATTTTCAGGGGACCCATATTTCAAAAGAAAGAAAAGAATTGTTAGAATGTTTGTTCCTACTTTTCTATCATTTTAGTGTCATTTAAATATTTTAATGCTATTTTAGCATGCTATTTAAGTTTAGCATAATGTTACTATTTTTGTTTCTTACTCTTACCCATTTTCAAAAGCAGCCATTTAAAAAAATGAGTTTTTATTTATTTATTTTAATTTCACTTTTTTTTTCCTTATGCAACCTAAATGAAATCTTTTGCAACCCACTTTTGGGATCCAACAGGACAATAAAAGACTTATGTGGTCTTATAAGGATAGAAATCTTGCAAGTATACTTCTTGTTAACACGACTAAACAAAACACCATTGGCTTTATAAAGAAAAACTATTTAAACTATCTCTTCCTCATTTAACTCACACTAAAAGTAGTCCGCCAACAACAGGGCAGGCTATGTCTTACCACAAAATGTAGAGTGGAGAAGCACTTCTTTTGTTTACAGTGTCTTAGATCATTATAAATTATAGATCAAACATAAAATCCCCAAAATAGAAGAAAATCAAATTGCAACCCTAACAAATGACACATTTTATTGACTGGAGGATTTGGTGAATGGTGATACCCCTATCTATCTACATGTTTGTGTGTGTTTTTATTGAGTGTGCCTGGTGAATGGGACAGATGGTGAAGTTAAGGACACTAAAGCCTGCTCTGATAGTATCCTCACTGTGCTTCCTGCTGACACAGCATCCTGCTACTGGAATCTAGCTGGTGACCTGAAACTATTCACTGACTTGCCCTGAAATCCCCCTGCGTTAGTGGGACGTGTGTGTGTGCCAATAAAGGCTGAGTCGGCATTCTGTGAGCCGCTGTGAGATAGCAGTGTCTTACAGTAGATTACAGTGGATCCAATCCACACAGCCACCAGGCTCAACCAGAGCGCCGCTCTATTCCTGTCTGAATCACAATAATCATCACCAGCACACAAATGTACTCTGTGTATGTGTGTGATGTCTGCCGACGGACAAATAGTGTCAATATAGTGCTCTTACAAACAAATGAGTAACACAGAAGGAGTATGTGCAGATGAATACATATAATATCAGATGAGTTGTGTGGCTGCCAGGCTGTCAGTCTGAATGTGGACTGAATTTATCATGCATTTCACTCTAATACATGTATGACACACCCCCGTTGTTGTCCTCACAGCCATACCTCTAACAGACATAACTGGCTCCATCATTATTGTGTAACTGTGTGCACTTATTTAAGCAATTTACAATTTTATTTAAGTATTGTGCTGTTGGTATGTTATAGTACCGATTATATTTTACATATTATAGTATGTAGTATGAGACGTGATTTTTTTTTTTTATAAATAGAGAAAAGGACTTTGAAAGGCACAAGCAGCCTTTTAAGTTTTTGCATGACGCTTCTGCACTGCTATACTCAATGACAAATTATGCAGCTAAGTTTACAGATCCAAGATGCAAGCTCTGAACTGCAAACATGAACATATTTGTTTCAGAATATAATTAATCATTACATACACAAGGAAATCTTCACATTTGTTATCTACTATTTTCTACATTGTTGCATAAAGGCCATAGCCTTGATGGTTCAACATTCAAAGTTAAAGAAATTTATCGATTGTTTAAGATTAGATTTGCCTGTTAAAAATTAGCATTTATTTAATGTGCATAGAGTGCATTTACAGTGAATCGAACAGGATAGCACCCTATCTTGGTTTCTGACAGGAAAAACTCAGTGACAAAACAAACATGCAAGCTAGAAGTTTTACTTGAAAACTGATTAGTGACAATACACTATTCAACCGATGACTGCATAAATATGGACAACTTCCGCCCATTGGTCCCCTATTCACCGATATTGTCGTTGTGACAGGGCAATAAAATGGCGGTTACATCCGGGCTTTTCGGCTTTTACTGCATAGTAAAACAATAGTTTTCAGATAGCATAAACGGACATATTAATCAACCCCCAGAGTTGTTACGTAGTAAAAACTTTTGCCATCTTTTGTAACTAAGCTGTATGATTTTTACACTTGTAAAGTCATTATTGGTATCTCCTTATATTTATCCTTTTGGAGCCTGCCCTCTGGTGGACGGCGATATATTGCTGTATATCGTCATATAGCGGCGCCTTTACTCGAGGACCGTTCAAGAGGTTCCATGAGAGAGGCTTGTATTCAACACATCTGTTCAATATGGCCACTCATCATTACACTTAAAAAGTCCCATTCATCCCAAAGTCGTCTCTCCATAGAGTTCTTATTGCCCTATGCTGTTGCAGTCACAGTTCACAAGGGTCAAAGGTCAGACACGTTTAATATACTATCTTTTTTTTTTTTTTTAAACACAGCTTTGTAATAAACTAGTGCTAAGCTCACAAAACGGATACTAATATTTGACCACTGACAAGAATATTAATAAACTGTTTTCTCTGTGCTCATAAGATCTGAAACATTATTAAAATATTTTACATATAAGCCACAGCAATTTTTCCTTTCAGAATTTGGCCATCCAACGTCAGCACCTCAAGCATCTTTGGTGTGCATTACTCTCCTACTTCTATGAATTGTGATAAAATCCTGATTGTGATCTAACAATATTGTGATTTATTTTTTTGCCTTTTTGCTACATGTTTGGAGTAGCAAGGAGGAGCAGGAGGGGACAACGTGAGGGCAGGGGGGGTTAATAAGGCACTTGGAATAATACGAGTGCTGGCAGCTTAAAGTGGCCCGGCCTTTCTCCAGCCTCGGAAAACACAGCGGGAGGGAAGGACACAGACTGCTCAGTATGCAGCCGTGACATTGTCCACACCTGATATGGGACATTAGCCCCTAACTCCCTCCATACACCGCTGCCCTTCACTTTATATTACTTTATGTTAATAGAAAAATATTACATACAACATCATTTGTCTTTGTTAGCACGGTGCACCACGCCTGATTTAAATGCATGTGTTTACCTCTGCAGACAGGTGAAGACAGGGGGAAGGGTCGTGACTGACTCTGTGGGTGTGTGCGGGGGATTTTGTAAGAGGGGACGCTCCAAATGCAAGTGTCTCATTCAGATTTATCGATCTGATCCACCTCTCACCACAACCCACCGCTAACATATATATAAAAGCATAAGCAAGATTGTGTTGCTGTACGCAGGGGTCGTAAGAGCAGGACCGTGACATGATGCCAATCTGCCATCCGCCAACACTGCCTCAATATGACCTTCTCTGATACACACACATGGATATTCAGTTTGACTTACCCTATCACCTGCAAAAGCACGTAGTCACATTTCTTTACATGAAGTTTGTAAGTTTGCATTTTTGTGCACTTGATGCTATGCCATACTAGCAGCTAATTCCACTGACCATTACCATATTCTGACAAAATGAGCTTTCACCACTAAAATGTATTTCGGTATGCTACATTATACCAGGGGTGACCAGTCTCTGTAGGTTCTTGTTGTACCCCTCGTTTGGTTTCTGAAAGACAAAGCTTTAATTCTCTGCATTGAACTGGCCCTGTTCCAGCTTAAGTGGAACTAATGTCTCATAACTATAAATCATGAACAGAAGGCACTGCTCAGTAGATAATGCATGTAAACAACTGGTGCTAACATGGTGCAATGCAGAGACATGCCAGACTTTGTGCTTTTGATCCAACTATTATTTATGGAACAGGCAAACACTTTGTAGAAAGTACTGATTATGTACCGGTCAGTTCTATGCAAATCAGGGGCAACGTTGCCGTAGTAACAGCCAATCACAGAACAAGATAGGCACCAGAAAGGAAAAGCTTTAAGCAACTACATAGCGGCTTGAAGTTTTGGCCTCCTGCTAGTGACATGCGTGAGGGATGGCAGCGCAATGACAGTGAGCTGAGCAGAAACAGGAAGTTTCCTCCACCCTAACAGTCAAATCTATAAATAAGTTGAGATATAAAAAGTTATTTATGTATATCAAAGCATTTGGTTCTGAGTGGGATAAGTTTAAGTTCACAATAAGGTTACAGAACAGAGGATGACTGGGGTAACGGGGCTAAGAGCTAAGAACAGTAATGCAGGCCCGATGACAGGAGCCAAAGTTACACCGGTTGAAGCTAGGTGACAAACTTGCACTGTTTTTTCAGAACACATGTGAGACTATGCCTATGTATTTGATAAATTAAATCTATTCAGCATTTTGAATCCATAAATTAAGAGAATAGAGACCTCTCTATAAACCATAAATCCACTTTAGACACAAATGTTACTAAAAAGCTTGATCAAACAGAATATCAATAACCATATAAAACATCTTAATATCTTGATAAACTACTTAGTTGCAGCTCATATTTGAGACTGTGTGTTTCTAGTTCATTGAATTTTCAAATGCAACAAAAGCCCCAGTGAACTTTGAAGCTCCAGCCCGATGAGTGGGATAAGACCGGTGACAGACAGGTCGATGTCAGACTGTCCGCCTCTCGCCTCGCCCTCGTATCCTGTCTTTTCGGATGGGCTCACCTTAGAGCCTTAGAGGTCACCTGAACCTGGTAAGTCCAGGGCTGTGTGTGCGACTGCATTCGTGTGTGTTCATAGTGTTTGTCATTACCACATTCTCTAAGGGCTATCATCAGTGTTCCCATTAATCTATAAGTCAATGGATCAATGCTGGGCTGTGAAGGAGGCTGAAAGCTCTCAGCCGTATCGACCTGTCATTTAAAACCCTGATGATCACAGGAATTTCATGTAAATGCCACCCGCACATCAATCAAACCGAGCATTTTCATTTATGGTTTCATTTCAAATACCTTGAGAGTGGCAAACCACTTCCTTGAATTTGCCAGATTATAATTTTGACCCTGTGTTCGGTGTTTTGCAGGGTTCAAAAGGACTTGCACTTTATATTGGAGCTAAATGCATGCCATTCTGCAAAGGCATTGATCTTGTATATGTGTAAACGTGGCTACCTGTCATGCATGTAAATAACAGGCTATAGTATTAACCCTGGCATGTTGAAGCTCATTTGTTACAGTGTTACAACACCCTCATAACTCTGTGCTCGGTCTTAATGCCGCAGTGCACTCATATATCTGGCAGCGCATGGAAACTGTATGTGTGTATATGTGTATGTTTAATTATGCCACATATCGCCTGATCCCTTTAGTGCTGATTATGAAGGCCCAGATTGATAGTTGGCCTTGACACACTGTTTAATCATATTGGCATTCGATACCAAAGAAAAATGACATTTGTTATGAATTAGCATGGTGACATCATGTAGAGGTCATTCATTAGCCCTGGTTCAGGAGCCACAAGAAGGAAAAGGAAAGTAAATAATATAGAAAATAAAATGGGAAATATCACATAAGCCAAGGAAAAGACTTTCTGTTGAGTGCGATGTAGAACTACAAGCTAGCAAGTATATAACGCAGCATTCTAGTAAGCCTTGTAAGGGTGCAGTGGTGGAAGGCTGGCAGTTTCGAGTCCCTCTTCTTGGGCCATACTTCATAGCACTGGTGTATGAATGTGCAGTTGTGGTGGTGTGTTTGGTGGTGGTCAGAAAGGCTGCCGTGTATGGCAGCCACATACTGTATCTCTGACAGTCTGCCCCAGGGCAGGTGTGAATGTTTTAGTGAATGTTTAAATGAAAACCTGATGTAAAGCACTTTGGGTGCCCAAGAAGGGTATAAAAAAGCACTACATAATTGCATGTCATTTACCATTTACCATACCATAATGTCGTATTAACTCGACACATTCAACAAAACCTAACTTAGACCAAGTGACTATCTATTAGCACCTTTCATTATACATAAAACTGAATCTTTAATTAGCAGAAATGCTCCTAATACACATGACATTTAATGATATGTTGATGGCATAATAGCTTTAAGAAAAAAATATAGTTTGTATAATTAAAACTTTAAATGTTCAAATTTCTAGGTAAATGTTCACAGTTGTTGTCCATTAGCCTATTCATTAGACTCTGAGGCCCTTTAAATCACCAGTCCAGCAGCAGTGCTCGTCACCTTTCTTTTGAATGTATAGCCACCATCTGAATGGTCCCACTCAGTCTTTTTGGTTGCCTTTGACTTGGCCCTTTACCTGCATGTTTTTTCCAAAAGCTGATATGATTGGCCGACAAAGATTATGTGATTATTGTAAATTACTAACACAAAATTTGAGAGAGCAAAAGCTTGAAGTGTTATATATAACAGAGAATATGTCATTTGGAGAAGAGTTGTTCACTTTGACATTGATACCTGAAAGTGGCAAGACAAAATCCACTGGATCCTCTGTAGCCTCATCTAATACACATTTCCACAAACACTTTATACTACTTGTATAGAATCCCCTCCTACTGATACCAAACACAATAAATGAAAGAGGAAGATGGTGAAGAGGGCGCAATAGTGCATGGAGGCTTTAAGAGCTCGTACTCATTACAATCAATTAGGGTCAAGTCAAGAGCATAGGCGGGGAGGACTGGGTGTTAGCAAAGAGGAAGATGAAGGTAGGGGGTGGCACGACGGCAAATACGGAAAGAGGGCCAATTAAAGTGAAAGCAAAGGGAAGTATGAATGATTTAGTGCTTAAACACACATGGGGACATCCATGGAGCTATGCAACACAAACAGCAGCTATAATGTCAAGCTTAGTGTAATCCTAAGGGAGCGACGTGGGGTGTGTTTTGTTAGTTCGGACATGGAAACTAATAACCAAAGGATGAGGAAGTACATGAAAGGGGCTTTAAGACACACATAGAAAATACTTTTGACTCTGCGGCCTCCGTGCTGCACATTTACTGCTCAGTACTGAAGGAGTTTTACAATTAGGGCGGTAATCGTTTTCAAAAGTCCAAGAGAGAAATGACGGAAAATGAGCTCAATTCAGACTTAAAAGATAATCCCTGAAAGTAATATGACCACCTTCAGTCACTGAGCTGAATTTTTAATTACCTATGGTCTGAAGTCAGGATGAGATGGTGGAAATGTGAAGGATTTGGATGAGGCTCAAACAAAACATACTACAAACTGGGTTCAGGGAAACTACAGTGAGAAAGTAAAAATGTATCCACTGAAAGAACTGTATTTAATTGGAAACTTAAGCACAATCTTGTTGTATCAATTTATGTATTTTCAAAATGTCCAGACAAAATGCACTTTTGCACATTGGAAATGTGTGTGAGAAAAGAATGGTTACATTTTGGGTAACACTTTAGAGTAGGGGCACATTTTA
Source organism: Perccottus glenii (assembly GCA_024416835.2). Lineage (NCBI taxonomy): Eukaryota > Metazoa > Chordata > Actinopteri > Gobiiformes > Odontobutidae > Perccottus > Perccottus glenii. The sequence continues at coordinate 20,071,811 of CM044563.2, read as the reverse complement.
TCATGAATTTATGCATTAATTCAAGCAGGACTCATGCATTAAAATCCCATGAATTACCAGGAATTATCATGTTTTCATCATACTTTCATCCTAACCCTAACCGAAAACTCCATGCCCTAACCTTAACCTTAGGCATGTCCTAATGCATGAAGTCATGATAAAATGTGCCCCCTACTCTTAAGTGTTAGTATTTTGTATTCATTTTGGAGTGTTTCTAGTGAGAAAACATCTTTATTATCATATTTGATATTACTACTACTACTAACATATTACAACTGAACTAACCTCTTCAGTGTCCTTCAGTGATCTTGGATCAATATTTAGTATAATTGGACGAGAAATTATTCAGAAACCACTTAAAATGAATCAATCATGAACAAATAATGACATTTCACAAATTCTTTCTAAACTGTAAATTATAAAAAACATTATTACTTTTCCTGCAACATGTTCCTGTGTCTATTATGAATACATCATCAAATACCATCAAAGCATGAGACTTAAGAAATGACAAGAAGTTAAGCCCCGCTGTCAACTACATCTGACATTCTTGTTGTTTTTTTGTTTTCTGAATTACCAGGATATACATTTGAACAGAGCATAGTGTCAGTGCGTTCAAGAATGTTCTCCACCAGACTGTTGTAGACTTCAGCCAGCCCTGATCTGAAGTTGACTTGATTTACTCAACTGTTGCTGATCGTGTTTAACTGCTCCACGACTGGTAAAAGCCAATCTAAAGACGCATCTACAGTCTCATTAGCAGTTAAAAAGTCGAATTTGGAAAAACTGAAAGAATCCACATTAACTGAGAATAAAACCCACTCTCTCCACGTAGCGCTGTAGCCTTATGTGTGTTTGACTCATCTAAGTGAGATAATCCAGTTTTCCGGATGAATTCGCCTTTGTGTCCCGAGGGCAGAGATTAAGATAAAAATGTTAAACAAACAAGAAGGCCTCTCTCCCCTCCCCGCTGCCCATTCCTGCTCCTGCATTAGCCTGTGCCCTTACTTTTGCATTAGGCCCCCTCCTTGCTGTTAGTCTGGCACAACCTGACATGAGCTCTCTGTATATTCTATTTACAGGAAGTCTGGCAAAGCTCCGTAAGCCAGTCAGTTCCTAAAGATATGTTCCGTACTGACCGTTCACATTTAAACGCTGCTGGAGTGTTGCCTTGCGTTTTGTACTTTTTTGTAGATTTTTACCTAGCTAATGTCATGTCTGTTGCAATTACGATTGGTTGGCCCGAGTAGCTTTGTCCCACATTGAAAAAACTAGCTTGCAATGAGCTTTTCCAGACTCCTTGCTGATACAGTGAGGAGTAGCCTGTATTCATGAGCTGAGAGTCTTGTTGCTTTCTTTTAACTCAAGCTTAATTGAAACGCAAGTATTCTACAACAAGTCAACACTGTCCAATGACCTGCCTTCGTGGAAAGTCCAAATATATTTACCTTACACTACTACCTCTTTGAAGATATACTGTCCATACTGCGTTTGTTCTTTCTTTTAAACTACTACATTTAGTTTCAAGAATTTACATACAACTTTTTCACATTGGAATTTGCTTTTAAATGTGGGATGTGTAGTTTTTGGCAAAATTCAGAGGCAAAAATGCATGTGAACAGGGACATGCTCTTGTCTATGATCAAACTCAGTGGAAACAGGTCTGATGGGGATTACACTTAAAAATGTGTAATCTAGCTCATAAATTTATGTGAGTGCTTCAAAATAAAGCTAAGAGTGCTTCTCCTTCAGCAGTGCTCAGTTTGTCCTCTCTGAGCACTTATATGAAAATAGAGTAATGGAACTAAGGTCTCCTTACATGGGATTCTATGCAATGGCATGTCTTTCTTTCATTATGTAAAAACAATGTGTTATTTACAACAAGTGAACAAGACGACTGAGAACACAATTCTATTTAACTGTAATTCATTCAACATTTTACAAATATGCAGTACAATTTAAATAATATACCCCCCTCCTGTCACAAAAAAATTGTGTTGTGAGTTTTAGATGCTTTGAGGAAGAATGTGACTTGTTCTTGAGAAAGCGCAAGTGGCAAAAAAAGCACTTCCTTTTAAATTCATCAGCGTGTAAGAGAAGTGAAAAGGCATGGGCTCTGAGCAAAGAAAGTGTTGGCTAAAAATCTCTCAGCCTCGCTCTCTTTTTGCAGGAAGACATCAAACAAACGCACCTGCTCCCCGGACCAATCCCCTCAGCACTGCCCCATCGCTCGCTGCCTCCAATATGGACGCGCACATTCCCATTCCTCATTACACAGAGCCAGAGCAGAGCAGTGAGAGATCGCAGAGTGCGAGCCGGAGCGCTGCTTTGGTGTAATGGGAGGAAATGTTGGTGTTTCATGTGGAATTGATGAAGTCTTGTTTCAGCGCCTCTCCCCAGAGCAGGGCCGCTGTGCGCTGCCTGTGTAAATGAAAGGAGCAACTGAGATCGGACCGGAGGAGCACAAACCAGTCAATAGAGCCCTACGCAACTGCTTAGAGACTGGCGGCAATAGAAACATGAGGAGAGGACTCTTCCACCTAAAAAAAAATTAAATGTCTGTATTTGTGACTGATGTGATTCCTTCTAAAATATTACCTATAATATAAAAAGAGGCTAAGCAAATATTCAAAGTTTTTTTTAATATTGTTAGTTTTATATATATATCTATAGTGCAATCCTTCTGAGTGATCTGTAAGGGCAAAAAACGTCAGAGGTAGAATCTACTTCAAAAAATATTGTAGCTATTAGACCTAACAATTTATTTGTTTTTAAAATGTAAAAAATGTGTTTAAAGGATGATCAACTTTTAATGACTTTTTCATAATCCCATTTTCATCTACATTCTTAAATTTAGTTATTCAATCCCTGATAAAGCTCGAGTTAGGTCTAGTGCTGGAACACGTATGCTGATGATGTAAGAGCTCTTAGATCTAATAATACTGGTGCAAAGGCTGATGTAAATGCTTGTTCTAATAAAACTCTGGTGTTAGTCTGGAGTGCAGAAGCAGATTTAGGTGCTTGTTATAATCAGGCTCAACTGGGTTCATCTGTACTCTCCAGTCAGAGTGTGCTGTCTTAGGTTAAGTAGACTGACATGAAAGGCGGAGGAGGAGGTCACCTTTACAGACGGACTCTAATGGAGAATTTTAAGAGCAGCAGATATGAAGGTTGTACTGTTGCAAACAAAAATTCACTTAAACACAACTTAATGGTTGCGTAAATAGTGTAGAAATGCAGTTGTGCTCATAAGTTTACATTGATTTGTAATTTTTTTGTGATCATATTCATTTTTCTGAGAATTTAAATAACTAAAAACTTTTATTCACTCATAGTTAGTGGTTGGGTAAAGCCATTTATTTTCAAACAACTGTGTTTACTGTTTTTAAATTATAATGACAACAGAAAATACCCAAATGACTCTGATCAAAAGCTTATATACCCTAGTTCTTAATACCGTGTATTGCCACCTTTAAAAACAATAATAACTTGAAGTCTTTTGTGGTAGTTGTGGATGAGGCTCTTTATTTTCTTTATTTATGGTAAAGCTGCCAATTCTTCTTGGCAAAAAGCCTCCAGTTCCTGTAAATTCTTGGGCTGTCTTGCATGAACTGCACGTTTGAGATCTCCCCAGAGAGGCTCTGTGATATTGAGGTCAGGAGACTGAGATGGTCAGTCCAGAACCTTCAATTTATGCTGCTGTAGTTGCACGTAATGTAACGTTTATGATGGTGGCCAAAAGGTTTAATTTCCACTCCAAATGACTTTGTTCCAGAAGTTTTGGGGCTTATCTCTGTGCTGTTTGGTGTATTGTAAATGGGATGCATTGTGACTTTTGCGTAGTAATGGCTTTCTTCTGGCGACTCAACCATGCAGCCCATTTTTCTTCAAGTGCCTCCATATTGGGCCTCTTGAAACAGCCATACCCCTTTTTCCTGTATTTCAGCTGAAGTTATTTGTGGGTTTTCTTTGCATGCCAAACAATTTTCCTGGCAGTTGTGGCTGAAATTCTAGTTGGTCTACCTGACCTGATCCATCCATCCATCTTCTACCACTTATCCGGGCCGGGTCGAGGGGGCAGCAGTCAGTCCCCAGACACTTCCTCCAGCTCTTCCAGGGGGATACCGAGGCGTTCCCAGGCCACCCAAGAGACATAGTCCCTCCAGCGTGTCCTAGGTCTTTCCTAGGTCTCCTCCCGGTGGGGCATGCACAGAACACCTCCCTAGGGAGGCATCCAGGAGGTATCGGAAACAGATGCCAGAGCCACCTCAGCTCCTCACCCTATCTCTAAGGGAGCACCCCGCCACCCTGCGGAGAAAGCTCATTTCGGCCGCTTGTATGACCCAAAGCTCATGACCATAGGTGAGAGTAGGAACGTAGATTAACCGGTAAATCGAGAGCTTTGCCTTACAGCTCAGCTCCTTCTTCACCACAACAGACCGGTACATCGACTGCATCACTGCAACTGGTAAATCGAGAGCTTTGCCTTACAGCTCAGCTCCTTCTTCACCACAACAGACCGGTACATCGACTGCATCACTGCAGAAGCTGCACCGATCCGTCTGTCAATCTCACGCTCCCTCCTTCCCTCACTTGTGAACAAGATCCCAAGATACTTGAACTCTTGAGGCAGGAGCTCTCCACCAACCTGAAGGGGGCAAGCCACCCTTTTCCAACTGAGAACCATGGTCTCAGACTTGGAGGTGCTGATCCTCATCCCAGCCGCTTCACACTCTGCTGCAAACTGTCCCAGTGCACACTGAAGGTCCTGGCTTGATGGAACCAACAGGACAACATCATCTGCAAAAAGCAAAGACGAGATCCTGTGGTCCCCAAACCAGACTCCCTCCGGCCCCTGGCTGCCCCTAGAAATCCTGTCCATAAAGATAATGAACTGAACCGGTGACAAAGGGCAGCCCTGCTGGAGTCCAACATACACTGGGAACAGGTCTGACTTACTGCCGGCAATGCGAACCAAGCTCCTGCTCTGGTTGTACAGTAACCGGACAGCCCTTAGCAAAGGGCCCCGGACCCCATACTCCCAGAGCACCCCCCACAGGGCACCACGAGGGACACAGTCGAAAGCCTTCTCCAAATCCACAAAACACATGTGGACTGGTTGGGCAAACTCCCATAAACTCTCCAGCACCCTGGAGAGGATATAGAGCTGATCCTGTGTTCCACGACCGGGACAAACACCGCATTGTTCCTCCTGAATCTGAGGTTCAATTATTGGCCGCATTCTCCTCTCCAGTACCCTGGCATAGACTTTCCCGGGAGGCTGAGGAGTGTGATCCCTCTGTAGTTGGAACACACCCTCCGGTCCCCTTTCTTAAAAAGAGGGTCCACCACCCCGGTCTGCCAGTCCAGAGGTACTGTCCCCAACCGCCACGCGATGTTGCAGAGGCGTGTCTACCAAGACAGCCCCACAACATCCAGAGACTTGAGGTACTCAGGGCGTATCTCATCCACCCCCGGTGCCTTGCCACCGAGGAGCTTCCCAACTACCTCAGTGACTTCGGCTTGGGTGATGGACGAGTCCACCTCTGAGCCTTCGGCCTCTGCTTCCTCAGTGGAAGACGTGTTGGTGGGGTTGAGGAGATCCTCGAAATATTCCTTCCACCGTCCAACAATGTCCCCAGTGGAAGTCAGCAGATTCCCACCACCACTATAAACAGTGTTGGCAGGGCACTGCTTCCCCCTCCTCCCTCACCGCAGGCAACTCCAGAGTAGTGGAGAGTCCAAAACCAGGCGACGTCACGGTCCTTGATATTCCACTATCCATAAAGGGTTTTTAACAGAAACCCGCATATTAAAACACTGCTTTCCCTGTCCTGTTTTATACAGTTCAGTTATCTTTTCCTGCAGATCCTTTACCAATTTGCTTTTCCCATGACTCAGAATACAAAAACGTCAGTGCAGCACTGGATGAGAGATGCAAAGGTCTTTCAGGAGCCCAGAAACTCACTGACCTTTTATACACACACACTGATTACAAACAGACAGATCACAGGTGAGCATGGATACCTTTAGTAGCCATTCAAACCTGTTTGTGTCAACTAGTGTGCATGTTATCAGGCCAAAATCACCTTTTGATCAGGGTCATTTGGGTAGTGTCGGTTGTCATTATGATTTAAAAAAAGTAAACATTTGTTTTGACAATAAATGGCTTCACCCAACCACTATGAGTGAAAGAAAGGTTTTTGTGTTATCATTCATATTATCTGAAAAATGGCCAGGAAATCACAAATTCTGCCGGAATATGTAAACTTATGGGCACAACTGTAGATATTCTATTTAAAGACTTTCACTATGCCAGAGGGAACAGTTAAGTAATAAGTGATGCATGCCATATGATCCTGCTCAAATTCTACACAACTTAATCAGACTTTTTTTTTTTAAGAGTAATTTCATTAATATTTTTCCAAGTCCAAGTGAAGCCTGAAATGGAATCACTTTGTCTGTGGTGTCACGTAACCCCACTGCATACCCAAAACAATTGAATAAAATTAATAAATGAAACCGGTACTGTCTCAAGATGATGTTTTTCGACACAAAACTCTGCACAGTAGACATGACACATGTGTACAAAGTACAGCGACACGGTCAAACATAAATAGATAAAAAAATACAAAATAGAGCCATGGGCGTCACATGGTAAAATTAAAGAATGTAGGCGAGTCCAGAGTAATGTAAAGTGCAGAGTGCCAAATAAAAATGATCCAAAAATATTAAGCAGCTGAATACTTCATTGGACAAAGAATGTGATGCCTTTCTTGGTCCTTATCTGGGACGTCATGTGTGCCTTTCAGGTAAGAGGTCATACTCAGTACTCAGGGGCTGTTGCATGTCTGCAACTATCTTTAGGACTATCTTTCACTGTATATTTGCAAGTCAGAAATGCAGTACAGTTCATTGATTAACAAATGATCATGCTACCAACTTTAACAACCTTGTTCAAATAATCTTTTAGTTTTGCTACACTCCAGAAGTAAATACAAATGGTACAATCTACTTTCTACAATTAGACTTCTCGTACTTTTTTCAAAAATAAAGCAGTTGGGCTTTTGCAAATCTGACAGTAGTTTCATATCCGTATACTGGAATTAGAGACGAAACATCTTCACCTTGAAAACTGAGTCCAGATGCTTTTACTTAAACCTTTTTTTCAAGATGTCCTGGATGACTGAGAACCTTCACAGACATATCCGTATACTGATAAATACAGAAAAATACAGAAAAATACTAGGAGTATTTATCATTGTGTGGGTTCGCATGCTTTAGCCACTATTTAAATTAAAATAGCCAGTGCTTGTGCACAAACCATCTGTGCATGAAGACGTTTTTGAAATAAAGGCTTGAGATCACAATCAAACTTTCTCACATTCCTTGTATGTGACAGTCGTTAGAAAGGGTTTACTGGCGGAGACAACCCAGAGTGAAGAGGGCTTGAAAGTTACAATTAAAGCCTCCAACTCTGCTTTCATAAGCGACCAAACTACTGTACTCGGCACAGTCGGATTCACAGCCGTCTCCTCTCTAAAGAGAGAGAGGAGATTAATTAACACTTTTATGTAAATGAGGCGTTTGTGTCTAATTATTTCTGTTATTCCAGCGGCGGCAGTAGCTTTGATGTGCCAGCGGTGGATTCAAATGGAGGAAGATTTCCATCACATCCTCCCTCAGCGTCTGAGCCACAGAGCGCACTCCATGGGGACCGAACAAGCCAATACACACCAACTCGTACAACACACCTCAAGAAAGCCCCATGTCTTCCTAACGCCAATGCTTGAGCGTTCTCATGTTTACAAACCCGTGCTCCCCAAACCCGTCTCTGTTAGGCAGTCAAGTGTTAGAAATGCATTAATTGGCAGAGCGTTCATCAGAGTGTTATCTATCTGTGGCAGAGAAAAAGCCTCCGTGGCCTGTTTGCTGCTAGTTTATGAGCTGATATTAAAGGCTGTTAAAGAACATAAAGGGGATAAACTTTTACAGCCTACAACTTATAGCCAGAAATGCAGGCTGGCGTCATAAAGGGCTGATGTACACTGTGCGCACATGCCATGTCCGGAGTTTACAGTAACGGCCGAATATCTGCAGAGGATTTTATTGAGGAAAATAAAGGTTGTTAAGTGGAAGAGCAGGTGTCTGCACTAAAGACAGGATTCATTTTTATATTTTCTCTAAAATGTGTAATTAAAAGGCACAAAGGTGATAAAGCATTCATAATAAAATTTCCCTAATGACATCCTTTTCCCAGCAGTCAGATTTCTACACAAACTTCTACTAAGATAACTTCTAAATTATCAGTTAAGCTTTTATCAATGTGTAAGGGGAACGAGCGTTCAAAACTAGGCAATAGATTTACAAAGAATGCATGCATGAGTGGTGCCAGGTTCATATCTTAGCTCCATCTTGTTAAAAGCAATCATTTACTGCAAAAGTGGGGCAGTATCTCTACCAGACTTTTCTACTCTTTTTTTCCAGTATTTCTGTGCAGCAAGGGCAGCGATAGAGGCCTCTTCCACAGTTTTAAAGGTGGGCGCTTCATGTTTATTTGAGAAGAAAAATGAGTTTGCATGGTTTGTTGGTTCAAACACAAATGTATGTTATGATAGGTCAACATAGTATATATTGTAACCAGACCCATTCAATTTCTTAGCAAAGTGAAGTGGGTCAAGAACCCCTCCCACTGAACCTGACTTCCACGAGCTCAATACAACCTCACCAATCACAACTGTTGATCTAAAAAGGGGCGGTTTGCTTTATGCAATGCTCTGTTATTAATACACAAAGCCTGCCCCATCTGAGATAAATTATGATTGGTTCGAGTTGCAGTTGCAATATGTACAAACCGTAATATCTTTATCATGAGTGTATTGTAATATAACCATTTGAAACAAACCTCCTGATAACCATGTGACATTTCTTTCTGTCACTAAGAGCCTGGTGTCACATAAGTCCTGACACCTGATTGGTTTTGGCCTTAGCGCTCCCATCTTTTACACTGCACATCCTCTATCCTGTGTATTAGCTACATATCTGCCAGGCTCATTTCCTGGAGATACCTGCATGTAATTCATCCTCATTTTTACAATATACTTCCTATTCATAACATAGTTGGGGAAGTTCTATTCTCCACTGACTTCACCGATAAGCGCCTCACTTCAATTACATGTAGTGTGAACCCAGCAGGGCTCTAATCTGCATGTTAGTATGAGGATAACTAGTTTTTTTTTCCCCAGTCTGTCCAATCTCCCCATGTTTTGACTCTTTATGAACTGCTGATAGGGATCACTGAGTGTATTATCACTTATGTGTTCCGGTTCACTGGTCTGCCCAAGTGTCTTAAAGTGTGTAGGCATATGTATCTGCGCATTAATCAAAAGTTAATAAGCAGCTTTTTTGTGCTCAAGATTGGAACTCTTGAGCGTTCAAGCATGTTTATTTTCCCAGTGAGTTTATTTGGATGTATCCTATCTCATGCTATACAACCCTTTGTTGTCATATGTTATTTTAGAGTGAATCCGTCTTGTTAGAGTCTCTGCATTGAAATATCTACAGATTATTTGGGCTTTCTTGATACCATTCAAAAAGATTACACATACAAAGCAATGTCCCCGAAAAGACAAACAATGTGAATGGAGAACCAGATGAGTCAAGTTTTTTTTCATAGCTCTCTCCGTACAGAGCGACTGTCTAAATGCTCATTAAGCTATATGCCCTGCTTTTCTGAATAATCTTGCCGTTTTCAAGTCATGTTGGTTCAAAAGCCATTGATTCGAATGCAAAGCTGTTTTGAATGATTGCTGGGAGGAAACGCTGGCATTCTGGGCATCAGTGTGTCCATGTGTGCGTGTACGAGGAGGCAAAGCAGGTATTAGTCTGATGAAGTCATACAGGAAATCAATGTGCTATTGAAAGGAGAAAAATGCCCTGCCCAAGGGTGGCTGCACACAAACACACAAACGCATTCAACAATGACTCAAACAGTGATGTGAAAGACCAAAGGGGCGTTATAGTGAACATTGACTCGATGTCGAGTTCAAGTACAAGCTAAGGAGATGGACAATGTAACAATGAGTATGATATACTCAATGCAGGAAGCATGGGGCTTTCTTGAAGTGTGTTTCTCAGATTGTTTTGGTGATGCAGATGTTGAGGTTTTGGTCAGTGTACAATGTGCATGAGTATTTCAGACTGTACTGTAGCTAATCCTGGCAGTATTTGTGCACATTTATTTCAAAAGGCGCACAGTGCAGGGCAGAAGAGCCACTCTTTAATAATGCATGGGGTGGAGAGACGGGGCCTATAGTTGGAGATGGACTGAGTGACTGAGTTGTCGACACACACACACAACCATGCTGCATCTTGTTCACACTACTGTCACACGTAAACACACACATGGCCCGCCTGGGCTGCACTTCTCTTGATCTCCACTCCGACCACATCAATTCTTAATAAAGCTAGGGCCCAAGCTGATTACTGATGACTGTTCCACTGTTTATTCTGATCAATAGAGCATTGCTATCCCTGCAGGCCGCCTGCAGATGTTTGAAGCACTGAACAAGGCAGCGAAGCAAAGAGGAAGAGACAATGAGGAGACAAGCTTATATCTTAATGACTTTAGTCGCAGCGGTGGCTGCTGGAGCTCAGGGCTCTGAGGGGAACTTAGGTAGATCTTGGCCTTAGGCTACATCTTACAATTCCTCTCAGTGACTTTGGAAGGCAGCTTAGACTGGAGTGGATATTAATTCCACTGACCAAGTGGCACACTGAGGTGCTGTATACGAGCATCAGTCACAAGGCCTAAGCTACTCAGCGCCTATTACTATGGTAATCTATACCCCAGGCCAGTCTGTGTCTGTGTCTGTGTGTGTGTGTGTGTGTGTGTGTGTGTGTGTGTGTGTGTGTGTGTGTGTGTGTGTGTGTGTGTGTGTGTGTGTGTGCGTGCGTGTATGCGTGCGTGCGTATGCGTGTGCGCGTATGCGCAAGGCAGGCGTGCGCGCGCGCGTGAGTGTCTGTGTGCTTGTGCGCGTGTGGATACTTGAAATAGACATTTGGTCTTTACCTGGGTAAAAACAAGAGAGCACCAGTGCCTGTACTGTTTATGTGTATCAACACTCATTAACAGAGATTCACAATTATGCCGGCCCACACTTGTGCTTCTGTTTAACCGGCATATGATGTTCAGAGAGTAATTAATCATAAAAGGCGGAGAGGGTGGGGGTGAGGCTGGAGGAAGGGGTGGGGGAGGAGTTGGTGTGTAGAACAACATTATGAGTCTGGATAATTGTCTAATTTTCCTTCAGAGAGCCCAACAAGGAATTGAAAAACAAACTACGAAACCAGTCGCCCCGATGCAGCTGAGAAATGAATAAGGCTATCAACAAATCCCCAGCTGAGTCAAATACAGACTAATACGGAACACGGAAATGTGGACTCTCATCTTTAACAAGGTTGTAGTGGTCTTGTAAATTCTGAAACCATGTGATATCAACAAGAATAAAATATATGACTGATTTTAATTTTCAATAGAGTCATTTTAGAGTCTTTAACGAGACCCAATAAGTCCAGATTTGCTGCCTCTCATGAGCCCACAGATCAGGACATTTGACAAAGACACAGATGCATCTATGCATACACCACAGGTTCAGAGAATAGAAACACACAATACAAAAGAACATTAACAACACAAATGTTGGGGAATAATCATTATTGGAGGTATTACAATAAAATCCACTAATATTATAACAAAACAAACAAGGCAGAGGCGGATGGACTGAAAAGCAGACAGCTATATAGACAGCCAGACTAACTTGTTAGCCTTCCGGTCACTCATTCACACTTCTGCTAACGGTAGCACTTTACTTTAAAGCCTTTCTTTCAGCAGGACAGAATAACAAGGTAGAAGTGTGAAAACAACTAAAAGTTACCTGCACTTCAGTAAAAACTGTTTCTCCACCTAAAATTAATTGCTTCTTACTGGGAACATTGAGTGCACATGACAGTGAAAGTCAAAGAGGTAGGAAGGCATCGCCGTGGTCCTCCTTTGTTCCGTAAATGACTAAATATTTAATGTTCCGGGGCTCTTAAGATTAAAGGTAACATGTTGTCAGTAATAGTGGAGCTACTTCAAAGGATGTAAATTATGCATTTCTTCCTTTAGCAGAGAAATCAAAGCAGGTAATGAAGATTAAAGTTTGTAGAGCTCCATTCGGTGTCTGGTTGAGGAGAAGGAGGAGAGGGGACGAAGACAGAAGGAACAGGGCCGGTGTTAGGAAGGTTAATCTATTCGGAGCGGGGGTTATCTGATTAAAAAATCATTGTGTTCATTTAATCTGTTCCAGTGAAGCAGCTCGTGGCGTGTCGAGATAGTAATGTGGCAGGGCCTAAGCAGCGCAGTCAAGAGGTGCTGAAGCCAACCAAAGTGGCAATCAAAGACGCGGAAGACTTTAGGCAAATTAAAAGACTCAGACTTCAAGGCTTTCCATTTGTTTTTGTTTTTCTGTCTTTTTACGCAGTTGTTGGTGTAGCTGTAAACCCACATTTCCACTTAGCAGTGCAGTACATGTCAGGTCATTACAGCACAGTTTGGTTTGGGTGACCCCGAAGAGGTTTGTGTTTCCACTGTAGCGCAGTATAGGTAAACAGTAATGCAAGTTGCTCTATGACAAGTTTGCTTCAATTGTATTTGAAGTGAACTTTTAAATTGTAGGTGCATTGTCATAATCTGTAACAAAGAAGAAAGTGGCTGATGGTAGAGCTGCATACTGCTGCAATAAACAGGGGAAGAAAGGTCTGTGAAGGTTCTCAGTCATCCAGGGAACCATGAAGAAAAGGATAAGGCAAAGGCATTTGGACTTAGTCTTCACCTTTAAAACTAAGTCTAGATGCCTTTGCCTTAAACCTTTTTCAGTTTTTGACAACTTTCTTAACTTGTGCTTTAATGACAGCCATTGTCTCATTGTCTCTATAATGACACTAGGTAAAATATTACTTCAGTAAAAGTAAAAGTACTCCCTTTTAACTTTCACTTGAGTAAAAGTACAAAAGTATTTGCCTTCAAATGTACTTAAGTATCCAAGTATTAGGCTATAATGCCCTTATAATTTTTGTCAGTCTCTTGCCTTTAGGCGCCAGGAATTATTTAAAAATACAGATTTTGAGATCCAAATTTCAAAAGGCTGTGGTTTGAAAATGATAAGAGATAGAGTCCTACTCTAAACTAGAAAAATGTCAGGTATGACCCAAAGTATTTAAGTAAATAAATTTTAAGCATCTAATTTGCATATAATTTGCATACCATGACATTATATATTGGCGGTTATGTTTTTTTCAGTACATACACACTAATGAACATATTAGAATTATTTTTTTTTTCTTTTTCTGAAATAAAGAATAACTACAACTTCTAATATACCATAACTAGTAAAACGTATGCAAATAGTTATGAGAAATATACACATGTACTGTATGTGTGTTTCTTATCAATCCATGTGGCATAGTTAGTAGTTTTTTAGAGTTTGGGACCTCTCATAAGGCACAGCACACAGCCATCACTTTTATTACGATCGCTGCTTTGATTAGCACATTCTCGCTGACTATGTTTACCCCTGCCTCTCCCTCCTCGACTGGGTAAAGTGTCAGGATGAACAACACGTATTTGTCCCAAACAGCTGTCAATAGAAGCCGCATTATTCCCAAACTCCCTGTCACTCCCGCGGCCACGGCAGTACACGCGCCTCGGCTTTTATCACCTGTGCTAAAGGTAAAGCAGCAGGTGCTAAAGGTAAAGCTGCAGGTGCTACGCGCACACGGCTTCCCTTTCCAACATCCCCTTTACAACTAGTTTCCTCCCGTTTCTTTCACTGATGTTTGGTAAAATGTGGGAAAAACAGCGTGTGCTTTGTGAGAGACACTGAGAAAGGCACGAGCAGCGGTGCCGCTGTCCAAGTTACACACGCACTCACTCTCGCTCATTCTCACTTTCACTCGGATGAAAAGACTCTAAAGGTAGATGTTCTCCCTCAGAATCAGAGTCAGCCATTACTAATACCAAAGCTTCATCACAGGTGTATTTTTTATTTGTTATTTTCATGTTTATCAGCTCGCGTGTAGAGAATGAGGCTTCTATTGAGCCGGTCCTGACACTCCCACTGAGACGCGTCTTTGAGGTCTTCTTCTACAAAAATATTTAACGGAAACACAAGGAACGACTAATTTTGCAAAATGTACTTGAGTAAAAAGTAAGATATTTGACGTTGAAATGTAGTGAAGTTAAAGTAAAAAGTATCCCTTAATGGAAATACTTAGTAAAGTACAGATACTGGAAAAAACTACTTAAGTACAGTAACGAATTACATTTACTTCGTTACTGTCCACCACTGGTTATAATCTATATCTTGGTTTATTTTGAGACTATGGCTCTATCATAAGAGCAAGACAAAATTCCTTTTAAAAATCATTTACTTTTGTGTTTGCCTTTTGATTCTTATTTTCCCCAGAAGAGATTCTCTGTCGTCCAATCAACAGACTGCAGTGTTTAGCGCCATCTTTTTATAACTGCCCCAGAAGTGGCCAAAGTGGTACAGCACTTTATCCTTTTTCCTTTAGTAAATCCTCTAAAAGTGTTTCCTTCTTACCCGTACCGTAGCACTTCATTGAAAACATGGCTTGGCCCAAAGAGGGCTGAGAAACCAATAAGTCAGTGAATAAAAAAAAAAATAAAACTATACTTGACATACTTTAGTTCTGTTGTGTTCTCCATAACCTTTTCTCACTCTGTGATCAGACCCCATCAGTGCTAGATATTCTTGTGTGCGGACCTCAGTTTATATGGCCCCCTAAAGGCTATATTTTACTCTTATGTGCCTTTCTGACTCTGAGGGCAGTCCCAGCAGCCAGCAGAAGAGGTTGACATTTAGAAACACTGCATTTTTGTCTGCGTCGCTCCATAAGAAATAAGGGAAAGACGAGGGAAAGACGAAAGATGGTGTAAAGAGAAGGGAGGCGCTTAGTCTCATTTTGATTCTCATCTGCTGAGCGCCGGCCATTATTCAGGCTATCTCACAATGCACCTCCAACAGGCCCCAACAGAGGAGTCAGGTCCATTAGGCCCGCGACGAGAGCACTAATCGTCTCATTCCATTACAGTCAATGGTAGCACGCTGGTTCTAATGCCCATTTAGAGGAAGTCACACAAGGGCCGACAGTGCGTCAGCGCGGCACGAGGGGGACACAAACCAACCAGTGACTTTGAGCTGACACATACATGACAGGAGGCAAATTATAGTTCAGACCTGGCATTCTCAACTGCTGCGTCGGGATCCAAAAAGAAGTTCTTAATAGGTCGAGCAGAGTGTGGTTGAAAATATAATATTGGTGGAAAATATTATTTAAGATTTAAGATGAAAAAAGAACAACCATCTAACTTTAACCCCTTCTTTTATGCTCCTTCCCATACTAATGGGATTTTCTTTTACTAATATCCAGTATTGGTTGGACTTTTGTCTCCCTTTTGCTCAACAGGCAACAAAACAAAAAAGGCAAGTCATTTTTATGGGGAAAAAAAATAACTGTCTTATAGTATGTGAAGTATTGTGTAAACTACAGACGGCAGAAGCTTAATAGAGCTGGGAATAAGTGAAACGTGCTACATAAACTGAAAACACATGGACATTTTATTACAAAGACTATTCTTGTTTTTGTGTGAATACTGCCACAAGCTTAAATTTCTTGAACAATGAAATGTTCCATTTAAGCTTCCAAATCTGTCTCACATTTGTAACACCTCTGTCACTAACTTCTACACTACCTTGCACTACCTGCAGGACCACTAGACACACCCCATGCCACCACTGCATTGTTTAATGATGAGGTCAGATGTAAGAAAGACCAAACCTACACAACTTTGTACACATTTAATTTATACAGTATAAGATACATATTTAGCAGTGCAAGTTCTTCCGAAGGAGCAAATTGTTACATGTTTGCTTTGATATGACAGATTCATTTACATGGAATATAAAAATTTGTTTAGAAAATAAGTTTTGAAATAAGCATACAACATTTTGCTTGTGAAGAATGGGTTGCAACTAGTGATCAAGGTAAAATGTGCTTTCCCAGGATAAGACCAGTTGAGAACCACTCGTTTAGGCCATGTGTTTCCACAAATATTTAGTTAGAAGACACTGAAATCAATAGTGACATTTCCTTTTCCACCTCCTTGATCTAAACCAACAAGCCCGCTCAGTGTATTACTGTACACTCACGTGAAGCCGAGACGCTGTTGAGAGAGGCACAAACGCAAAGTGAACAAAGCCCAGTGTTATTCTATTGGAATCAGATTCCTCTTTAACTGAACATAGACTTATCGATCAGAGTGAAAGAGCAGCTTCCAAATGAAGGAGGGTGTCTCCGACCGACTGAACGGGAGGGAGAGGAGAGAAAGAAAGGGGTAAATAACATCTTACTCAACAGCAGCAGCAGCTAGTCAGGCATCATTAATCCAGTGAGGAGTAACATCCATTGTGTATTGGTTCATTTTACAACACTAAAGTACTGTCTAAATATTGACAGAGCTCTGCTGTCTCAACTATTGACTGTCATCTGAATGCCCCACTTCAGAGCTGTGTATAAAGAACATGTGTGTGTGTGTGTGTGTGTGTGTGTGTGTGTGTGTGTGTGTGTGTGTGTGTGTGTGCGTGCGTGTCTGCGTGTGTGTGTATTTCTAGTGTGTTAAGTGCAGCCTTTAGATAGGCTTCCCCAACAATCCTAAGGCCTAATATACAGATGTGTACAGGCCTTGAGATCTTTTAAGGACACAATGTAATAGCCGGTATGACATTCTGACAACATAGAGCGGTCACATAGAGTGGGGCTTTCCATTTCCATACTTTCTCACAGGTTGCATTGGTGCTATTCATTTGGTCACACCTCCAGTAAGGTTTATGTTTTCATAGTCAGGCATGTTCAGTTGCCTTCAACTTTGCCCGTTTCCTGTTCCCAAAAGCTGTATTAAAAGTATAAAAATGTATGGCCATGTTTTGGCAAGAACAGAATCATGATTACGGAAACACATTGTTTAAAAAAGAATTGATTTCAAAACATGCAAACTTCCTGAACACACAGTTTTCTATACAAAACCAAAGCTTGTCATTTTTATTTTCAACCTAACCAGTTCTTGAGGCCTGGATGACATCTAGAGTAACTAGGGCAAAGCATCTCTTCTGTCTCAAATTAATGTCATGTCTGAACTATCACAAAACAGAGACTGAAAAAAATGTAACAATATGACTTTTGGTTCTAAGCCCTCGAAGCAAGTCCTGTAGTCCCTCCATTTTGCGCCATGTCCATCCTACTTAAGCCATGCGCCAGCCCGAAAAATTAGTGCGCTTTACAGCAGTTGTCTTTCGCTATAGTTCATGAAAATCTGGCACATTGTCAGATTTTGACTTTGTTGTGGCAGGGGGTAAAAATGACCCCTGGTGGTATTGGCATATTGACAGTTCTTGTGTTAACACTGAGCTCTACAGTAAACCCAGACTCAGATGGACCACTGAATGAATGTAGGTTGTTACTTGTCCAAACAAACTTTAGACATGCAGTTACTTCAAAGAATAAGTCCTGTTTGCACAAAGGACGGCGGGTTGTTGTGACTCGCTTGTCCTTTAAAATTTACTCCCCTCCAATGAATTCTATGCAAATCCAGCAGCGGAGAAAACCGCCGCAACTGAATTAAATCCAAAACACATTTGGTCAAAAATCAATTCCCCTGGTTCCTCCCCTCGTGCTCGCAGACTGCCCACACTCCACTCTGCCTATCCCACAGCAGCACACAGCCCTGGACCGCTGATAAATATTCATTTTTATATGGTACAGGGAAAAAAAAGCTGTGATGGGCAAAATAGGAAATCCCTCCCAACAAAGGCAGGGGCAAACACACACACGCTTGAGAACATGGCAAGAGTTACAAATACCCCGTCAGATAACGAGTGCAATTCCACACTTGGATCATTTAATGGAGAATAAATAAGTTAAGATTTACATTACGATTCAACAGTGGTGCACTTTAAACAGATTAGAAAGCTGCTTTGTGATCCATGCTTTCTTAAAAACCTTCCATAGCTTTACTCCGTGTGCCAGAAACACCAGGACTCTCCTTACAGCACTTGAATGTTCAAAAAAAGGCTGGTAATTACATGACAAATTACTGTCTCTTTAAAGTGCCAGATGAAAGAGTGCAAATGGGGGGAAATGTGCAGAAATAAAATAAAATCTTTTTTCTCTTTGCAGTTAAGTGGCCAGTGAGGGAGAAGTGCAGATATTTAATGTTGCTTAAATATGCAGTGTGATTCCTCCCGCTGATTAAATTATAGCAGATGAGATCTTCTGTTGGCTGAAAACTTGAAAAAATGTCCAGAGCTGTTTAAAAATGCATCAAACATGCTGTTGGATTAGTTCTCTGTCTCTGTCTGAGAAATGATGGAGAAGACCGGGCCACTGGGAGCGGAACAAGACAGAGCACAGCTGCACTAATCGGGCTGATGCTGGGGCATGTGACCAAAGGCAAATATGATGTTGAAGAAGTCAAATATAATGGAAGAAATAAAAACAAAACTATTTGAATCTAGCAACTGTACCAAGTCAATGTCACAGTTTATTAAAATCAAACACACACTGGCCAAGAGACATTAGACCATATCTGGCAGCGGCACAGGCGTGGTGGAGATCAAAAAGTCCTGTCCCAATCCCGACACTTACGCCCTTGTGTCCCTCAGTTATGTATTCCCACTGATAGGGTGTCCCAATTCATCAGAGCAGTTCTACGCCCCGCCCCTTTTGTGCCCTTGATGCACACTCTCAGTAAGCGCGCAAGGAAGCTGAAGGGTATTACCTACAATGCCTCTGTTTTTATGATGTTTGAACCAAAAAGGCAGAAAACTAGTCTGATCAAGAGTAGCGAAAGTGATAAAAATATATTTTTTAAGTGTAAAGTGTTCCTAGTAAATACGTATTTATTTATAATAGTTTACATGTCTAATTTTAATTCAAATTTTGCTTATATATCTTGTTATGTATTTAAAATGTGATGGGGCATTTTATTAACGGATTATCAGTTATTATAAAACATCCCGCCACATTTTACCCAATACTGAGAATACAACTGACATTATTTAGACATTGAAAAAACATTAACTTCTGACATAATTTGCGGTTAAAGTCTGGTAAAAAAGTAGATTTGGACACGCCCCTCAATGAGCTGCCGTCTTCGCCAGATACCTGCGTTTTGATCAGGAAGTTATGGCCCCATGTGTGTTTAGTTTTTGTCAAGGTCTATTCAATGCATAAATTATTTTTTATTTTTACTTTTAATTTAAGGGATAGAGAATGAAAAACTGAGAATGTTCTTAAAGCTATTGGCCCAATCTGGGTGTTTATTTAAAACCTTTTTCAAACTAAAAGATTTTTAACTCAATTTTGCAGTTGACAAGGCTGATTAACAAAAATCCAAATGAATGTGGCTCTCTATGTGTGAGTTCTACAACAACTTGGTGAAACATGCTTGCTGACTAACTGTAAATGTTATCTAGTGGGATTAAAGCCCCCTGCGCAAATTTAAGCAAAATTTGGAAGAAAGAAAACCATCAACCACTGCCCCAGTGGCAGGACAATTTGGGGGAAGTTTCTGTCCAGCTGAGGGTATGTGTCAGTGAGATAGTCATGATTCTATTGATATCATTTCTAAGAACCATCAAAATAATTTTGAGAATATACAGTATACTGTATTTTTTGAGGGAACAGTTATGCAAGGTGGCTTTAATATATGGAACAGTTGCTGACAATCAACAGCCAATAAGAACGCGGGATGTGAGATGACAAGAAAGAGTGAATGGAAATGAAGAGAATTATGGACAAACCATTCTGCTCGTGTGCCCAAACCAAGTTTTTGAAACAGTTTTTTTTTTTTTTTTTTTATTTCACATCACATGGCCCTTCTGCATAAAGGTCACATCATTTCCTGTGTAACTTTCCTAACGTTAATTAAGTTTTTCCGATAAGAAAACAATTTCCAGGGCAGATTTACTACTTTTTGTCTTGTAGTAATCCAGACCAGTCTTTTTAAAGGTCTGCTCTCAGAATCTAAATATGTTTTACTAAATGGTTAAAGTTAGAGCCCACTGGGCCCCATGCTCTGCCTTTTTGCCCTCTTCCTCTACTTTCCATGCTATCTTTTTCACCACTTCTCCGTCACAAAGACTGGCATATGTTTTGGACTGCTTTAATTTCTGTGCTCATAATTACACTGAACCGTGGGGAGCCCTCATCCTCTGGGACAGCACTGTAAACAGCAACACAATGCAGCAACCGAACAATCAACTCCTCACCAAGCAGACAAGAAAAAGGGCTTTACTCTGCCTCTCTATTTCTCTATTTCCACTGAGGAACAAAGAACACAAACCGCTCAGAGTCGGGCTCCGGCTCAGTCAATGACAGTACAAATAAATAAATAATCGAGAGCAAGAGAAACTGTTTGAAGAGTCGGAGGCTTCTAGTTCATCCACATTGCATCAGAAGGCCAGTAGACATAGAGTACTTTCCTGCAGAGACGGGTAATGAAGGAGGTTGGAAGTTATTCATAAGAATCTGACCATGTAAGCACTTGTGTAGAGACATGATGTTTAATTTGTAGTTGGAGCAAAAAGAAGTTTTCAAGTCCGGCTGCCAAATACGGCACAATAATGTCACACTTGAGTGGGCAAACAGGTCAAACCACCTCTATTGTGAGCAGCCCAAATGCACCGCGAGACTCCGGCACGACGAGGGTTAACAGATTGAATGAGCTCCGAGGCGGTAATAGGTTGTCCAAAATGTACTGCTTATCTTATATTGCATACTTCCATAATTTAGATGGTGTTTGCATGTGTGTGCGTGTGTGTGTGTGTGTGTGTGTGTGTGTGTGTGTGTATGTTTTTGTTTGTTTGTGTGGATTGGCAGGCTTTAGGCATGCCCCTGCTGGTGTGTGTGTATACCCCTGCACTGTATGTTTGCAGCATGCTCCTGAGTTCACAGGCAGTGACAGCTTTGACAGCTATACCTGCCAATGGCCAGATCCCGGCGATAACCCCTGCTGTCGCCACAAAGCCGACACTAAGGCTCCAATTTCTCCCCCAGACACTAGTCCAGTCAACGGCGGCAGCGGGGAGGGGGCCAGTGAGACAACCTCCAACCATTCTCCACAATACACTCTCCTCATTCCACCCTACTAAGACATGAATGGGAATCCAATTGATTCCTTTCCACCCCAGTCCATTTTCCCACCCTGCCGAACACAGAGAGGGGATTTTGTGCTCATCTGCCCTTCCTTGTGTACTTCATATCGGGGAGAAGACTTATAGAAAGGGAAGGTAAAAAGAGGGGGATCTTTATCAGAAAGCGAATTAACGCTCAAAGTGCTCCATTTGGAAGGTATATCAGGCCAATCCATTAAAAGGGCCTTCAGAAAAGAGCCGGCAGAGGACACCTTGAGAATGAACACAGGACCTTGCTGAATTAGCACTCTTCACACACCGGGAGAGGGAGTGAGGAAGATAGTACCACGTGGAGCGGCATAATCACCTGCTAAATAAGCCCGACCGCCTGTTACCGGAAGAAAACACACTGTAAACGTTATTAAATTAGCTGTAAAATGGAATTAGTGAGATGAACTGTTGGACAAATATTAACATGTTAGTAACTTATTTAACACTTGAGAGACCAGAATTCTGTTCCTACAGACTGCCAGTGCCCCACTAGCCTATAATAAAGAATAAACTATAAAGCTTCAACCAAAAAACAATGAAAAGGGGTGTGTTTCATTAGTTGTCATAGTTGCAATAAAATGCATAATGTAAATTTTGCAAATCTTTACCTTAACTTAGCCATATACATGCAGTAATACGTAGTCCGGTCTGACTATAGTCTATATTTTTTTTAGATAAAGATAAGCTTGTAAAATGGTTATAGATTATCCAATAACTTGAAGTTACCAACCCAATTTGGATATTTGTATGTCTTTGAAAAAATTGGTTAAAAACAAACACATTAATTTACTGTATATGTCATTACTGGGTAGAAATCATAAAAAAGTACTGATTTTGCAGTGTTCCCAGTATATACCTGCTACACAGCAGCTCCAGCAGTGACTTCCATTAATCTTGTCCCAGGCCCTGTCCTCTGCGGGCTGACCCAGGTAAGGCAGGGGGAGGCTGGGGTCAGAGGCTACTGTAGTGCCCCTGTCTGGATGGGTGCCTCATGAACATTAGCCCCTGGCCAGTGGGGTGGGGGCAGCGGAGGGCCACCCTATACCGGCTACAAGAGGTCAGCCATTAGGAGGAGAAAAGTGATTTCTGTAGGAAGCAAAGAGTAAAGAGTGGGGGCAGGACGCTTGGTTTTAGGATAGTCTTTTAACTTACTTAAACCTACAAAATAAGTATAGCAATTTTAAAATGGGTTTAAATGTATGTATCGATAATATTACTGAAACGGTGGCTGGCCATGTGTAATTCTTTCCAAACTGGCCTTGCAGCAAATACCCCCATCCCCCCTCCCCCCACCTCCTCCTCCCTTTACCATAAAAATATAAAATAAAATCTATATGTATTCTTAATGCCAAGCAGAAATGCATGTTTACCTGAAGTTAATATGATAGCTCAGCAGTCTGACTTGGGCTAACTGGATGCATAAACGATGATGTTATTGTAGAAAATTCTATTTTCTGTAACCTTATACGATCCCTGTAGCAGTATACAGAGGAATATATATCATTTTGTTTTAATACCATCAGCAATAAATGTACATATGACCCGTTCATATTATCCTAAACTCAATCTGAGAATGCATATTTGCTTCACATAACCAGAACCCACCATGTCAAAAGTAAAATGAAGAACCGAATGACTTCTTTACTGTTGACTTAATTTCTTTAGTTACTCTAATGTTAATTTGAATTATTAAACTAAGTTACTTTTTAGCATAAGTACAAGCAAAATGTCAAAATTATGCAAATATAAGGTTAGCCAGTGCTGTGATAGATACTTTCACTAAAGATTTCAATCAATGGCAGTGGAAAAAGCTGTGTAGACCAACCAGTTAATAGGAGCAGAATTTTTTTCAAATGGGAGCAGACACCCAAGTAAAGACACCCAAGAGTATGTGATTGGCCAAAGCCTGATTTCAAGGTCTGAATGTTTTTATCTATTAAATCCCTTGATAATAAAGCCTATATCAAACTTAAAGGTCTCATGCTGCAGGACCAGCCGGTGCCAACATGTCCCATCTCAGAATTGGCCTCACCCCTCCTGCTGATAGCACAACAGAGCGCCAGTCTCTGGGGTAAGTCTTCCGTTTTGTGCCTGACGCACAATGAACAAGCAGCTTCTGTTCTGTGTGTGGAGCCAGCAGCAGGACAGCGGTCCTACTCTTACACTGTGATTATGGTACGGCTCAGTGAACGTGAAGTTGTGAAGAAGTCTAACACCTACAGAGAGGCCAGCAAACAATACTATTCTGTTGGGTTATTGATTAAAACTTTTAAAAAGTCACCAAGTTTACATGCACAGTGTAGTCAGACTATCCTCAAAGCTCAATTAGGCTATGTAACTCTACGTCTGACTTTGTCCAGGTTTACAAACTCCACTTAGACTAAGGCTGCATTTATGTGATGTACTGAGCCTTTGTATAAAATATGAAAGGAGCTAACGTTAAACCTGACTTTGAAGGCACACGAACACAGCAAAAACACAATCCTTAATAGGCAACTGTGCATTCCAAGGCGTACATGAATACATCATTAGCTGGACTTGCACTTATAACCTTTTTCTGTGAGAGACAAAAACAACCATCAAACAAGATTAACCTATCTAAAATGTCTCTTTGGTGGTAATAACTGTAAATGTGTTTTTTTTGGTGTTACTCTGTGCCGCAGTCCGGCTCTGGAGCACGGTCAGAATATGATCTAAGCTCAACTAAGCTGTATATGCAGCAGTTACTGATTACTGAAGTAAGAAATATGAATGGAAAGATATTCAGATTACTGCAGTTCCAGTTGGATAGCCTTTACAAATTTATGACTATCATTTTAAGTTCTCTACTTACACGTAACCACATTAACAGTTAAACTGTCACTCCAATGACTTTGTCACTTCATTTCTGTTCATACTGCAATCATACATCAACATGGTGATGCTTCGGACTGCAGTGAAGTTAGTGTATAAGAGAACTTAAAAACTGAAGAAAATTTATAATGCAAGTACAGAAATAAGAAGTTAAAAAGGAATATAAAAACTTTAAAACACATACTCATCTATTCTGCAACCCCCCACCAACGGAACACAAACAGAAACAGACTTGAAAGTGTGCAGCGTGTTGATCCTGTTTAAATGGTGCGCTTCCTGGTGTAAGCCTCTGGTCTCCCCTGACATTGGTCTCCCTCTCCTCTCCAGCCCCTCATGTCTAATGCATGAGACAGCCGGAGAGAGTGCCGAGGCCAAAGCACGAGTGGGAAGAGGAGAACGGGGGAGCGGACGGAGGCAGAGGCTAACCCTGGCACTGCGGCGCAACACTTTCATATTCTAATAAACCCTACATGAATACACGCATATACAGAAAAGGAGAAAATTGCATTTCTAAAAGTCTCTCTGTATCAAAGGGCATTCGGCGGGAACATCTCCCGCGCACACACGCACAAACACACATAAACATGCAGTCCGGCATTTTCCAACCAGGAAAACGCACAACACAAACAGGCTCGGAGGGATTACAGTCTGCTGACGACAGCAAGTGAGTGCACAAACACTGAAAACTTCTGAAGGGAAGTTCTGTTTTAGGAAGTTCTAACAAGATGTGGAAACAGTAGAAGTGACTCCTCTGGTCATATTCACACAGAAATCCAAACAAGAACAGAAAAGAAGGAAAGGATGGACACATTTATAGAGCTGTACAGTATATCACAATAAGGATCACAATTGAAAGTATACTACAAAGAACGGCTTGAATCGTTATAGTATGTGACATGTGTGATAGACCTTTGTATTGCAAATCAGATATTGCAAGTCATATTGTCAATGCAATATGCAAACTACTATGGCATAGGCTACCTTTTCCCTAAAATCATACAGATGTGTTGCAGTTTATATCTGTTTGAAAGAAATAAGTCAGAATGAATTTAAAGGAACACTACCTTAAAATATATAGTTGTAAATTTAACAGAATATGGTAACTAGGGATGTAACAATTCACTCGACTCATGATTCAGTTTGATTCACAATTCTGATCTCACAATTCAATTTGTCACAATTTTTTTTATGAAATGAGTTGAGTGAACAAGTGTCCTTTTATTATATCACAAATCAAGGCTCCAAACTAAGTATTTTTATCACCGTCCCAGTACCGTCCCAAAAGCCAGTCCCAACCGTTCCTTAGTAAATTTCAAATGTTCCCATATTTATTTAAAATATAGACTAATGATTGTTCATTTGTTTATAAGTAAACATAAATAAAAACTAATTCTAAATGCGTTTACATACAATTTAATTTGCTTATATGATTAACTTAAAATCCCCAAATAAATCTGCCTTTGATGGATTTAGACCTGGTTAATTATTTTGTTTTCAATATTTAGTTCTTAATACCTTTAGCTGAGACCTAAAACCACTTTATCTGTTTTGGAGAGAGTTAACCTCACCCTCAGACAGACTTGTTTTTGTTGTGCGCTCGTTAAATCCACGCAGAGCAGACTCGGCCCGGGACCGGTCTGTGCAGCAGCAGCAGAGAGACACACAGTGAGCGAGTGAACGCCTTTCACTAACATGGATTTATTTATGCTGCCACACCTCTGATTTGAATGGAGGATGAGACTTCCTCAATATCAACATCCACACTCTTGTCACCGTGCTAGAAACTGTTTGCAACAACTAGTTGGAAGTGGCTTTGCTGCAAACAGAGTGGCCCTTTTGGCCAATTAAATCAACATCTCAAAACCGACTGGAAACGTCACACATGTGAATTAAGTTTTAACTGGCTCATGGTTAATTGTTACATCCCTAATGGTGACTAAATCATTCTGGACGGTCCTTAACACTAACACAGAAATGAACTACTTAATTTTGAGTGGTGGGGTCAAAGATGTACATGTGCATCATAGTCGTGTACTGATTAAACTTAAATCACAGACAAATAACTAGTCATTTTAATCAGATTTTTTATTCAAATGACTAATATTTGTGTCTATGTAAACGCACAGAGAGTCAAATATTGTGGAAAAAAAACATAGACCAACTCTTAACAGGGGCCTCATTTCTGGGCTCATCTCCTCAAGGGCGAGCCATTTCATTTCAGAGCGCTGATACCCATCCTTCTTTCACAAGAGTTAATATCCCATTCTCCCTCTTTCTCTGGGTTGCTGCGTGATGGAGCCTCATTGACAGTGCGTAATGCGGGCTGTATGCATTGATTATATGACACCTTCTATTCAGGTGTGCTATTAAAGTTCCCCCCACTCGCTTCCTTTCTGGAATAATGTCCAATAATTGGAGGCCTAGGCAAGTAGAGGTGGCCAGGCCCCGACAGAAACACTAGCCGAGACACTCAAAAAGGTAGACGGATTTAAAAGCGTTAATGCTTCAACCATGATCAGGGTGAGGTCAAAAGGCTTGCAAAAAAACTTTTGACATCTATAATCTAGACATCTTTGACATCTATAAATAAATGAATGTGCACTTGTCTGATACTTAAATAATTTATTAAGACTCATAGATTGGTGTTTGTCTTGTTGTTGTTCAGTGCCTTTGTTAATACTGAATGCTTCTTGTGTATACAGTTGAGCAATGTCCAAAGTATTTTTCTTTTAACTAGAAAAAAGGTATTTAAATGATAGAAGTAAAAATGTAAGAGCTGGATCCTGAGTCAATTATGGCAACAGCTTATTTTTGATAAGAGTTACTCACTGTTATGTGGCCTAGAAAGCAAGCCCACTACAACCTTGGTCCTACAGTCCTACCTACAGTCTCGTGTTTTGCCCACCATGTGATTCTGTTCTGACCAATGTTCTTGAAGGCAACATGGTACAGTAATGTCATACAGATTAAAAGTCATTTCTTTACCAATAAATTAGTCTAGGACATGAACATTGAGATTAAACTGTACAATATCAAACCTTTTTGGAAGGTGTAGGTGCCTCGTCAGGTTTACAGACAGCTTTTGTTATTATTTTACACTGCAGAACTAGTTTACTAGTAGAAGTGGTGACAGGACGCAAAGCTGATACACAGAAACATCATGTTTCCCTTTTAAACTCAGACATTATCTTTACAAACTATTTTTAATTCTTTAATGTAAATTTATTATCACACCTATTTCCACAGACAACAGCATGTCCCTGCAAGGCTACCATAGCTGTTCACATGCTCTAGAAAGAAGAGGTGTGAGTTGTAGAGAATCTGCAATTACTTCTTATATTTATATAAATAAGTGAATTTTCAAAACATTCGTCAAACAACTCTCGAAACATAAACATTTACATAAACATAAGTGGCTGCCAACTTTGTCATGTGATCGATGCCAAACGTTACACAAAACAAGCTTGTGGCAACCATTTTGACCTTAAAGGCAAGTGTTTTAAAAAATATAAAAAAATGCTGAAATCTAAGGGTACTACTCAACCCTCTGCTTTTACCTGAGGATGAGAGAACGGAAAAACACTTATATTACACTCCGTCTGCATTGTTCAACTGGGAAACCCTCGGTCCCAGGGCAGGACCAGATGAAGATACGCCCACGTTCTTCACATCATCAGCCAGGCCCCTGAAGGAGTGGGACGGGGGAAAGCATAATTTCATTTAAATAACATGAAGGATGCTTTGACTAGCCTCTTGTCTGTCAGCCACTCCCCCTGCAAATCTGCCCCCATGTAAAACCCACTGTTGTCTCCCCTCCCCCGCACTCAGTGGATTTCATATCTACCCTACAAATGAGCAAACAGCGATTAAGGACGGAGAAGATATGCCTTTAATTAGTGCTTAGTAATGAGTGTCTCTGTCCGTGCACTAATAAGTGGAACAATGACTTAATCTAGCAATATGTTTTGTAAAAGGGGGAGACAGAATGAGGTAAATGAAGCTAGTTAGAAAATAACAGCAATTACTCAAGTCAAAGGGGTTTGTTTTTGTATAGTCTAAAAGTTTGAAAATTACTTATTTAATAAGTACATCTTATTCTTTACAGGTCATGGGTCTGAAGCCTATCCCAGCTGCTTTGGAGTGAGGTACACTCCGACAATCAACGGTTAATCGCAGGTCTAACAATGTGGTCAAAGCATATGAGCTTGTTAACGTGCATATTACACATTGGTTTTTTGCTTTAACACCATTTAAAGTTAGAGTTACCTGGACAAGTTAGAAAACTGATAATTGTTAGTCCAGTATTTAATCTTAAACAGTTAAATAATCTAAAGCAATACAGCTCTGGAATAAATTAAGAGACCATTTAAAAATTATCAGTTTCTCTGGTTTTACTCTTTATAGGTATGTGTTTTGGTAAAATTTACATTTTTGGTTTATTCTATAAACTACTAACAACATTTTTCCCAAATTCCAAATAAAAATATTGTAATTTAGAGCATTTATTTGCATGCCTAACAAGCATGACTGACGAACT
Organism: Perccottus glenii; assembly: GCA_024416835.2. Lineage (NCBI taxonomy): Eukaryota > Metazoa > Chordata > Actinopteri > Gobiiformes > Odontobutidae > Perccottus > Perccottus glenii. The sequence continues at coordinate 20,043,116 of CM044563.2, read as the reverse complement.
ATTCACTAGTCAGTCTGTAAACAGCAACGTTAATATTCTGACTTTCCAGATGAATAAATTATTATCTCGGGATAAGGACCATCCGAGGACCCCAACAATGCCAGATAACACTTACACCTTACTTAGACTTATACTGACAAACAATATTTACGCTCACAATCTCCAGTTCACCTCTGTCTGTGGAAGGTAATGGAAGCACAACCCCATGCATGAGCCCATGGTGTTTTTGTTTGTTTTTTCTTCCTTTAGTTTAGCACAGGCATTCTGACTGATTTATGATGCACTTCTACCTAACATTTAGAGTGGTCTGTAGGTTAAGAGGTAGGTGGCTGTACAACCCATTACAGTCAGTAAAATCAGTCCATACTGCAGCAGAGTCTAAAACAGTCTGTTTAAGCCCTGTGCTCTCACCCACACAGTATTAGTGTTGTACAGCACAACAGTCTACCTTCACTGTGCCTGCCTTCTCTTTGAGTGATTCTGGGAAGCTCCAGGCCTAGAATAGAACACAGACCACAATGGCTTCTGAGCTTGGAGGGGGGAAGACACAAGCATCTGTTTTTGTTTGCATTTTATTCCAAAACATCAAATTGAATCAATCTTTTAATACTCTGGATTGTATAAACACGGCAGAGAAGTGCCTGAATAAATATCAAGAATGAAAATGGATTTTCAGTTGACGCCTATTATCTATCTGCTTTATTTATGAAGAGCAAGGCTGGCACCAAATATGGAAGACATAAAAATACAGAGATAATGTGTTTAGCTTTTTCATTTTCTTTTTTTTTAAGTTAAAGAATAAATATTGGGATTTACATCACATTTACATTTTTATCAAAATCAACTTTGCTTCCACTAAAGCTGTGTGAAGCTTTTTCATCTGCGCCCGCACTGACAACAGTGAAAATAACAAGTGCAACATGACACTGACATCTTTAACAGGAAAATCATTAAAAGCAACACGAGGGGCCAGATGATGCTGTCTGGGCCACAGTCAGCTGTGACTGATAAACACCGCACTGGAACCATAAATACACCAATAGCCATTTCACTGCTTTCAGTACAATGCACTCTGTCAGGACACTCACCAGAGGCTTTTGTAAAAAATCACAATCAAATCTTTGAGGCTCATGACTAAAGAGTTTCATATCTAAGACACACAAACTGTACAGGACACACCTGTGCACATATCCCAGATCCATCAAACCTACTCCTTACTTTTGACAGTTACATTTTTCATTTTTGTTTTTCAAAACAGCATTCATCTCCACACATTGTGCCCTCACATCACATGGAGGGCTGTGTTCATCCGTCTTCTTTGAGGGAGGTGCAGGACATAAGAGAAGTTGTCTTCAGCCACTGATTAAATACTGGCCAGGGCGATAAACAAGGACCACATCAGTAGGGACTGATGCACTGTTGCATAATGGAACATCAGATGAATGCAAAGCCTCCATTAATATCCTCTGAGTGTTAGGATCACAGATAACAAGAGGCCTTTCCATCCATATTTCTTCCTTCAGATTTTTACGAGTGGTGCCGTGCTTATTACCACACAGCACCGAGTGAAACAAACTTCTCCCAGCCGCAGTGAGAACCACAGCACACCCTCCACAGCCAAAGAAGATGACTTTCTCTAGTCTGTGCACGCTCCAGTATGTGTGTATGTATGTGTGTGACAGCTTTATAGGAGTCATTTATCCTGCTCAGCGGGCTAGTGTAGTGCGGAATGGTGGCCTGAGTGCCAGGCGTAGCTTATTGTTGTGTAGCCTTTATGGGCTACATTAAGTACAGCTGAGTGAGAGGCAAACATATAGTACAATACCCTGAGCTCACACATGTCATACACCCACAGATTAACTACCTCCCTGGGCCCAGGGCCGACCACTGCTACTCCACTCCAGACCTGGGCTCACTCAGACTGCAGACAGAGTGGATGCACCTTTTAGCGCTAATGACACAAGTTCAAAAAAGGAAACTGGAGCATCAGTTTAAATATTCATAATAAATGTTTAAAATCACAGCTTTTTGTGAATAAACTGGAGATTAATCTGAGTGTGACAAACTGCAACCCTCACAGTTGCAAAATGACAATATTACTTGGAAAAATACAAAAAGGTCTGCACTGTTTTCTTGAATGTTTCTTGATATGTGATTCCCAGTGAGACCGACTATGGATTTAGAAGAGGCTCAATCTCAGTGGGCAGCTGTGCTTGAAGGTTATTGTGGAATTACTTAATTGTGTTGTCTTTGTAAATACAGTCTTTTGCTTTGCATTTTTATATAAAACTCACATTTCCTCAACATGTTTTTGCCTTGTTGGGGCCCCAGTTGGATTCTTGTGTCCCTATCAAAGCTACTCTATGTCATCTCCATCAAACTGTAGCTGGTTCAGATCAATGGGTTGCAGTTCTGGCAGTTATGGGCGTGTTTAGGTCAATGAAGCGATCGTCATGCCAGTGCTCTGATTGGTTCAAATTACGTGGTGATGGGTGGTTATTTCAAGATGGTGCACCCGATCATCAACCAGGTGTTAATCTAAAAGTGACTGCGAGTCTTTACTTTAATTATACAAGTTGGGGATAAATACACTAAACCAAGCAAATAATTTGCAGCATAGTCCTTCTATTTGGAATCCAGCCTAAAAACACTGAGGAAAAAAAGTACATTAACACAATTAAAAATGAATATTAAATGACATGCATAAGCTCTAAATCCATATCCTGTCAGACAACGGAACAGACAAACGGGACCAACAGTCATGTGATCTGAAAAGCTGTTTGATTCTCTCACTTACCCACTTCTAACTCCCCCTCCACCTGCGTGTCTGCTCTTCTGAAAGCTTCATAAGCGTCGCCTCTTCAACTGCGTCCCACAGTGTAAAAATAGAGGCCATTATATTGCCTAATGCCTACCTGCCAGCCCCCGATGCTCCCGCCTGTACACTGAGGCTTTTACATGATGAGGTGGCTGACATGTTACACACACCATCCATTACCATATGTACAGTGGATGAGACTCGGCCTGCGCAACTTATACTAATGCATGTTTGCTATGCCCTGTGGGAGTGGGAGACATGCACACTCACAACACATATTATACCACACTTGAACAGAGAGACTCCCATACAAATGCAGGAGCAGCGCTGCGATATGCCACTTGTATTAACAGCAGTGTGCTTTTGAAGTAAATAAAAACATTATCGCGGGCTCTCAGGGCGAGGCGGGTTCTCTTCTCAGAGGTTGTCCGTGTGTGTTTTGTGGGTATGTGTGTGTCTAGAGGAGGGGGGCAATCCTCTGCTCGGGGGCAGCGGTTCCTCTCTAATTGCCCCTCTAGGTGCCTGTGTGCTGGAGAGCTGAACTGAGGGTAAACACACATCTAGAGATGATTAATAGCCAGGGGTCAAGGCAGAGCACAAACAGGCAGAGGCTGGGACCTCACTCCAGCCTCCAGTCTGGCCACTCAACACCGACCAGTGGACACTAGTGCTGTAGTACTCAAGATGGGTTTTGGTCTTGAGACAGTTTCTTAGCACCACGATTTGAAAGTCTCTGTTTTGTCTTGGAAAAAGCGATGTTGACAATACGGGTCTTTTCCAACCTAAAAGTCTAGATTTCTTTAGATTGAGGAGTGAAGTTGCGTTATTGTTTCACTTGTAATTGCAATCTGTCAAATGAACCCTACTGAATATTGCTGTAACATGCATCACCTGTGAGTCCCTGTGCATCAATAATTACTGAAGTGAGCAAACACAAAAGAAGGAGAAGAAGAAACCTTCCTCATCTATTGATCTAAAGTTTGCTGCTTATATCTCTGTTAACATACAGCAGACTTTTATAAATGATTATGTATTATGTTTAAAATAGTAATATTAGCTCAATTCAAATGTAGACATTCTACACAATTAGTTTGAAAATGTTTCTTGTTGTTGTAACTGTTTACAGAAGCTATTACACACATAACAAATATTTTTGAAATATTACATAACAGCTGATCCTTTTTTGCCCCACACCCATCATTTTTCAACAATGGATGTTTTGTGTTTTTCTCCACTAACAAAAAGCACTTTCTTTCATTTCTTGCCTTTGGTCCGCTTTACTTCTCACCTCAATCAAACAGCACCAGGAATCACTTGAAAAAGGACCTAGACTTGTTATTGAGTGGACCACAGTTTGCTTGTTTGGTCCACACCAGAGTTCAATAGCACATTCACATCTCCCCAAAGAACCGGGAAACAAACTAGAGTTCAATTAAAACAGGGCTAGTGAGAATGCATCCTTAAATCAAACCTGGCCAACACCAAAACTGTGTTAATTGCACATATGATTCTTGTCAACGGATGGAAAGTTAAAAAGCGCTAACCCTTGACCACAAACAATAATACTGGAAGTGATTGAATTTTTCAACTGTTTCCAGGGATTTCTTTCTATGTACCAAACTCTGGACTTGAGTCGGTCCTGCCCTTCCATCATCTTGGTTTCCGTGGCCTCTCCTCTCAGTCATGCTAGTGTAGTCTAGACAACAACACTAATCTCCCCACACAATGGAATTCCATAATGGATGCACAATGGAAAACATACAATTCTTTTCTTTCAAATACAAGTTTTAATCGGAGCAGACAGTCAGTCATAGGTGAGGGTGCAAGGCAAAGTGGAAGGACAAAGGGTAAAGGTCAGGGACGGTGTCATATGAGGGTCATATTTAGTCCCACAGTAAAAAAAAATCTTTAACAAGCTCTGATCAATACATGACCAGAACACTGCGGGCTCCTATTTCTTACAGCTGTAGGTGGTCTCTGATGCATACTCTACATTGTAGCAGCTACATCCCGCTTCTATTACCTGCCCACTTTGTCTTCCCTGTCCCTTGACAAACCCGCACTGCCTCCAGAGTCTATATGCGCGCTCGTATCTCTCGGCCTCATCTACGCACACACAAAATCCCAGGCTGAACCGAGTCAGGCTGGGCGGCCCTTCATTTTTCATGCAAACGGTAATTTAGTGAGACTGCCTATTGATTGAGCGCCGCTTGTCTCCCAAACAATGCCACTTCAATCAGCGACCCGTGGGGTGGGGGTGGATGGGGCGCAGGGGGGAGAAGGTGGGGTGGGTAGAAGGGTAGGAAGGGCTGCCGATAGCTGCAGTGACTGATTTAAGAGATGGATAAAAAGCAGATACGTCCCCCGCCCCTGTACTGATTAATGACAGTGGCCAGAGCAAAGCCTGGACTATGCATCATGATTTAACCACCAGTCCCTCATCTAAAGATTAGCGTGCACGTACGCCCACATCCACGTGAGCGCCCACATGCACGGCCTCTCTACTGTACCACACAAAGAGGCAAGGTGCGAGCAGAAGAAAAGGCAAGTGAAGGAATGAGAAAGACAAGTGTAAGACTAATGAGGCTGTGGGAAGATGCCATACGGCCGGGTAGGGTTTGTTTCACTAAACGAAGGCAGGATTGGGCCTAAAAGGGTGTTTAGACAACGACACTCTGAGATGGGTGACAAATAGAAGAAAGAGCTGAAGGGAGTGGTCTCATGAGGGATGACAGTGACCTCATCTGCAGGGCACAGGCTGTCACTGAGAGGTTTGAGGAGAATGAAAATGATGCAAATCATATGCTATGGACATCACAGTCATTATGCAGAATGTGTTTTTATCTACACAATAGATCACAGAATTATGGCATCTTTTTGGTCAACAGTACAGGCATCTCTACCACCTGAGCTACTGCACCCCATCTTTGACTGTTGCAGAAATGTAACCCCAGCATCACTACATACAAGGCATTTTCTCCTATTTTCGCTTGACTGTTTCTTGGTTAATTAAAAGCATTGCTCACTTACTTTCTGTAGTCAGTGGCAACCCAAAGATTCAATATAAATATACATTTCTCATATAGAAAAACAACTTCTACAGACACTGCATCGAAAACACAAGCTGTTTCAGGGGCTGCCCAACCCAAACCATGCTATACTTACTTAACCTGTATTTAGAGAAAAAATAGCTTTTTATAAACAATAAAATCCAATTCAAGCCCAAGTCTACCTTCTTCTTATGAAGAGGGAAAGATTTGTTGTACTGTGTAAGTAAGTGCTTCTTAGTCCTAATCAGAAATACCTTCAGTAGTTCACTACTGGCGTAAGTAAAAAAAATTAGAAGGAGTGTAAAAATATCAGGCACTTCAATAGTCCAGCGGCAGTACAATACAAATGCTCCCTGTCCAACCGAGCCCTTGTCTCAGTCTAACCTGAGCTGCACCAGACCAACAAAGCGAGGCCTAATGCCAGTGTCTCAAGTGCAGTGCCGTAACCTAGAGCTCCGTGAACTTGTGTGAGCAAAAACACTGACTCCGGTCCATTAGTTGTGTTGTGGAAGCTGAGGAGGCGGACTTGAGCCCCTCCCTGCGGCTGCTAAAATATTCATCAGACTCCCCGAGAGCATGTCGGCTAATAGTTATACATGGAGCAGGAGAAGGAGTGAGGACGGGAGAAGAGGAGGAGGAGGAGAAATTGGGAAGATGAGCAATGCTCCCTGTGTGCATGTCAGCTAATAGTCAAACATGAAACGCTGCGAGAGAGGAGGGGGGCTGTTTAAACAGTCCAGAAAAAAAGTAAGCAAAGAAGATACATCTAGAAAGGGAGCTAAAGATTGAGAGGCCGTAATCAGTTGTCTTCCTCCTCCCCTGCCATCACTCCGAGCTGCATTCCACATTGATTAAAAGCCCCTCTTGTAATTGTCAGATCTCGTAGGAAGCATCTCTGAGTGTGTGAAGTGAAAGTGGGGGAGGGGGGGTCATCTGTGTAGAAAAAGAGAAACCCAATTTCAATCACAGCAGAACAGTAGTCACTTCAATAGCCACAAGTCGCAGCCACATCAATCAGAACTCCTACTCAAGCAAAGAAATATTGTTGATGCCGTTTTGTCTTTTACAAACGGCCGCTCTATCTTTGTAACCTGAGGGGGGGCAGTGCACGCGCACGGACGGGCATGTGCATCGACACCCGAGCGTGCACACACTCATTTCTCCAGTCATTAAAATGAGAAATGGCTGATGCTGTAGGAGCTGTTGAAATACCATTAAGAAATAGAGACAAATGCAGTGGATCCGGGCCTGCTATGGAAACCTCTCCACAGTAAATCAGACAGTGATGAATATTACCCAAACTGAGACAAACAAAACACACACACACACACATATATACATAAAACACATGCATTCCTCCACATCCTCGTCTGCGAACAATGTGTACTGCGGCTTCGAAAAATGTCTGTGGCGGATTAACGAGCAGTTATACTAATTAAATGCTTCCTGATCATCTGCTATGATATATGGCTGATTATTATATTCAGAGGTGATTAAGTGATAGAGACAAGGGTGATATCATTTGAAAGAATTAATGAACATCTGTACACAGGAATCATAGGGAAATAAGGAGCAAATTACAGGAGGAGAATTAGTGTTGATTTAATCAATTCAGGAGTAATTATGAGCTCACATAATAGAAAACTTCCTGTCATTTAATCACATGTGAAAAGATGGAGTGTGGTTTCTTGTGAACAATATGGCTGATGCTAGGGCTGGCTATGGCTATTCAAATCACAATTATTTAATTGTTATTAATCTTTTGACAGTTAGTATATAGGGAGATTTTTACACTGATGTCCAAACAGTCCATTAAATTTGAACATTTAAACATTTAGATCAACTTATACAGTGGCTATAAGATGTTATTTACAAAAACCTTTTTGATCAAATAGTCCTTCATACATGTGTTTACTTGTTACTTACATTTAGTTCTGAACATTCATCTTTTCTTTCCGTCATTGACCACAAACATTGACAGTAAAGGTGCAAGGCCACTTCAGACAACATCATCATTAAGTTTGCTGACGACACCGCAACTAATCTTCCACAATGACGAGACAGCCTACAGGAGGGAGGGCTCCCTCTTGGAGGACTGGTGTCAGGAGAACCATCTCCAGCTGAACGTCAGCAAAACTAAAGAACTGATAGTGGACTTCAGCAGGAAACAGCAGAGGGACTTCTATCCATTACACATCTGTGGTTCTGAGGTGGAAAGAGTGGACACTTTCAAATACCTGAGAGTGACCATCTCACAGGACTTGTACTGCGTCACATACACACCATCATGAAGAAGGCCAGACAGTGTCGCTACCTCCTCAGACGCCTCAGAGACTTTAAGCTCCCTCTCAAGGTGCTCAGGATCTTTTACACGTGCACCATCGAGAGCATCTTGTGAGGGAGCATCACCACCTGGTTAGGACACTGCACCAGGCTGCATCAAAAAGGGTGGTCCGTTCAGCTGAGCGGACCACCCTCACCAACCTTCACCAACCTGCAGGACATTTACACACCAAGAACAGCCCACCCATCCCAAACACAGTCTCTTCTCCCTGTTGCCATCAGGCCGGTGTTTCCGCTGCCTGAGGACTAGAACAGAGAGGCTGAAGAAGAGTTTTAATCCACAAGCCATCCGTCTGCTCAACTCTGAGCCTTAAACTGGACTTCAATAAAACAATCTTATCTTATGTATGTATATTATGCCGTTTTTACTGTCTAAAATAACAATAGTGTTAGAGAAATGCATTATATTTAGATTTAGTTTTGAATGAGAAAGTAGAGTTTGCTTTGGACAATGCTTTGGAGTAGATGTACAGTAGAACAGAGCCTTGTAAAGAGACGGCAATAGGAGGGCAGCAGCATGAACAGCTAAACAGAGGCACCTCAACAAATATGTAAATGCTGCAAATTAAGGTCTCCTCGTGTCTCTCTTCTCACCTCTTTACTTGTGGTAGTGTCACACAGTTGGCACGAGTCTTATGGTGGCAGCTCTGACCTGTTGTAAAGAACACCAGAAAAAAAGGAGCGCAATTCTGTGAAAATTCTTTGGCTGTACAACTTTACTATGTCTGGAGATTCTCAGTCATCCAAGTCATAAACCAAAAAAAAAGAATTCCAAAAAGGCATCTGACATAGGGAAAACTTTAACTGCATGGATCCCCTAAAAAAAAAGCAGACTGCACACTTGTTCTTTTGTGCATGTGAACAGATATAGAGGCCATGCAGAGACATGCTACTGTCAATAAACAAACCCAGTAAAAAAGTTTATAAGAAGCATTAGCAAGAATGTGTAAAGAACCATAAGTGTCCTTTCCCACCAGTTGTGCCCAGTTTGTCCACTCTGGGCAGCTGTAGGAACAGGACAACACTGTCATTTAGCTAAAGTGCTATTTTTCCAATATATAAAAATGAAAAGAATATTTTGATGTGAATAGAAACATAGTTTTGATTGATGCGTTTCATTTTGTTCAACCATATACAACATTTAACACAATGCCCCTTTAAAGCATTAACCATACTATCTATGACATTTGATAAAGAAAAATGGAGGAAAATAATAACAAAATAGGTCCTGCTCATGACTTAAAGATTAGGCCTAAAGTAAGTTGGAAAGAGAGCTGTCAAAATGTGGAGCCTTATAAAGTTTAGAAAAACTGATTTAAAAAACTATGTAATGCAATACAATTTGGAAAACAGCTATTGCAAAGAGAGAATGAATCAAATGCTGCTGTCTGATCATCTGTCACCTCTCACTCAACTTCACTCCATCAACTTTTGTTTCTTTTTTGTTTCACTTTTTTGTAAGCCTTTTTTTGAAAATGCATCTTTTTTTTAATAAACAAGTTGAGTTACTTAGCATAATATAAACCAATAAACAGAGCTAAGCTGGTAAGATTGATCAATGTTTATTTAAAATTTAATTGATTAACAGTTGTGATTATTGAGCGGGCCATGCATTCCAGACACAATTGAGAGACGTGTGGGGCCGTGCTCCGCATCCACATAAACAGACAGGAAAGATAGGCGCACACATATACAATTACATGCTAACTTGGAGATGATTTGGAGTTATTATCTGAACAGCACTTGAACCTCTTCAGTATTTGGCCCTAACCGCTATTTCCCTGCCTGATTCTCTTCTCCATACAGTTTCCCATGCAGAGCAGAGTGGAGCAGAGCATGGGAAGGAGATAGTAAGCAGTAATATTCAATTATTGTATGCACGCCGTCCCGCCCTAAATTGATTTCTTTCAGAACGGGAGGCATCGCTCAGCACTGACACACAGCCATGTTTCCCCCATCTACCACATCCCACGCAAATTACTGCTCCATCTGCTCCCCTTCTCCGCCGCGTCGGGAGTTTATCCCTCCGCTGCCCTCTTTCCTGCTCTGCTCATCTCCGAACAAGCAGCTATCGGCACTTGGCACAGGCCCCAGCTCCCGTGCACTATCTGTCTTTAATCTCTGCGCATTGTAATGGGAAATGGTTTTGTGTTTTAGCACTTGATTGAAGCAGCGAGCACGCCCCTTGCCACCACTGTTATTTAGGAGTGAGGAGGTGTTTTCAATTTTGCCCCCTTGTCCAAATTGCCCTTTATCAAAGAATTCATATCAGTTAGACGGTTCAACATATTGACCAGGCTGTTTGTAAGTGGCCTTAAAAAATTGGGGAAGCAGCAGCGTAAAATGTCAACATACTGAAAAGCAATAATAACTGATTGGAGCCCCCAAACTTATACAATGAAACAAATACATTATAAAACATTTTGTCTCACATTAAGTGTCTTAAAATGTATTTTTAGTCTAGAACCACCAGGGGGTAATTTTTATCCCATGTACATTTTTAATCTCTCTGTAACTTGCCTCAGACAAAATCCTTTAATATCTCACACTTTATGATTTTCTTTTACAAATATGGCATTATTAATCATCCAATCAATTTGGAGATTTTAAGTACGAAAGGATGGGGAAATTATAATAATTTAAACCTAAACCCGTCAGTGGGTCATTTTTACCAGTTCAAACAACACTGTAAATGTCTGTATATGTTGAATTGGCCTAGCTGCTAGCACTGACATTCTAAAACACACTTAAACCACCTGGCCATTTTAATGTGGCCAACCTAAGGCTCACCTGTGCAATAATCATGCTTTCTCTCAGCATCTTGATATGCCACACCTGTGAGGGGGATGGATTATCTCGGCAAAGAAGAAGTGCTCACTAACAAAGATTTGGACAGATTTGTGAACAATATTTGAGAGAAAGAGGCCTTTTGTGTTCATAGAAAAAGTCTTAGATCTTTGGGTTCTGCTCATGAAAAATAGGGGCAAAAGCAAAAGTGTTGCATTTAAAATTTTGTTCAGTATAATAGCTCATAACATAATAACTTGCCCTTTATCTGAAGAAATTATGTCAAATGACCTCCCTGCGGGTCAAGGGTGTATAAGAATGTATTGGAGCATTGTTTTATCTCAGTAAGGTGGTTCTACATATTCGTCAGGCTGTTTATAACTGTCCAAAAGGAGAAAGTAGTGCAACACATCTGAGTGCAATTTTCATCTGATAAACATGATGCTTTCAAAGTTCTCCCCTGTCAACTCAAAGCTTCGTCATAAAACCTTTACAATTGTACCTTTAATAAAATCCCATAGAGAGGGAGCAACTCTAATCAATATTTCATATAAAGGGGATTATTGTTTGCTGAGACTCGATTCAAAACATCAAGGCTCGATAGTCATGTAAAGCTACAATTGATTTGCTCATAAAAAACATTTTTGATGTCGCATTTATGATTTTCTATTCATACATTTCAGAGAGAACGGGCCTGTGGTGAATTGTGAATGGCACTTGCCGTCTCTGATGGTTAAAATCAACACATGCACAGCAGGACAAGTCGTGCACGCCGCTCCTATTCTAATTAAAGAGACCTTTCTGCCCTGGGTGTGTGCGTGATATTGACACTTAGCTCCGTACAATAAACTTTATTGGCAAGGCCAGCTTGATTACAGCACTAAACTAGAATAACAAGGAATATGGGAGGAGGAGACGTGCATTATATACTAAACAGACATTAGTGGGCTCTATTCAAATATCTCGCATTTTAACGTCAGAGCCCCCAAAAGGCCTCAGACTCAGAGAGGAAAGTCTGAGCGAGAGGAAGATGGAGCTACAATACAGTGAAATAAAAAATGACATGGCTGAAATACAGTAAAGGCAGAAAGTGGGGAGAAAAGAGATATTTATCGTAGGGTGGAGGAAGGGAAAGGCAGATAGATTTCCCGTCATTAATGATCTATGGAAAATCCTCTGTCTATTTTCAGATATACTGTTAATGGCTGCTCGCTGTCATTAAAATCGTTGCTGTCCTGAACTCAGCTATTCACATATTGGCTGCTGCTTCATCTAATATTCATCTACCGGGGGTCAATGGCAGCGGTGGCATGCTAGGAGGCAGAATAGAGGAGAAGACTTAGAGTTGGGATTTTACACATAATCTTTTATTGCAGCTAAAAAAAAATCATATTCCCTTTTGTTTTGTTCTGTACTTTGTTTAACGCTCAATTTTAATGATCATATTTGCCTCTCCTCATTCATTGATACAGCTCGGTAGAAGAGATGCATGAGGTATGAATATGCAAAGAGGAGAAAAGAAGCAGACAGTTTGTCTCAGCAGTTTAGCTGCCGAGTGCAGGAGCTATGCTATATCCAACGCCACAATTATTTCATCAACAAAGGTGCCTCAAACAATAGCTGGAGTAGGATGTTCATTTAGCATCCGTAGAGCAAAATCAATTAGGAGCAGGTGAAGCTGGCGCGATGCAGAAACAAACTCACTTTGTAGAGAATTACATTTGAACGTGTTGAGTTAAACTGAAATGGGTTTGTCATTTATACTTCTTCAAAATAAGTTGTGTGGTGTTAGTAAATGGTTGCCACCTTATAAAATGTCACCTGAAAGATGAACAGTTTGTCAAAAAACGAATATAAATAATTTGGACACTGGTAGACTACAGGCAAGAGAGACAACTGAAAGTAGCCTCTTATGTTGCAAAATATTATAGTTTTGGCTGTCCTGGTCTTGGAAAATAAATAACTGAGCATTGTGTCCCTTTAGACTAAACTTATAATGATATATCCCTAGATTATTAAATTATGTGTTTTGATGAATGCCCTTTTAAGGATTTGTTGCAGTCATAAATGAGGTGCCCATCCACAAAATCAGGGAGTCACTCTTACTCATTTACCTCAAATGTTACTCAAGTAAAATTTGTCTTGCTTCAAAATTATGCTCAAGGAAAAAAAAGTATTTTCATTTTTTATTTTTAAACTAAAATGTATCAAAATGTAGCTAGTTACTTATGGAACTGAGGTCAAAATGGTGTCCTAATCTGTGTGCTTTCTCATGTTAATGTGGTTCTCAAAATACCACAATATATGTTTTATCTTACATCAAACAAACACTGTTGGCTTTTGGTGATGGGGTCCTTTTTAGCCCGTGCCCCTTAAATAGCCTAAATGCGCCCCTGATTGTTGATATTAAAGACAGCATTTGATTCTGGACCCTGCAAAAAACCCTGTAATAACAAAGTTGTGACAGAAAACGAAGTGGAGATGTATGTCCTGCAGCTTCTGTCCCGTGCAGACACGCTGTACTCAGTCAGTTGAACTACAATGCCCCCTACTGCTGCAAAATGGGACTGAGACTGAGCGCTGCTTAGACAAAGAACTTGAACTTGTGGCTGAGAATGACACAATAATCTTCTGTTCAATTCAAGATCTTCTCTTTAAACCTCAAAGCTCCCAATGTTTTTTTCTAGCTTCTTCTTTATTGATTTAATATAATCTTTCACACTTCCAAGTTCTCCCCGCCCCCCTCATTCTCCACTCTTGTTTTCCTCTCTCCCGAGGCCTTGGCACCCTCGACAGGCCTCTCCCACTGGGCGTGTTGGCACAGCCCCGTCTCGGATTCACCCACAGCGTGCCCTCTGGCTCGACGCGCTGGCACAAGGGCACAGAGCACAGAGTCGAGAGAGAAGAAGTCGAGCGATTCGGGTTCATTTGTGGTGGTTTAAGGCCCATGGTTTTTGTGAGCAAGGCAGAAAATGTGAGATTGGAAGACGAGCGGAGGAGACGCGCATAAGGCCTCACCTTGAAGAGGCACTGACCCTATACTCCTTTATTGCATCTCCAATTAGACGATCTGAAAGGGAGGAAGGAAGCGACACAGACAGGAAAGAGTGGGAGCTATGTATTTCATAAATGTACTTCCATAAAGAGCACTGACCCAAATGGCATTCCGTAATTCTTCCGTGTGCCCGGAGAAGGCGGGATAATCGGAAACTTCATCAAGCCTCGCACCTTTGCTGTCTGCAACGCCTCCTACGATCCCACCCTCCTCGTGGAACCTTTTACACAAATTCCATGTGTAATCACTGCATAACATACACATCTCTAACAGGCATCAAAGAACATCCATCTATCCGTCTTCATCGCTGGGTTTTAATTAAACAAGTTTTCTCTACTCAGAGCTGTGCCATCTCTCATCTCTTTGATCTGCTCTTATCCACACACAGTCCTCTCCATTTCCACAAAGTTGATTCAGAAGGCTTCAGTCGTGCAGCGTTCATCCGGCATACACAAAAATGCATCACAGCACTTAAGAGAGAAAAAACTATGGGAAACATAAAAAAAAAGGAGTCTCTTTGACAAACAGCACTCCGAGATGACAGGCTGCTCTGCTCTATACGGCTCTACTAATAAAAACAGAACAAATCTCTTTTTGAAAGTGTTCAATAAATTCAAATCATGACAATGTTGGCAATATATATCAGATCTGTCACTGCTGTGTGGAGATGGATATGGGAGAGCAGAAATCTGAAAGAAAATAATACAATTAAAGTGTGTCTCAAACAGCATGTTCCCATCGATCCATCCGCTCTCTTTTCCAATACACTATGGACTTAACATGGACTTATTCTTTCTTAAGCACAACTGGGAGTTATCCCTCCCCTCCGGGGTGAAACACACTCACAATGCTTCAAAAGAACATTTTGTTTATATGTTCAATACCAGAAACATCGATGAAATTATCCAATCATTAATTTCCTATCCAATACAAATTTAATGCAGAGCCACGGAGTAGGCCGCTCATATCCAATAAGGACGTCTTTCCACAATCATTCAGCTCAAGACTACACACACACACACATTTATCAATACAGGTTGTCCCTAAAAGAGCAATCCCTCAGACAGACCCAATACAAAGAAAGGTGGGTGGAAAGGAGCAAAGGTGAAGTGCAAACACGAAGGATTTGACATTTGATGGTCAAGTTTACGTCCAATTACAAAAGGGGGGAGTGAGTCAACACAGTAATTTCATGCACTACATTGTGGGGCCTGCATGACCTCAAGCGTTGATACCTTTGCTATATACTATATTTTGGTTGTTGAAACTGATGTAAGATAATAGTAGTGGAGTAGATAATAAAAGTAGAGATTACAGGTAGTGTTTGATACTCATTTGACCACTAAAAATAGATCTTTTTCATTTATATATTCCTTGTTTGGATAAAATATGGCACTGAAGAGACTAGAATATATAGCATCAATCTATCGTCTATAGGGTTCCCTGAAATAAGTCATGAACCACAGCTCTCCTCACTTCTAAAATAGCCCATGTTTTCATACAGAACAATACCTTGTGCCTTTACAGACCTTAAGATGCAGTTCTTTAGACTCTCTAAAACTAAATCATGAAAATGTACAGTGTTACTTAAAATACTTGTTCGAGAGAAAGTGGTAAGGTGATTCCCAATGTTACTGAGCTCCACTTGACACGTACAGGCTGGCAGTAGAAAACAGAGAATAAGTAATGCCAACATTAGTGTTAGTTAAAAAGAAAACTGCAAAAAAACAGTAAACAAAGCAAAGTTTAAAGTTAAATTGGTAATATTTAGGTAGTTTAGTAGTTTTTCACCAAACACGATGGTGCACAAATGCATTGGTCAGTCTCTCAATGCATGAGAAAGAAAAAAGCAGAAAGCTGTATGTCATATAATGTACAGCAGTGGTCTCTAAACAGTGGATTCAAGACCCTAAAGTAGGTCCACATTTTATTTGGATTACGAAACATTTTAGTGACAAAATTAAGAGAAAGTTTTAAGTAGTATTAATTGAAAAACAAATGCTGCTTTAACAACAGTCAACAGCAATAAACCGATAAACATTAAAAAAGAATCACACTTCCAAATCACCAAGAAACTAACAGAGAACAAACAAACAAACACAAAAAACAACTAATGTACAAAAAAATGTGTTCAAAATGGCTGAAGATGTAGTTTCTTCTTTTTTAATTAATTAAAAGTTAATGTAGCTTGAGAAAGAAGCTGTTTCTGGGCACCACCATAAACCGGATAGACAAAGCTTATTTCCTGGAATGCTTTCTGCTTTCTGTGCTCTCTGTCGAGCCAAAGACAGAACAGCAAACATGTTCCAATATTTCTATTTAGTTATAATTTCACTTTCAGCCTCAGTGGCAGGTGCATTAGTCTTTGCCTCTATGATTCAAATCTATAGCTCTGTGTTGCATGTGATGAGGAAATGTGAGGCAGTGATGTCAGTATTAGATATCATACAGGTGGTGAACCCAAACACACAAGCCACAAGCCACTGTCTGATTGATATCAAATAGAGTTGTGAGTTGCGTGTGTGTTTAACATGTTAGAGGCGGCCACATGACACAGGTTCACGGGGTCAAGTAGAGTCAGAGCAGGCCCGCGATTGGCTGATCAGGTCTGAGTGTAATGACTAATCAATGGTGGAATGCATTAGCCTAATCTAATGGCCCAGGTGGGAGAGGACAATGCCAGACGCATGGAACACATGATTGAGCACAACATGCAACAGCAACGCAATCAATAACACATGGAGTGGTCTAACCCCAGGAGGGGTCCCCACTTCGGCTGCCACTCGGCAAAGGAGCTGCACGCTGCTGCTTGTGTGTGTAAATATGTATGCTTGGATGGTTAGGGGAGGACAGAGAGACTGTTTTAGGCTGATTGATTGGATTATGAAATGAAATGAGTGAAATCAAAGGCTTTTGTTTCAAGCTGGTGGACTTACATACCTTCAGGAGTGGGTTTACACTCACAGGAAAGTAAAAAATTGCAACATAGATCAAAATGTGGGAATAACCTGGTACTACAGAACAATAAGGCCCCACCTAAATACTTCATTAATAAAATCTTGTAAAATGTAAAAAAAAAAAACTGTTGGTTTGCCTCTTTAGGCTTTTCTTTCATCTCTAGTGGACACCTTGGTGATTCGCCTGGCAGAGCATTAACTACAAAAGCATGGCAACCAGGGTTTGATTCCCAACTCAAATTTATTTTCTCCATGACATCCTTTTTTTATGGTCATGAGCTTTGGGTCATGACCGAAAGAACAAGATCCCGTATACAGGTGGCCGAAATGAGTTTTCTCCGCAGGGTGGCGGGGCGCTTCCTTAGAGATAGGGTGAGGAGCTCAGTCACTCGGGAGGAGCTCAAAGTAGAGCCGCTGCTCCTCCACATCGAGAGGAGCCAGCTGAGGTGGCTCGGGCATCTGTTTTGGATGCATCCTGGACGCCTCCCTAGGGAGGTGTTTCAGGCATGTCTCACCGGGAGGAGACCCCGGGGAAGACCTAGGACACGCTGGAGGGAGTATGTCTCTCGGCTGGCCTGGGAACGCCTCGGTATCCCCTCGGAAGAGCTGGAGGAAGTGTCTGGGTAGTGGGAAGTCTGGGCGTCTCTGCTTAGACTGCTGCCCCCGCGACCCGGCCCCGGATAAGTGGTAGAATATGGATGGATGGACCCCTTTTTTATGTGCTATGCATTTCAACAGTCTACTATTGTCACTATTACCGAAGACTAAAACAAGAACAAAAAACAGATTCAGAAAAGAATATAGCATGGAATAATGGTTTGACAAAGAACACAACTACATCAAATAGAACAGTTGTGAAATTTGCCAAATATCAAGGCTTTCTGATGTCCTGAAAAGGTCAGATATAAGGAAACCCTCTGTCAAAGGAATGAGACAACAGAGTGAGAGAAAGACTGAGATGGAGAGATGACAAGTTTGGGACAAGAGTCAGTGCAGAGGACAGGCCTGGGTCAATACTCGCTGCACATTTTGCTGACACTGCACCATTCAACACACACACAGACACAGTATTCACAATGCACTTGAGCACAAACATTCCTATAAAGGAAGACAGACATTAGACCAAGCAGGTGAGTTCCATAGTCACGAGAAATATATGTAATGCAACTGTGTCTTCAGCACGTGTTTGTTTAAAAAAAAGAATAATGCTTGAATTGCTATGGTGTAAATGTATAAAAGCAACAGAATCATTGCAGTTTTGGCAAAACACGATGTCATGTAAGCGGCATCTAATTTATCTAAGAAGAAGAAAATGTGAATAACAATAAAATGTGATTATACTCAATAGATTTAATCACATAATTTGGGACAGTGGACATTCACTTCAGGACGGTTGAGACTGTGTCCTTTAGTTCGATGTGTTGGACATTCAATACCCTTTTTAAAATCTTAAACAGAACCTATATGTCTGATACATCACACTACTCCAAACCTATATAAAAGAAAAACAGTTACAGTGCTTTAGTAATATAAGCCACTCTAGTTAAGCTTGCAGTTATGTAAACAGTTAACTGCTAAGTATGTGTCGCTGCAGTCGTGCGAACATGGTGGAAAGGCTGATAGGGCCTCTCCATCTTTAAAATGAATTAGCGTGCACTGCCTTATTGAGTGAGGTGTGGTGTTTAAGTGAAACTGATGAGAGATGGGTGAGCACCAAGAAGCAGGCTATAAGTATGTGGCTGGGGTCACAGGTTAATCTCTATTGATTTACTCCAGCGTCTGCATATAACCACACAGGAAGAGCGAGAAGGAGAGGCTCACTGCTGCTGCGCCGGCTGTGCTTACCACCTGCACATTTCTTACATGTGTTCAGCAGTTTTAAACAGAGTAAGAATGAGAAAAGGAGATGTCTTGATCAGTAGTTACTTACTTATGATTGCAGAGCTAGGCATGGGAGATGGTATTATAAGCTTGAAGAAAAATATCACAGCATGATAACATCAAGGTACAGTATTTAAAAGTTGTGGACAATTGTTTAGAGTTGTTAAATACAAAATACAAATACAATTATTCCAAATGATGATAATAATAATAATAATAATAATAATAATAATAATAATAATAATAATAATAATAATAATAATAATAATAATATGAGGTAAATGCAGTTTTCCTGAATGTGCAGTGCAGAGTTTTTCTTATATTTTAATAGAGGAAACTGTTTACCTAATTGCACATTGTTATAAGAATGATCCCTTAAGACCTCATCTAGGTTTTTTTAATGTGACAGCAAGCTTTGGCCAATCACACATGCACAAGCAGGTCTGCAATTAGAAGAGACACTCCCATTGGCTGTTGGACTACACAGCCTGTAAACAATGGCCATAGAAATATCCTACAAGCCTTTTCACTTGAGCTATTTGATTTGATTCAAACACCACCTTTTTTTAAATATACAACCTCTGTCTGAATAATCCCACTCTGTCTTCTTGCAAAATTCACCCAAAGTCATTCCAACAACTTTATAAAGGTTTTCTATCCTCATACTCATGCCTGTTCGGATGCACATTGCTTTTTTTTTTTCAGTGATTACTTTAAATGAATACTGTCCAATAATAAAAAAGCTGTTTTGTAAATGTGTTTCTGATCTTTTTTCAACATCTCTTACAAGAAAATTATGTTATAAACTGTACTTACAAACCATAATAGCCCCATGCCTAAACAGGTCAGGGGAAAATGAAATAAAAATATGATCCAAGGAGTCGACTCTTCTTTAAAAAATATTTTAAATAGTGAATTACCAACAAGCGCCAAGTGGGCCGGAGAGGATTTGATGAGAAATCCGGACAAAGCTGTAAATATAAACAAGCTCCTCACAATCTCACCCCAGAGGAGGAAAGGTGAATTATTACATTAATATGAACAACTATTAATAATACGACCCCCTTTCTCTCTCTCTCCTCACCTCTTACCCCATGCCTCCATCTATATCTCCCTGCCTTCCTCCTTCTCTCCCTGCCTCTAATCCTATCATGCGGGCAATAAGTGTATGCACCATGAGCACATTTAATTTCTGCGGTTGGTTTTCAGCGAGCCCAGAGGTGAGCCTTAATAAGGATCAATGGCACTTTATCTGGGACAGCACCCACTTCACAGCATGCAAATTACACAGCAACCCTTAAAAAAAGAAATGGATTTAATTAAAAAATGTAGAACCACGGGCTCTGGAAATTCAATTAAAGGATTTATGCAAAGGTTGGCTAGCTTTTTGTGTTGCAGTTCCTGCTTATATAATGAGCTTTTCATATTAAAAATCAATAGGTAATCTGGGTGAGGGGATCGGCTGCTTATGTACATTTTTGAAATCAATTTGAAAAATAGTCCATCAGCTGCATGTCACAACAAAGAGGGGTTGGTGGTGTTTGCATCAAAAAGGGGTGTCGGGGAAAGTCCAGGAAAGTAAATGGTAAGAAAAATGGGAGATGAGTTACAAATATAAAGCTTTGGAGGAACAAACTAAACAGACAACATATTTTGCATTACAACATTTCCATTACTTGCGTCCGCTGATTGTGCTGTGTCACCCTTTAGATCTTCTAAATACATAACTACATAACTCCGTGATTAATCGAAGTTACTAGGAGAAGCAACTTTGCAGCAGAAGCCTACAGAACTGTGTGAGTGTATGTAATTCTTGTCTCTTTGAGCTTATTGTGCCGTGTTACTGCTGAGAAACCGCGCAGTGTGTTTACTACGACCGTGTCACGTGGTGTACCGGTGTGTAGTCTCAGCTGTTAGCGGGCTAGTTTCGTGTGAGTTCTTTGTGTGTGTGTGTAGAGGCGGGACCAAACGCCAGCTTCGCTCTCCTACATAACTCCGTGATTAATCGTTACTAGGAGAAGCAACTTTGCAGCAGAAGCCTACAGAACTGTGTGAGTGTATGTAATTCTTGTCTCTTTGAGCTTATTGTGCCGTGTTACTGCTGAGAAACCGCGCAGTGTGTTTACTACGACCGTGTCACGTGGTGTACCGGTGTGTAGTCTCAGCTGTTAGCGGGCTAGTTTCGTGTGAGTTCTTTGTGTGTGTGTGTAGAGGCGGGACCAAACGCCAGCTTCGCTCTCCTACATAACTCCGTGATTAATCGAAGTTACTAGGAGAAGCAACTTTGCAGCAGAAGCCTACAGAACTGTGTGAGTGTATGTAATTCTTGTCTCTTTGAGCTTATTGTGCCGTGTTACTGCTGAGAAACCGCGCAGTGTGTTTACTACGACCGTGTCACGTGGTGTACCGGTGTGTAGTCTCAGCTGTTAGCGGGCTAGTTTCGTGTGAGTTCTTTGTGTGTGTGTGTAGAGGCGGGACCTGCTGAATTCAATTACTCGAATAGAAGGGTATTTAAGTGGGAGTAGCCACCGCGGCAGCGGTCGTGGCAGCTGTCATCGCGTGAAGACCGAAGAGAGTAAAGACCATCGACTCTACCTGCACGCGACTCCACCGAGCAGCCACACACCCACATAGGACCTGAGTATTGCACCTTTTTTTAGTACTACTTGTTTGCACTTATATTCCATTATTTCTACTATTACTTTCCTCTTCTATACTTTTTCCTCTTCGGCTCTTAAATGTGTTTCCAAATTACTACTGTCATTTCACCACGGAAATCATCATCCGTTTCACGCAAAAGGCGACGCAACCATAATAATCTGCATGTTGTATCACTGTCAAAAACCGCCCCTTCTACTTTCCCAATAGGCTTGTGGAACTGCCAGTCTGCTGTGAACAAAGCTGATTTCATTACAGCTTTTGTTCAACATTCTGGTCTCTCAGTTGTAGCACTTACAGAAACATGGATCAAACCAGAGGACTCTGCCACTCCCGCCCTCTCCCATAATCACACTTTCTCCCACAGTCCCGCCTCACTGGAAGGGGCGGAGGGACCGGACTACTTATTCCTACTGACTGGAAGTTCAAACAACTATCACCCTTGTGTGACAACAGCTCCTTCGAGTTCCATGCTGTTACCATCACCCACCCTGTTAAAAGTCATTTTGTAGTTATCTATCGGCCCCAGGTCAGCTTGGACATTTCTTGGAGGAGTTGGATGCGCTTCTTTCATCCTTCCACGATGGTACCCTCTGGTGGTATTAGGAGACTTCAACATCCACCTTGAAAAGCCACAGGCTGCTAACTTCATTAACCTAACTGCATCATTTGACCTCAAGCAGGTTTCCACATCGGCAACCCACAAGTCTGGTAACCAACTAGATCTTATCTACATAAGATACTGCTCCACCCTCCACACTCAGGTCACGCCACTGCACACTTCCGATCATTTCTTCATTACTCTCGACCTTGACCTAAATTCCCCAGACACTGCAATTGTTTTACCGCTGGTCACTTTCCGACGCAAACTGCGTACACTCAGTCCCTCCCGTTTTTCCTCTGCTGTCTCTTCTGCGCTCCTCCTCTGAGGAGCTCTCTCTTTAAACACTAACACTGCCACCGACACTCTGTGCTCCACGCTTACATCCTGCTTGGACAACTTATGCCCCCTTACATCTAGACCAGCCCGTACATCCTCGTCTGCCCCCTGGTTATCCGATGTTCTACGCGAGCACCGCGCCAGCCTCCGGTCAGCTGAGAGAAAATGGCGCAAGTCTAAAGATCCTGCTAACCTCTCTATCTACCAGTCTCTCCTCTCTACCTTCTCCGCTGATGTCACCTCTGCAAAAACTGTCTACTACCATTCTAGGTTAATCAACTCACCTGACTCGCGCACTCTCTTTAGAACCTTTTCCGCCCTCCTTTGTCCGCCTGCTCCCCCACCTTCATCGGATCTAACAGCTGATGATTTCGCGTCTTTCTTTATAAAGAAAACGACCGCCATCAGCAGTCAGTTCTCTGCGCCACCACCTGTCGAGCTCATTCAGACCCCTGATATGTGTTTGCTCACTTCCTTCTCTCCTCTAACTGAAGCAGACGTTTCCAAGGTCATTAGTTCTAACCACCCTACTACCTGCCCGCTGGATCCCATCCCCACACATCTCCTTCAGGCCATCTCTCCATCTGTCGTGCCTGCTCTCACCCACATCATCAACTCATCTCTTTCCACTGGGTCCTTCCCACAGCTTTCAAAGAGGCCCGCATCACACCACTACTGAAGAAACCCACTCTTAACCCTACTCTGCTTGAAAACTACAGACCGGTTTCCCTCCTTCCTTCATTGCCAAAGCTCTGGAGCGGGTTGTGTTTACTCAGCTCTCATCCTTTCTCACACGGAACAACCTCCTGGACCAGAACCAGTCTGGGTTCAAGAGCGGTCATTCCACCGAAACTGCCCTGCTCTCAGTCATCGAAGCTCTGAGACTGGCAAAGGCAACATCCAAGTCATCTGTACTCATCTTACTGGATCTGTCTGCTGCTTTTGACACTGTTAATCATCACATCCTCCTGTCCTCTCTCAGGCGATGGGTGTCTCTGGAATGGCGTTGCAATGGTTCAAGTCTTACCTCTCGGATAGGTCATTCAGAGTATCCTGGAGAAATGAGGTCTCTGAGTCCCAACATCTCAATACAGGGGTGCCACAGGGCTCAGTGCTCGGACCGCTACTCTTTTCCATATACATGACATCCCTTGGCTCTGTCATCCAGAAGCATGGCTTTTCCTATCACTGCTATGCAGATGACACTCAACTCCACCTGTCATTTCATCCTGACGATCCGGACGGTCTCTGCTCGCGTCTCGGCATGTCTGAGCGACATCTCACTTTGGATGAAGGAGCATCACCTGCAGCTGAACCTTGCAAAAACAGAACTGCTTGTGATTCCGGCCCATCCAAAGACCCACCACAACCTCTCCATTCAACTAGGCCCATCAACCATTACACCGTCCAGCACTGCCAGAAATCTGGGAGTGGTAATTGATGATCAGCTAGACTTCACAAGTCATGTCGCCAGCACCACCCGGTCCTGTAGATTCATCCTCTACAACATTAGAAAAATTAGACCTTTCCTATCAGAGCACTCCACGCAAATTCTAGTCCAGGCTCTTGTCTTGTCCAAACTGGACTATTGCAATGCCCTACTGGCTGGACTCCCGCCTGCACTACCAAACCTCTGCAGCTGATCCAGAATGCAGCAGCAAGAGTGGTCTTTAATGAACCAAAGAGAGCGCACGTATCTCCTCTATTCATTAGGTTACACTGGCTCCCGGTTGACGCCCGCATCAAGTTCAAAGCTATGCTCTTGGCCTACAAAACCACCTCTGGTTCTGCACCCCATACCTCCACTCACTAATACAGACCTACGTTCCTACCAGATCCCTGTCTGCAAATGAACAACGTCTGGTGGTACCGTCCCAAAAGGTACAAAATCACTCTCACGTACCTTCTCTGGATCTGTTCCACATTGGTGGAATGATCTACCCGCTGCTACAAGATCAGCAGACTCTGTAGCCATCTTTAAAAACACCTGAAAGCACATCTCTTCCGTCAACACCTGACTGACAAACACTGAGCCCTACTTCCTTTCTATCGATTCCTTTCAAATTCTCTTATCCTTAGCATCGTATACTGCGCTGGGTTTAAACTGACTAGTTTTTGTGCACTTATGCTTTTTGTACCTTGTGTTGTTAAAGTTGCTTCCATTGTTATCCTCACTTGTAAGTCGCTTTGGATAAAAGCGTCTGCTAAATGACTAAATGTAAATGTAAATGTATTTCAGTTCGTCTTCTCTCTATCTGAATAAATGTGGCCACCTTAATGTGTTGTA
This sequence comes from Perccottus glenii, assembly GCA_024416835.2. Lineage (NCBI taxonomy): Eukaryota > Metazoa > Chordata > Actinopteri > Gobiiformes > Odontobutidae > Perccottus > Perccottus glenii. Next base: position 20,018,340 of record CM044563.2, on the reverse strand, counting down.
TTTGTATCATGGTTTTTACATGTGTCCTCCTGAGTCTGGCTCATTAGTTCAAATAAAACTTGTGAATTCTGTGGAAGTTGTTAATAAAACAAATCCAAGAAACGCTTGTTGCACATCTTGTCCAACAGCGCAAGGTTTAGGCAGGGTTCTACTGAGTTTCTGCAAAGTATGCTCTGGCGTTTCCTCGCTCATGTCACTCCTCAGAGCAGAGTTAAGAGCTTTGGGACAGCGTTAAAGATAGTGCACGTAGAATAACTTCTGGTTTAAGTGAAGAGCAAAGAAGTAAAGATAAGCCCTTTGAGACGTACCCAGAGTCCAGGATCTGTGTCCAGGTCAGTCTCAAGCTCTTTGGCCTGGTCTGATCCTTCTATTACAGAAAGGGTCCCCTGACAATAGGGGTCTAGCTGGTGGTGACCTGTGGCTCTGGGGTAATTTAGCCCAACCCTAACTCGGGCTCAGGCCAGACTTTGACAAACCCGACTGGGGAGACGTCCTAATGGCCTCCCAGAGGTGTCTGGAGCTGTGATGGCAGAGAAGATTTCAGGACAAAAACTCAGATTGTCGGAAAAGTATAACAAATTCAAGACATTTCCAGCAAACATCAATAAAACTTCAAAATAAAAAAATAAAAACTGAGGCTTTGTAGATTTGACTTTCTTCTATTTGCAACAAGGATATAGTTTATGTCTCCTTCACACTCATGTTGTAGAAGTGCACGCCGGCACGAGTGGTGAATGACTGACTGCATACAGTAGCAGACTGTCAGCATTTGATTGGTTCTTTATTGATCCAGACACGCTCTCCATCACATCAACTCATCCACAATAAACCATTTACACCCTTTTCCTGTGCAATGGAGCGCATAACCAGGCCTCAAGCCATCGCTGTTCACTCACTGTGTGTGTGTGTGTGTGTGTGTGTGTGTGTGTGTGTGTGTATGTGTGTGTATGTGTGTGTGTGTGTGTGTGTGTGTGTGTGTTTGTCCGGGCATGTGCGCCTTTTCTTTAATGAAATGGTATCTCTGCGGACAATAATCCCTATAACAGGATTGGGCAGAAACACACATGTCAATACAGACAAATAGGATTGTATGTTTATATCCAGCCCACTCCAACATCTTTTTCTCTCCTTCTGTCTCTTTCTCCATTGCATGCAGGACTTTAATTTTGAACAATGTCAGAAAAGGCTATAGTACAAAATTTAATTCAACAGAAACCATTTCCATTTCCAGTTTCCTAACTTCTGTACCACACTTTGTGTGAAGGCTAATGCTGCTGCTAGTGTGTAGAGCAGCTCAAATGTCTGTAGTGACTCTATACAGGCTAGAGGCAACTAAAAAAAAGTTGTTCAAATCATTTAAAAAAGAAAACTGGTTTCAAACATAAAATTATGTTTTTTATATTTTAAAGCTAGTTTTTGGCCTTTATACCTTTATTTGATAGACAGTAGGTGGACAGGAAACCTGAAAGGGAGGGACATTAAGCTTTGGACCTGAGCAAAACTCGAACCCGACTGAGCTAGGACGTGCCCCCCATTACTTAATCTTTAAAGAGTGCAGATGTAAACTTGGCATCCATTGCTTAATACTGTATTGACTCCACAGAGACGAAACAGTGTCTGAAGTCTAAGTGGAGCAGCCGCCTCCTGTGTAGCTCATCCAGGAAGACTCTATTACATGAGCCTGGCAGCTCATCTCGTCCACCAAGATGAACTGGGACCTCTGCTCCTCTCTTCTTCCACATGGATGAACAGCACACAAAACACACTGGTCGTTTAAGAGCACAGCAGACGTACCAACACTGAGCCCCTGACCTTATGTCTGTCTGCAGCAGAGACACTGGTAAAGAATACTAAGGGAACAGTAGGCTCACTGCTAATGCTGTTAGGCTCCCTTTAGACTTTTCATTTTAATCCATCCTCTCTCTATTTGGACACATGTGGCCACCTCCACACACTGTATTTACATCTGTCATTTCGATGTGTCGTCTTAATTGTGAATTCTGATTTACGAGGTCTCCCTATGAACACCAGGAGCCAATCATTCTCATCTTCTCAGAGATCTGGATACATGTGAATCTGACCACCTCCAAATGTGTCCTCTTTCAAGAATCATTCTAGTTGGATTTAGCTAATTCACACCTTGCATTGTGGCTGACCATATAAGATTCCTCTTTCCAGATTGCAATGCCAGGTCTGAAGGAGGCCCTTAGATGCTAATGCTGATGTCTTCATTGTACAAAGTGTCTCTGGGTTTAACCCCAAGAGTCTCTGCTCAGTGTAGGCAATACTCAACAGCGGTCCCCTTCCTCCAGACTGAACAGCGTCGCTCTAATCCCGCCCGGCGTTGGTCAAAAGTTCAGCCTGTGCATATGTAAAAAGGTGGCCTGGTGCCCGAGGCGTGATCCTGGGTAAAATAATCATGCTAAAACACTAAGAAGCATGGGACAAGGCAAGGGCGCTGGTATAACCGGCCCCTGGGGTAAGTGAGGTGTCTGATTGGACCGGCGCAGCCTCGTAGACCCGTGCCCCATTACACCCCCATCCCCCCTCTCTCTCATCCATTACAGTGGAGGATGGAGCCACTGTTACCACAGATCTCCGAGCGGCGCAGCACTGTCTAGCTTCTATAGTTAGGCTATAGATTTGATGAGTATAGGCTGTGGGCAGCTGCTTGAGGCCTGAGGGTACACTGATCTTGAGGGAGCAATCAGTCAGTCAACAAAATGTCAGCGGGTCAGCGTTATAGTGCAACAGGACGACAACTTTACAAAGGTTACAGCAACTACTAACCACAGCACATAATGAAATGTATGTGACGCTTATGTGGTGTAAGTAGTGTTGTAGTCCGGATCACACTTACAGAGACCGAGTCAAAACTAAGACCAGTATTATTTTAAGAGATATGAGGGACCACTACAGGTTGTTTTTTCTTTCACACCTAAAATCCAAACCATTGTTGGTAATTTTGTTATATACACTTTGTTTTTCTTTTTTTACACAAAGACACCAAAGGACCTTTCTCACACTCAAAATAATGTTGTCATCAGTTACACAAGTCAAGTTTCCCTGTCTGCACTACCTAATTTGTTTATAAAGGCAAAGCGGCTCTGGCTGAATGTGTGGCTCATCTTTATTAACATAGAAAATGAATGAACAGATTGATGCAGAGTTATAACTAAGGCTATTATTATTATTATATATATTTTTTAAAGCACTGCAGTCCCCTCTGGCATCTTGCAATGTACAGTTTAACAGCTGTTGCAAATTGCCCTTTGTATTAAAAACGGTGTCAGTGTCACAGAATGAATGGCCCACACGAGGAGACAAAATAACTGAGCAACTGTGCACCATGTTAAATAACGTAGTGTTGAATAAAATATACAATATACAAAACAGATACATTGTCAAAACCATAATCATGTCTGTGCAATGTGCAAAATCTCTGCAAGTTGTCTGCCCTTAGAGTGTCACATTTCGGCAGAAAAGTGTACAATCATTTTACGAGGCTTGTTTGTATTCTCTCCACAAATTAACCGCTTGGCAGTCCGCTTGAAAGTCCGCCTGGAAGTGGACTGAGACCCACATTTTCTGGCAGAACTTGGTACAGTTTTGACCAGAGTTCGACTGATAGCTTTTACACCAGCACAAATGAGGCCCCATACTAACAAGCGAACCCAACTTGAGTTTGTTTTTGTCAAATCCAAACTCATGGAGGGGTCAGAGTGTGGGGAAGCTTAAGAGTTAAGACCGTACTTGAGAATTACAGAAGTAACATGAACAGTGTTTATGATTTGATAAAACTGAGGCCTTAAAACCTGATCAGATAAATGCTTTTAGATCAGTGTCAATCACCTCTTGATCATTTAACAGTTCGATCTAAATTACAGCAGTACGATAACAACTTGTTCTCACAGACACACACACACACATATATATAAAGTCAGATACTGTACGCACCACTGCAGGCCAGATCATTTTACACTGATAATCACAGTAAAAGGACACGGGGAACACTCCCACTCCAAACACGCCAAATTAAAGAAACAGGAGTTCTGGGCCTGGTCGCACAATCTTTGATAAGCACATCAAGGCGTGGGGAGGGGAACATGATGTTAGTGAGAGATAGTTTGGCTGATTAAAATGTCATGGCTCTTTATAGATGCCTTTCTCAACTCAGCAAAATGGAATCAGCTCAGTACATCAATAGCAGAGTGGGCCGTGCTCCCTGCTAATGGAGAACTTTCTCTGCTTGAAGGCGAAGCCACAACACAATGGACAAAGGATGCACAAATGAGAAAGTCAAAATATTTTAGGGATAGCATATAAGTAAAAGATTAAAGTAGACAAGAGAGGATAAAATGAGGGAGGGGTTGATGAAAGAATTTGAAATAGGCTTGTATGTGGTATTTATGCATTTCCCCTATAATAATAATAATAATAATAATAATAATAATAATAATCATGGATTGGATTTATATAGTGCTTTTCGAGTTTCCAAATTGTTTTACAGAGTCCATTATCCATTCACTCCACAGTCACACACTGGTGGTTAGACAAGGGAGTCATTCTGCGTCTACGGACTCTCCAACCCCCTAACATTCTCACACATGTATACACCAGTGCCACAGAGACACACTGGAGGCCATTATGGTCAAACTAAGAAAAAAACAATACTGCATTCCCTCCATCATGAACCCCCACCTTATTGTGGTGGAGGGGTTAGAGCACCCGAATAATCTTTGGAGCTATGTTGTCCAGGGCTATATAACCCTGGTAGGGTCTCCCAAGGCAAACAGTTGACAGTTCAGTCTAAGAGTGTTTCAACTCCTATCTCCGGCAGAGCTTCGATCGGATCCCGAGGGAGGCTGGAGACATTGAGTCCAAGTGGACCATGTTCTCCTCCTCCATTGTTGACACGGCTGCTCAGAGCTGTGGCTGTAAGGTCTCTGGTGCCCAACACTGGAAGTAAGGGATACAGCCAAGCTGAAGATGGAGTCCCACCAGGCCTGGCTGGCTTGTGGGACTTCTGAGGGCATGTGGGTCGACTTGTCAAACACCCAAGCTAAAGTCATCAAAGAAACTTTTGTGGCAGGGCACCGGGGGTGAATATGATCCACCCTGAGTACCTCAAGTCTGTGGATGTTGTGGGGCTGTCTTGATTGACACGCCTCTGCAACATCGCAGAGGGTGTGTTCCAACTACAGGGGGGATCAAACTCCTTAGCCTCCCCAGGAAAGGCTATGCCAGGGTATGGGAGAGGAGAATAGTCAAACCTTGGATTTAAGGAAGAACAATGCGAACAACCTCTACAGGGTGTAGGAGGGTGCATGTGGATCTGGAGAAGGCATTCGACCGTCTCCCTTGCAGGAGAAAGTGTCATCAAGGGTGGCAATAATTCGACGTCTCGCTGGTACTAGCTGGGGTGCAACTGCCAAGGTGCTTGAATATCAACAGCTCGCCTTCTCCACAGCTGAATACTGTGCCCCAGCCTGGTGCAGAAGCCCACACGCCAGGAAAGTCGACACTGCCATAAACACCGCTTCGGACTATAACTGGCTGCCTGAATTCTACCCCTGTCTACCATCTGCCAACACTAGCAGGAATTGCCCCAGCCGGCCTCCGGAGAGGCTGCTACCCTCGCTCTTGCAAGGAAAGCCCAAAGATGCAACTGGCATATCCTGCACAATACCACCACAACAGCACTGCCTCCTCATAGACTGAAGTCCCGCCAGCATAACAAGGCGGCACAAGACCTGCTCAGGTCCATCCCTGAGGACCTGTCTACAGAGGCATGGCTCGCGGCAGCTTGGAAGCAGGAGTGGGAGTCAGCAGGACCCTCACGAATCCACCGTTACATCTTTGACCCTGGAGGCGGTCTTGAAGGAGAGGATCTGCCACGTCGGCAATGGACTCTGCTAAACCGCCTGCGAACTGGGGTGGGACGTTACAAAGCATCGATGAGGAAGTGGGGCCTGGAGGACAGAGCAGTGTGTGAGTGTGGGGAGCCAGAGCAGACCGCTGAGCACATAATCACCACCTGTCCACTGTATAAACCACCTTCGGAGGCCGGCCTCTTCGACGTGGGACCTGAGATGAGAACGTGGCTGAGTTCTACTGAGCTGGACATTTGATGACGACACACGAAAGAAGAAGAAGGTATCTGGTATCGACAGATACACAAAGCCCAGGCATCGGTATCGGTATCGGGACTGAAAAGTCGGATCGGTGCACCCTAGTCCCTATACGACCACAGCAGGAGCTTGGGTCGCATTACCGGCAGAAAGTCAGAAATAAAGTTGTTTACAAAATTTGTGCAAACAAAACCTGATAAGTAACCTGATAAAACTAACTAAACTAACTAAACAGAGGAAAAATAATACACTCCTAAAATTTTAAATCAAAGATGAATGTGAGACATGCTACCAATTATAAAAATAGTGCAAATATTGATTCAAAGAGTAACAATTCCAACTTCAGTTAAGTTACTAAATAGTTTAAAAGCTCAAACTAAAAAAAAATTTCAACAATACTTACATATTTTCAACTTGACAGTGTTGCTTGTAACTTTTCACGTCAGTCTTCATACATTGCAGCAGGGCCATTTTGGAGATATATTACCATGACGGAATGTTGTATCTTGGGTGCAGTTTATTAGAGATGGGATTTACGGCTCTTTAAAGGGATCCTTTAAAGGGAAGCCTTTCAAAGAGCCGTTCAAAAGACTGGCTCATTTGGCACAAATAACATTTTTATTAAATAAAACAGCTTATGTACCATGTTATGATCAGTGGTGGACAGTAACAAAGTAAATGTAATTCGTTACTGTACTTCAGTAGCTTTTTTCCAGTATCTGTACTTTACTGAAGTATTTCCATTCGGGGATACTTTTTACTTTAACTTCACTACATTTCAAAGTCAAATATCTTACTTTTTACTCAATTACATTTTGCAAAATTAATCATTCCTTTTTAATTATGAGTGGATATAAAAAAACTGAAGAAGGCAATCAGGATACAGTGCGCGCTCTGTTTTGAACTTGGTCTGGTAACTCTGGTTAGCACTTACTTAGTGCGTCAGTGCAACAGGATATTATTCTGAGAGTGCCGATTGTCTTCACTCTTCATTAGGATGGAACAATCACAAACTCCTGAAGTGCCAGTGCCACAACATCCGTGGCCTTATTTGCGGTTTGTTATTTTGAAGTTGTTGAAAAGAAAAACAACTCCTTCATTTTTAACTGCCTTCTTTGCCTGCCTTGGAACTGTAACATTTCTTTGTACTGGAATTCTCCTTCCAATCTTAGGAAACACATTGAGGTAAGCCATTTTCATTCTGGTGGTAATTTAGTAATCTAACAGTAGCTCACACCATTGTGTTTAAGTTAACGTTAGTTAGGTGTTTCACCAACGTTTGTAGTATTTATTTTAAACTGAGTGATTTGATATTGTTAACACTTTTGGTAGAATATAACTTAAATTTTGACTAGTTTTATATGTATCTTATAATGCTAAACAGTTGAAAGGTGGAGTGGAGTGCTGCTTATAAACTGAGATCGTTCTTTTCAAAAGTTCAGCTTCCAAAGACTGTGATGTACAGAGCCTTGCACATGGCATGCAAGAAAAAAAAAATTGTGCACGGTTTAACATTACTGTGTTTCCCCCCAGACTGATTTACTAAAACGTGCGCACTATTACTATTACTATTTCACTTGATTTATAAATTATGTGCATGATTTTGAAACTCGAGGGAACAAATTAGTAAATTGTGCGCACGATTTAGCTTATTTTTTTCCTGCATGTCATGTCTGAGGCTCCGTAGTGATCTACTTTAAGAATAATTTTTAAATATATCACTGATTTATTCAAATCAATTACATCTATGACATGCAAAAAGCATGTTAAATTATCTTAAGCAAGAGACTGACAAAAATTATAAGGGCATTATAGCCATAATAAATGATAGTACTTGGATACTTAACATTTAAAGGCAAATACTTTTGTACTTTTACTCAAGTGAAAGCTAAAAGGGAGTACTTTGGATTTTACTGAAGTAATATTTTACCTAGTGTACTGTATCTGTACTTTAACTCAAGTACTTGGTTTGTGTACTTCGTCCACCACTGGTTATGATTTATCTGCTGACTGCAGTACAACAATGCATTTCTATTCTATAAATGTACCCTTATGCCACAAAATATACGTAATTTTATTTAAAGGAACACATATACATTACCTTTTAGGCATATTTTTATTTTAACTGATTGAACATAATTGGCATGGGAGCTACAGGTTATTCTTTTGCTAAAAAGACTCTAGTGACTTGTCTGTAAAGGTTCTCAGTCATCCAGGTCATCTTGAAGAAAGGTTAAAGCAAAGGCATCTGGACTTAGCTTTCAAGGTATAGACTTTTCATCTCTTAATAACAAGAGACTTTTTAAATTCTGAGTTTAACTGATGAGAGCTGAGGTTTATCTCTAGAGGGAGGGGTTTGACCTGAAACTAGCTATAAAAGGACAGTGTGACTCCTAATGTGAGAGTTGTTAAGGCTCATGTGAGTCGTTAGTGTCACGCTCGCGTGTCTTGTTGCTGCTCGGTTCTGCCGCTGAGTCAACACAGGCGACACACACAAAGCAGGTAAAGGAGGCGGAGGTGACAACTGTACTGCTTAAATTACCTGGCCCTACTGTTGTCCGTCTTACACAGGGGAATTTAGCTGTGAATGTCACAACTCTACAGTTTATGGTTCACTCGCTTGAATGATGCAACATGTCTTTTGCTTCCGTCAGTTCAGTCCGTCGCTTGCTTTGTTTATTGTAAGGAGTGAAATTCTCCGATGCACTGGGAATTTCCGGCTGAGTTTTCTTTTCAGCCCGATGCGTGCACGTAAACTGCAAATGGGACCCTTACTTAAATATGTCATTAGCAAGGTTTAATCGTATCATATGGCGAGAAGACAGACTTATTGTAGTCTGGGCGTCTCTGCTTAGGCTGCTGCCCCTGCGACGCGGCGCCGGATAAGCGGAAAAAAAGGATGGATGGTGCGTTCCATAATATTTTTGGCAGCAGGTCAGAACCATGGATCTCTGCACCATCAACAGATTTTTTTTATCATTTGATCAAAAGAACTCTGCCATGAAACCCAAAAAAAATACATTTTCAAACAACCATACAGTATGTAAGGTAATAAAACACAATTAATTTGTTCTGGACAGACTTTTTTTTTGTTTAATATATTATTGTTGATATAATCATAAGCAACAACAGTATGGATCAGGTCAGTGTGGCTCAGTGTGGTTTATGTAAGCATCCAAAAGGCCCGTGTTCTCATTATGCAGGTGGTATGCAGGAGGTATGGCAGCTGCAATTCACAGTGGAGGATGAATATCGTGTCCACTGTATTGTAGTCTTTTTGAACTGAACTGCAACAGTGTTTGCTACATTTTAAAAACTCACTCTTTGAGAATCACATGTTATGCCCATTCCTAATGCAGTGTAGACAGTAAAAAAAAAAAGAAAACAGCTGTTGCTAATAACTGCTTTCTTGTTACTATAAATGTGTACAACATTTGGCATTGTTTCTTCTTGGAATATGACCATTTTGAAAACTGTTTAAACAAAAGTGAGATCAATTACTGTTTCTTGGAACCTCCAAGAGACCAGCAAAGAAAGCACATTGTTCTTGAGCAAAAGAATGTCTCATTTAGTCATTTAGTGCTCATCAGTAAAAGTCAAATGAAGGTTCAGCTCTGGCTTAAAAATCAACTAATGCCTGTTTTTGTTGTATTCTCACATTATTTTCGTGAGCTGTGATTGAGTGTAACACTCAAAAACATTCCTTGATTAATGAAAAATTACATGACAACCCTACATATTATGCCTTTAATCTGATGACCATTTGTAAAACCTGATAGCCTGGCGTGCACTTGCTAAAATAATCAGATAAAAGCTTCATGTCTCCACAGTCTCCACATTGTGTAGTCCAGCTGTACATCACTCCACCTGTGCGCCGATAAATCAAACCTGTGCTTTAAATGAGCGGACGGTTATTTGCACGAGAACACACTCAAGGGGGGCTTGTGATTGTTTTTTGGAGTCCACATTCTGCTTATGGTTGCATCCCAGAACAATCTCTGTGGATCCCATAAGCGTACGCAAGCAATTAAAGCGATACCATCTTCATATCCCTGCAACCAATAACTGAAATAATATCACTGTTTTATTAAGCCCCTAATGTGGGGGCAGAAGGAGTGTGGAGTGGGTTTTTTAAAGAGGATACTCATTCAGGGGGGCTTATCAACCCCAGATTTCAATTCTCACTTTGAGGTTGCACCGGTGTGTTTTTGTGTGTTTAGCCTTTGTGTCTGTGTGTGGCCTTTATCAGACAAGGGTTTGAGGCAATCACTGTGTCAGCATGCAGGAATTTAATTACAAAATCTACCTTTGTCCTTTAATATTTACTAACATCTACTCTACGTTTAATTAGCCATGTGTGGAAAAGCCACTGCCCCGTTCTGGAGACGAAACCACTTTCCTAATTGCATCCAAAACATAACACGCCCATTCACTTAGACACAAACAGAACGGAAAAGTGACACCTGATATAAGTACAGGTCCAATGAATTGATTAAAAAACATTCATTTATTTTGTAGCGATTATCTTGTTATGGTCCGCAGGCCTGGAGCCTATCCTAGCTGCATTGGATTGAGTGGGGTATAGCCTGGACAATCGCTAGTTAACTGCAAGGCTAACACATAGAGACATACAATGATGGAAAATTGATGGCACTCATAAATGAAAGGCAATTTAGAATTACCAATTTTCCTATCTGGTCTTTCCAAAAAGGCTCTCTACACCCTCTCCCTACCCACTTTGCTTTGAATTGCCTGTTCACATTGAGGGTCTACTATGCTAAAAGGCCATCTGAAACAGAGATGCACATATTAAATCCTCTATAGCAAGCCTAAATTGCTAACTACCTGCAACGTCAGCTTCTCCTCATCATGGAAGTTGCTCAATATAAATAATACAAGTTCAGCATTCCTTATGAAGCATGGAGTTTTTAAGCTGAAATATACCTGTTACTATTCTTGAAAAAAGGCAGACATGTAAAAGTCACTCATCCATCTTCTACCGCTTATCCCGTTAGGTGTCAAAGGGTGCTGGGGCCTATTCCAGCTGCTTTGGGCCTGAGGCAAGATACACTGAGAGACAACCATTCACAATCATGTACCATGGTCAGTTTAGTTTTACCAATTCACCCATAGGTAGGAAGGTCAGAATTCAGAGTAACGCAGAGAACATGCAGAAACACAGTAGGCTGTGGCTGGCCAGCTCTGAGATGGACCCAACAACCTTCTATCTGAGAAGCCAGAGCGCTAACCATACCCTAAATGTACCCCCCCAAAATAAACTATTTAGGTCTGACTGAAAGTAATCCTGTTTCTAAACTGAAATAAGACCAAATGTAATCAAAAGATGCTTGGAAAAATGACATTTAAAAGTGAGTGCTTTGTGACAGGAATATAGTCAAAATGGAGGAAACGTTCAACGTGGCTGCCGTGGCATTTTGTGAAAGGTGCTGAAGAGCAGTTCTTCTCATCTCTCATTTGGTGTCACAGGCAGGAGAGACAAATGACAGCCCGCGGCCTTGTGTCTGTCAGACATGATGGATCAGAATAACGCTCCACTAAAACTCCAGCACACTGCCTTTCAACACGTCACATTCCGCCTTCAGTGAAAAACACTAAATTGATAAAGTATGAAGAGTTGCTAATGGAAAGATGTAATAGTCAAAGTAAAGCATATATTAGGAAGCGATATGGAGCCTAAAGGGTAGAGTGGCACAATCCTTAAAAGACATCGTACAGAGTGAGATAAATGTATGCTTTGTGTGTTGTATCTGGCTGTGTGTGAGGAGTGAGTGAGAGGCACATGCGTGTGCAATAAACAATCTACGTTTAATCAGACAGAGACACTGATTTATTCCTCTTACAGCCGATCACTACTACAGGCTTAAGCAGTCACTACATCCAACGATTATAACCTAGCCTGATATATAAATAGCATTACTGTATTAACAATAATTATGAACGTTTTGGTATCAAGTAAAATCTTTGAAAAAACATAGCATAAAGATTTGGTTTTCAAAGATTTTCCAAATACAGTCCACATGCTTCCTCATTTAGGAGTCTATTTTACAGCATTAACTGTAATGTGATATTATGGTATTTTTTAATTACAAAAATTTTTACCCTAATGTTCCATTTTGAGCTATATGTTTAAATGTACATTATTTTGGCTAGCAGTGCTATTTATTGCTGCCATTTTTTATTTGCTATCATATTTCTGTAAATATTACAAACTTTTGTAAAGACCCAGTCCTCTCTAAATATTTGGTCATTTCTGTAAGTCTTGATACAATAAAGTCTATGATAACTACATTAAAAATATTTCATAATTTATTCTTTTGGTCTAGTCTTTGAGGCTGATGGAGGTACACAATGAGCAAACATTTGGTTTTGTTCTTATTGCTTACAACAAACTAAAAAAAGCGCTTACAGGCTGTCCATTATTCATTCACTCCACAGTCACACACTGGTGGTAAGCTACAACTGTAGCCACAGATGCCCTGGGGCAGACTGACAGAGACGTGGCAGCCATTTTGCGCCTAGGGCCTCTCCGACCATCACCAAATACATTCACTCAACATTCTTACACATTCATTCGAGGCAAGGTGGGTTAAGTGTCTTGCCCAAGGAGACAACGACAGAATGAATTGTGAGGAGAGCGGGGATTGAACCGCCTACCTTCCGGTTGAAAGACGACTGCTCTACCACTGCCGCCCACTACTATATCATGTGGGCGCATATTCATTTGTTTAGGTTGGTCTTGGTTTGATGTTTAAAACATGTTACAGTCTGCATCACTAGATTATGCCACTTGAGGCAACCTGCTCTGCAGACTGAATCCACACTGACCAGAATCTAACATTGGCTGTTGAGCCACAGTAACAAATGGAACCTTACTTTTAAAAAATCCAGATTATCCATGTTACTCATGGCTGTAAAATGTAGACATGCCACATACAGTTGTGCTCATAAGTTTACATACTCCTGACAGACCCTTGCATCTCTCATCCAGTGCTGCACTGACGTTTTTGAATTCTGAGTCATGCTAAATAATTGTCAAAGGATCTGCATGAAAAGGTGATTGAACTGTATAAAACATGAAAGGGATATAAAAAGATATCCAAGGAATTAAGAATGCCAATCAGCAGTGTTTAAAATTAGGTATTCTGTTGAAACCAAACTAAGGTCAGGTAGACCAACAAAAATTTCAGCCACAACTGCCAAGAAAATTGTTTGGGATGCAAAGAAAAATCCATAAATAACTTCAGCTGAAAGACTCTCTGGAAAAAAGAGTGTTGTGGCTGTTTCAATATGCACAATAAGGAGGCACTTATAGCGCTTTACATTAAGCTTCCATTTACCAGTGTTACAGCTGGAACACCACTGGAGGCAAGGTGGGTTACGTGTCTTGCCCAAAGACACAACGACAATATGAACTGTGGGGGAGAGAGGGATGTTATGATATTTTGGGATGTTTCGAGCGGGGAGCTAATGGTTACTATGCAAATACCACAAAGCATCTTACAATTCACCAAACAGCACAGAGACAAGACTCCAAATTTCTGCAACAAATTTATTTGGAGTGATGACCAAAATTGAACTTTTTGGTCACAACCATAAACGTTACATTTGGAGAGGAGGCAACAAGGTCTATGATGAAAGGTGCATCATTCCTGCTGTGAAACATGGAGGTGGATCGCTGATGTTTTGGGAATGTGTGAGCTACAAAGGCACAGGAAAAGATGAATGTAGCATGTTATCAGAAAATACTGAAGAAAATTTTGACCTCATCAGCCTGGAAGCTGTGCATGGGACAAACTTGGACGTTCCAACATGACAACAATCTAAAGCACAAGGCCAAGTCGACCTGTCATTGGCTACAGCAGCATAAAGTGAAGGTTCTGGACTGGCCATCTCAGTCTCCAGACCTCAATATCACTGAGCCACTCTGGGGAGATTTCAAACGTGCAGTTCATGCAGGACAGCTCAAGAATTAACAGGAACTGGAGGCTCAAGAGGAGTGGGAAGCTTTACCATCTGAGATAATTAAGAACCTCACAACTACCACAAAAGACTGTCATTGATGTTACAAGTGGCAATACACGGTATTAAGAACTGGGGTATGTAAACTTTTTATCAAGGTAATTTTGGTAGTTTCTGTTGTCATTATGATTTCAAAAGAGTCAACACAGTTGTTTGACAATTAATGGCTTCTCCCAACCACTAACTATGAGTGAAAAAAAATCACAAATTCTGCCAAGGTATGTAAACTTATGAGCACAACTGTATTCTTCGGGCGGTGTGCCTTTTTCCTGCATCAGATTCGATGGTGAAAAAATTATCTCTACATATCCTTCCAGCAGAAATCACATGACTCGCAAAACAAGGTTGAGACGAGCTTAACATCCCATTTGTGTAATGGCTTCTCCTGATGGGAATGGGATATATGGTAAAAACACATTTGACAGAGAGCCTATTATCTTAGTACTCCAGGGTGCTCGACTGTAGAGACGCAAGTTTTTGCGGCGCATTTACTGTAACCCAATAGTCACAGTACATAAGATCTGGAAAACGGACAACTTGGTGAGAGGTAAGAGGAACGGTTCTCTCAGAGTTAAATAAACACTGACAGGAGAAAGAGGAAAACAAACCACAGAATATCTCTGTATCAGTAAAATCCAGACTCTTTCCCCAAGCACTCAGCAGCTCAACCTTCTCCATCCTCTTTCCTTGTGCTCTCCCAACGTGCCAAAATAAACATATTGTTTGAGTAAGGTTTTCAGTCAGTTTAAGTTTTAGTCCTCCTGGTGATTAACAACATCACATACAATTCACATATTAGTTTATGTGTTCAGTGAGATCATATGAAAGTGGGGTAATAGAACAAGTGTGGGAACAGTGGGATAAACATACGACCAATCAGAGAAACAAACAATCACAACCATGTCCGCCTTATTTTAGATAAATGATTACAATTGTTCAGAGGATTTCTACCAAGAGGAAAGTATGGTGAAGGGATTCCGGCTCATTTGAGTTTGTAAAGTTAACTTAAGAAATAAAAAAAGAGATGCAAAAAGCCAAAAACGTTTATCAAAAAAGAATAATCAGGGGTGTAGTTTTGGTTTATGTGGAGTGCAGCCGCTCAGTTATTCAAAGTCTTTACATGGTCAGTTCTTCAATAATACAATGTCTGTGCCATCTGTGCTTCTGGCCCGACCTACTGCCTTCACCCCATGTACTTTATGTATGACTATATGTCAATGTACTGTATAACTGTCCTGGCAACATCTATTGTATGGTCTGTCTGTTCCAAAGTGGATCCCACCTCCTGTGGTTTTCCTTGATTTTTCTCTTTTTACCCATGGCTGAGTATTTTTGTTTTGTTTTTCCTTACTCTGAAGTAGGATGGGTAAGAACTGGGGCTGACAGTTGTTGTAATATTGTGTAATAAATACCAATCCTTATTATTTCTTTTAGGTCCCAAAGACATGAAGTCTATCCTGGCTGCTTAGGCGTAAGGTGACATACAGCCCCTGGACAATCATTATTATATTAACTATGTTAACTGCATTCAATTTAGCCACTACCAACACATCTTTGGAAGAAGCCAGAGTGCCCTCAAAGTACCCTACAGTAAAATAGGACATAGCAGGACATGTAGAGTCTACACAGAAAAGGCCAAAGCACAAACTGATCCCAGAACCCCACCGCCTCTGTAAGTCAGGAGCACTAACCCCTCTGCCACTGTGGACCTCACAAAAGCACTGCTGGACATGTTGTCGTCCTTACCATAGACTTGGTGAAAGGTCTTGCCAGCGTGAAGAGGAAGGTCATAAGCCACCAGCTCCTGTGAATGGAAGTGTACATCATGTTCCCAGGATGCACTGCATTGGAGGTGACGCCGTGTGGTGAAAGGCGGCGGTGCAGCTCGTTGCTGAAGAGGATGTTGCAAAGTTTGGCTCGGTTGTAAGCCAACATGGACCAGTAGTTCTTCTTTGGGGGCGAGAGCAGGGCCAAGTCCACTTTGCCACAGGAGTCTAACAGATCTGTGAACCTGAAAAAACAGTCCGGGTTAGCAGTAGTTACAGTGTGGGTTTGTGTGGAGGCTTGGGCCAGCAGATGTGAAGCGCTGGTAGCATACAAATCAAAGACGTGACATGATGTTCTTTAATTGCCTGCGACAGAGCTGTTAAACTCCAGATGTTTGACAAGGCCCTTAAACATTACACTACTTGTTGTGTTATTATGCCTTCACGCGGCAATATCACAAGGCATGTGCACAAAAAAAAGTCTATTCATTGTGAGTTGAGTGCATGTATGTGTGCGCCTCTAAACCAGTGGAACACAGCCTACATATTAATCCAGTCATTAGAAAACAACCAATCAAAATGTCACCTGGTTTCCTTGTTGTGATTTTACAATCTGGCTGCCTCTTGTTTACTGTCGCCTTCCGCAACATCCTTGCTTGGCTAAATTACAACATCTGCAGGCTTTTCATTTCATGTGCGGCAACTTCATAACTACTTCATCAAGTAGAGGTTGATAAATCAGCTGCCTCAGTCCCAAATCTAGTTGTGTTTGGGCTGTTTTTGCAAATCTGTGTAGACATTGCATTTATAAATCCATTATGTAAAATTTTGTGTTGTATTTCTGAAGAACTCAAACTAGCACTAGCCTAGCTTGGAAAAATGTAATGCTTTATATAACATAGTAATGAGCACTGCTGGAATAAAGTATACTGAGGCGCCTTCATGTTTCTTCCAGATCTTCTGCTTTTCTTCAATTGATATTTTAACACATTAACAATTAATACTCAGTCATTAACAAAAATACCAATGTCACCTGACATTGTTTTATTAAAATTAAACAAGTTAACAGTTAATTATGTTACAACAGTTGATCAAAAAATTGTAGTGGCCTTTTGAATTTAGAGACAAACTACAGCATTTTTTTGTTTTCGGATATTCATTTTAGCTTCAATATATGTTCATTTTAAAGTGCTTATTTACCAAATCACACAGTCTTCTTGGCAGTTCTACCGCATTTTGAGGTAAATTAGCTACACACTATAGAATAGTGAACTTAGTTTGCAGAAACAGCATTGTCCTTTAATTTAAAAACAAAATAATAATGGAGGTGCCTGTAATACAAATGAAGAAAAGGTTAAAACAGGCATCTGGACATAGGTTTCCAGGTAAGATCCCAGATGTATTTATTTTAAACTTTTCTTCATCGTGTCCTGGATGACTGAGAACCTCCACAGACGTTTAATCCAAATAAAACTTATGTGACTCACAAAAAGGGGCAAAGAAAGATTTGACTCTTCAAAAGCCCTTAATGGGTCCTAGGTTCCCGAGTTGCTCTGGACCAAACTCTTGCTTTTTATACTTATTTCAATGATTTTCTGTAAACAGCATTCAAACAAACCTAGCTTGTACTCGGCCTTTTGCTCAGGTTATATATTATTTTACATGTTTATTGTCTACATTTATTATGGGTTAATATTAATGGAATTGTCTACAGTATACAGAATTGTCTCCCCCTGTCTGACCAGATGGAATGCGGTAGAAAGAATAGGTAAAACTGTATTGGCTCAATCCCACTGTAAGCCCCTGTGTTGGGAACTGATAAAGTGTCCAGCCATTACCCTGTCCCCTATAGGTCAGTGCTTTAGCCGCCAACAAGGGGCTTAGGGAATACAATATGGTGCAAGGTTGAGGGTCACATACTGGCTTTTGAGAGAAGGCTAACTGAATAAACGGCAAATCAACCCAAAGAAAAAAAGGAAAAAAAAGGGATGTAACCTTCAATGGGTGTAAAATAGGTCTGAAATGAGGTGGACAGAATCGAAGATGTCATATGAGATATTGTCTATTTTCTGTTTGGGCCATGTTGGTGTCACTTTCTTTCACTTTCCTGTCTAAGCTCTCTTTGAAGAGCTAGAGTCCTTGCTGATTAGAAAGGTGAGTGTATTGGATAGGCATTAGAAAGTATGAGAGACCGACAGTATGATAACCTTGAGGAAAAAATCAGGGTATTGTGGTTGCAACTACAAAAATAATTATCACTTCAATTTTACAAGTAAAACAAACCAATTTTGTCCGGTCGTCCTTCAACCGGAAGGTAGGCGGTTCGATTCCCAGTCTCCCCACAGTTCATACTGTCATTGTGTCCTTGGGCAAGACACTTAACCCACCTTGCCTCCAGTGGTGTTCTGTAACACTGGTGAATGGAAGCTTAATGTAAGTCAAATTGAATGAAAGTGTAAATATAACACTGGTGAATGAAAGTCGCTTTGGATAAAAGCATCTGCTAAATGACTAAATGTAAATGTAAATGATTGGTCTTCTTATCCTTAAAACTGCACACATTGCCTGTATTGCCGCACATCTCCAAAACTTCCACAAAGTCAGTTACAGTTATTGCAGTCTCGCATCAATCAAGCGCTGTCGATACTTTCCCATGCTTTTCTTTCTCACTCTCATACTTCTCCTCCAGCATGTAATAGTCCTGTGACCCCAAGTGAATCTGTGAGTGTCAAACCACGCAACATACTCCTTCTGCGCTCTCATGCATGACAGTCTGAGCGACATAACTCATACACAGACGCCTGTATAAACCATGCGAGTTGATCTGCTAGAATAACTCGTATGTTCTCCTTGTCTCAGGTCAGTCTGCCGCACTCAGATCAATCACTCTGCATGGCCATCTGACTGACTCAAGCCAGGATCACTGAATCCAAAACACACTGCCTAACTCCTGTAGTCTATGCCTCGGGAACAACACGAGACACCAGGCCTGCCTGCTGTATGACAACCTAAACACAAGCATACATTGTTAAAAAAAAGTCATACCACAACAGCACTGGTAAATACTGATGACTTATTATTGACTTTTATATTTGTACGCATTTGATTCAATGATGTGTGTTTGGAGAATTGATTTTGAAAGGCTAAAAGTAAATGTCACATTGAAGACAATAAGGTTATTTCAATACAAGTTCTTTGCAATACGGATATTGCAATAGATGATACCACCATAACGATAAATAAATATATACAAGTACCACATGAAACTGTACATTTAAATACACAGTCTAAACAATAAACACAAAGATTAAAATCCTGGAGCGGAAGTAGGGTGTTCATTCTTTAATAATATAAAACAAAAAAAAAATTATTTACTATGTGAAAATTGGGCAAAGCTACCTGTTTTTTACAGTAATTTTGACTTTTTTATTTTACAGTGTACAGAGCAGAGTTGTTTGAGGAAAGGCAGACTTAGGAAAGAAGAGATGAAAGGAGGAGAGAGGCTGAGTCAGGGGGTCAGACAGAAGGAGCAGATACTTGATCAAAGTAAATTTTAGCTGATAAGTCCATCCATCATGTTGATGATACGTTTAATTTATAGTGACAGCGTGTGGAGGGAAATGAGTTTTCAGTGAGTGAGGCTGTCATGTTTGACAATACACATTAAGTCTGATCAATCCGTTTGGAGGGAGAACCAGTGGATGTCGCAGCACTTACTTACTGCATGAATGAATTTGAAGAGTTATTGCACCGCGCTACTTTAGGATATTACAGATGAAAGTCCGAGCAAGACAGAATAAGAAAGTACAGTTGTTTGTAATGTAAAAAAGCATAATGAGAACTCTTGAGTGTTTGAGTTTATTTTTTAATACAATTTAACAAGTTTTGATTAGCTAATATTAGTCTTACAATTGAATTCAATAATTAATTTCAAGTGCATTTTTAAAGGTTCCGTTTACACTGGCCACACAAAAGTGCCCCAGGTCTAATTTGTTCAGTTTGATGTGATATCAGTGTCAACGAGCCAAACCATATGGAATCATATACTGTATATTACATTCAGACACACGAGTGCATTTATGAATCAGATTCAAGTCTTATTTATAGAAATGAATGTACACTGAGATAATATGTTTAAGCACATATTTACTGTATTGTTTTTATTAAACCAATGATGCATTAGAACATTTATTAGAAACAACTGTTTCCAACTTTTGCCTCATTCCTAGCAATCATTGTCTACATTCAATAAAACAAGCATAATTTGAAAGCAATGCAGCTCTTTCTAAATTTAAAGGGCAAAGGCTGGTAATAAATTAGAAACTCTTCTACTTTTTCCCATTGTTGCAGGATAAGAGAAGACCTCGGTCATCTTGTTTGCTTATTTATTATAATTAATAGCAATTCTCTGGATTTTACACATCCATTCCAGTGTCACTGCAGCAACCGGTCAAGACCAGTGAGCAGAACCTGTGGACTCTCTCCAGATCCTGAGCCAGTATCTTGGTCATGGTAACTGACAGAAGGATTTGTTTTTAGTGTGTACGTTTTTCAAGGTTGGTGGGGAAACTATATACCAACCTGAGCAAGAATAGAACATGCAAACTCCACACAGAAAGGTCCCGCCCTGTCACAGGATCGAACTCAGGGCCTGTGAGACACCCGTGCTAAGCACCTTGTCACAAAACAACAACTTGTGCACTTGTGTGACGTCATTGTTTTAGTCACTTACATCACCTGCTGTTCTGACCTTAACCATACCACTTCAGTGGAAATGTGGTTTAAGAAAAAAAAAAAATCAGATGGCTACTTTTCTCAGAATACCAAACCAGTCTATACTTGATAGTTCTCTTTACCTGTGGGACTCTGAGGATACAACCACAACACGAGCCGGGGCCGAGTGACATAGCACATCCTGTAGGCACTGGACCAGCAGGAAGTGACCCAGATGGCAGACCTGGAAAGTGGACTCCAGACCGTCCTCAGTCAGACCCCAGGGCTGGGTACACAGCAGCGTTGCAGATCAGAATATGCAGTGGCCTGAGTAGAGGAAACAATAAAACATGTTTGTACAATTATTGATTAAAAGTGAAATGTTAGAGGACTAAAAATATACCAAAAGAATGAAAGCTTAAGAGAGGCAGGAAATAAAAAAGGACAATAAGAAGTAAATGTTAGGAACGGAAAGTGGGTGTCTTATTGCAGAGTGTGGTCGTCTTTAGAGGTCTGTGGAGACAGAGCTTTGGTAATGTTGATATGATAAAGGTTTTGAGTGCATCTCCCCCCGGCTCGGCAGGTACTGTAGATACCATATACAGCTGGCTGCATTCCAACAGCAACAACACATTGAAAAGCAATCTCCAACCATTTCAACACCCAAGAGTGGTGAGGGTAATGGGTGTTGATACAGGCTTTGTGTAAGTACTTAAAGTAACCAAACCCATCGACACATCGACTGAGCTGAAAAGAACATGTCATGATATAAAAAGACTATTCAGAGGCCAGTAAAAAGATGTTTGCTTGAGCAGACACACACTAAAGGCAAGGCAGTAACTCTGCTTGCGTGCGTGCTACTCAAAGGAGATTACGGGATTGGTCAGGGCAGCGAGAGATCCTTGTCGGTGACAGCGTCGCTCCAGTGAGCTCGAAACACAGTAACACAGCCGAACAATCCAAACACACCCCACCAATTTTTAATTTCTTCCATTAGAATTAATTATGAGGCCGAAGGCAATTTGTGTACCCTGTGTTTAAGGCTGCCTACTGGATTAATTAAAAACTGGATGCTGGAAAATTAATGTGTGAATTGTTATGCCTTGCTATAATGAGCCATCCCATGCTATTACATAGGAGTGTAGTGTACGATCACCTTCAGGCCTCCGAACACACAAGGTTCATTAAAGAGCACAAACCAAGTCACAAGTCAACTTAAAGAAAGCCGAGCTCAGCACATTTTAAACAAGGCACACACTAACAATGAGGTGTTGAAAACCGCACCAAAACACAACAAAAGGTGGGGTCTGGCTGCATAGCATTTGAATAATATGAGAATAACAATATCCAGTATATCTAAATAAATTATCTTTGCACTAAACATTTAAACAGTTGATGGGAAGTCAACGTTTAAAACTTCCTAAATATGCTTTAAAATAAGTATTTGTTTCTCCTCACACTATTCATAGGATGGATATTATGAATTAAGAGTCACATGGAACTTCTATCTAGTCATATGGGTGCTTTAAACAACTGTTTTAAACTATTAAAACAGACATGGTTCTATTGAATATAAGTAAATTAAAAGGTTTGCAAGAAGAATACTTCATGTACTGAATGTAGAAGCAGAGAAAATGAATTTTAATTGATACTCTCATGCCCCACTCTTAAAAACTGCACTCTTTTCTACTGTATATTCTGGTTATAATAAAAGGTTCAAGGAGATCTTCCAGAAGTCATGTATTGAAGCGCCCTATTGATTGAGATTTGGTTCTAATGTTTTGATTGTTGGGAACAGGGGCACATGATTGCTAATTACAACTAAGCAATCTAAGGATGATACAGTAGTCTCCAGCTCTTATGATGTTTGTTGAATTGTTTAATAAAGACAATGTTTCTGTGAAGGTTCTCAGTCATCCAGGTCATCTTGAAAAAAGACTTTAGGAAAGACTCTAGGAATTAGAGACAAAACGTCTTCACCTTGAAAACTGAGTCCAGATGCTTTTACCTTAAGCTTTTTTTAAAGAGAAAAAAAAAAAAAAATAAATAAATAAAATGAGTCCAACGATGGGTCCAGCAAAGGGTCTAGCTTCAGAAATACTGCAGTGGTGCCCAGTGTAAACTGTCCCATTGTCTGAAGTGACCTTGTCTCAACTGATGTACAGAAACAGCTGTTGCTAATAAAAACTTTTTCATGAAAAAGAAAATATATTTAGCTTGTTGTCTCTTGGAATATGTCTGTTTATCCCAAAACAAGGCATACTTTATTGTAAAAGTTGTATTGTAAAAAGTTGTGTTTTTTGTGTTTCCTTTTC
This sequence comes from Perccottus glenii, assembly GCA_024416835.2. Taxonomy (NCBI): domain Eukaryota; kingdom Metazoa; phylum Chordata; class Actinopteri; order Gobiiformes; family Odontobutidae; genus Perccottus; species Perccottus glenii. The sequence continues at coordinate 19,995,375 of CM044563.2, read as the reverse complement.
CTTTTTGTTTTTGCTCAAGTAAGGATTACTTTTTGTCCAAAAGCAGACCACACACTTTGGACCCCTTTTGTTATATTTTCCATTTTTCATGTTAAATTAAATGGCTAATAAAAAGGATATACTGTATATTCTAATAATTTTTGTAATAGTATTTTATGCAAATATTTAATTAAAAAGTTACATACTTAAATATAGTTTGACATACAACTAATTGTTGAGCCATTGTATTAATTGATTTTAAACCCAATGTGTGCTTTACTTTAAATGTTTACAAAGTAGAAAGTGTGCGATTCAGACTATATCCCCAATTTGTGATCAAGGTCCAATAAGCAACTTTTTCTGTGGCAAGCGAACAGAGCGATTTCCCCCACGCAGCTCGGATGGGCCTCGGGTGAGTCTGCTTGTAATGTAAAAGGCCTGTTAATTCAACTGCCCACCAGTTAGTCCCTCTCTCATAAGCACGGCTCTAATGAATGTCTTTAATAGGCCTATTGCAGCGCAGCACAGTCCCTTTCTCCACATTAAAGCCTCACACAACCCCATCTGCACTTCGCAATCTCAGCGCTGCTCAAACGAGGGTGTTAACTACCAAACAGGGAGACATCAGTTTATATATTTACTTTAAATAACCCCCCTGGGTATGACCCCTGACCTTTGTGATAATATGGGCCAGCAGGAGGAGATTGCCTATGCGGGCTGGGCTTAGAGTACTGGTCATTATTGCTGCACTTTATTGGCAAAAGGAAAACTGGCAACTCACACTGGAGAACTGTACTCTTTTATACGATCTACAAATAAAGGCACATATTTTCTGTGTTTTTATGGTGACATACTATGAAATGCCAACAGTAAATACCCGTTACAGCCAGAAAATTAAAAAAGTAAATACACAAAAAAATGTATGTGTAAAGTAATCTAGTATTAAACTGCAACATTTTAATTACATCAACATATCAGTGAAAGCTGTTGTTTAGATGGACTGTAAACAGACTGTACCTAATTTTCCTTCTAGTTTGGAAAATAGTTTAAACTCCAAATTGTATATTGTAAAACCAGTCATAAAACAGGCTTTATGATGCCATCTACTGTTTACAATAAAGGATTTTAAAACTCTATCCTTTAAAAAGAAACGCTCCCCTTGGTCTATACTGGCTTGTCACATGACGTTCCAGGAAGTGTAGCTGCCGATAAAGTGTATATTCATCGCTGAATATGTCTTGTAACAGAAAAATAGCTGAAAAAAAGAAAAACATCAACAGAGAAAAGGCAGCATAAACACAGAGAAAAACTGTCAATTCAATCACCCAATGTTTATCGAGATGGAGATAATTGTCCTCCTTCTGAAGCTGAAGTTGCAGCTAAGCTAACGCTAAGCTCTAAACTTCAGTTTGGTGTTTTGTGGAGAAAAATTTGGCCTGGTTTTACTTCTTTAATAAAAGAAAGTAGCAGTTGTTGGGGCAGATAGAGATAGATAACTGAGATAAAAAGAAAATCAGATAGTGGAGCTTTAACTTTAACATTGCGTGGATTGACAAATCAAATCATAATATTGTAGTAGTACTATATTTATGGTATATTATATAAAAACAAGTTATTTACTATGAATCATGGTTGCAAATGATTCCCTACCACGGCTCATTGGCCAAATGGTGGGCCCCACCACTACCAAGCACCACTATAAGGCAACAGCGAAAAAATTCAACAGCCCCCCCTATATGTCTACAACATTTCCTACACAGGTACAGCACGTGAATGCAACACTCTGCGTAGTCTAGCACCGTCCAACCCAGAATAGCACAGCAAGCAATACGTGATTCTTGTTTACCCGCAAAAAAGATGTCACTCTCAAATCTTAAAAGTAAAATTGACAATGAAAAATGTTATTGCAGCTGCTTAAACAGTAGAATTAGACACAGAACAGCTGTTTTTTGTGAATCTTTGAAGAGATTAAAAGTAAAGGAGTTTCTTTGGAACAAGAAATGGAAATATTAAAGTGTGAAAGTTTTCTGTCTGCTTTTTTCAACAAACTAGTCAACCTAGATTTATACAGAAATGATTTCACCTTATGGACTCATCATAATCCTGCAATCATCTACAAGCTACAGTGAGGAGTTAATTACAGTTATTAACCTGCAATGAGCAGCTAAGTGCTAACGTCACATAAAGCTACAGACCGGACTTGTGTAAATGAGGCACATGGGTTAAAAAGTAAGCATCACCCCTGGACCAAACTATTGCCAGCATGACAGCATCCACTGAGAATGACCCACTCATTCATCTGAAGATGGCAATTCAGGTGAGAAAGCCAGCCCTCACTCTGGATTAATAAGTATTAATAAAAGATCTATCTATCTATTGCTCGTTTATACAAGTATTAAGGTAGTAAGCTAAAGCATGAACGCGTCAGTAAACATGACAAAACAAGACCTTTCACGTCTGATTAAACTAGCTTAGAGAAAAATAAAACATTTACAGATTACATGTTGTCTTAATAAATAATAAACTATTAATACATTTCACAATAAAGGCTTTTTAACTATTAAGAGAACTTAACCATTACTTCTAAACTCACTCTTCAGACTAATAGTAGCCCTTCAGTTGTCCCTAAGCTCATAACATCTCAGTTATAACAGTGATTTTGAATTGTGTTTGGCTAAAGTATTAGGAGCAGCAAATGCTTAACATAATTAATAATAAAAAAATGAGGTCAGTGGTGATGATGGTTTTGTGTATAAAACGGTGTCAATGAGCGTGTGAGTAAGCGTTCTTGTTGTTGCTGATCAGCTGTTGTGTGTTGTTGTGTTGTGCAGTATGTGTTTGTCTTTGCAGTGGTGCCTTTCAAAGTATTGTGACACACAAAGACCTCTTACTGTCTGTGTGTGAGTGTGTGAAGGCCTGGGTCGGAAGTCACAGTTTGCCACTAAAAAGTAGTTATGTTCATGCACTGCCTTTGTTAACATTTTGTTTCTTTTAAACACATTCATTAATACTTTGTAGCGCCACCTTTTGCTGCGATTACAGCTGTAAGTCGCTTGGGGTATGTCTCTATCAGTTTTGCACATTGAGAGAGTGAAATTTTTGCCCATTCCTCCTTGCAAAACAGCTCGAGCTCAGTGAGGTTGGATGGAGAGCATTTGTGAACAGCAGTTTTCAGTTCTTTCCACAGATTCTTGATTGGATTCAGGTCTGGACTTTGACTTGGCCATTCTAACATCTGGATGTTTATTTGTGAACCATTCCATTGTAGATTTTGCTTTATGTTTTGGATCATTGTCTTGTTGGAAGACAAATCTCCGTCCCAGTCTCAGGTCTTTTGCAGACTCCATCAGGTTTTCTTCCAGAATGGTCCTGTATTTGGCTCCATCCATCTTCCCATCAATTTGAACCATCTTTCCTGTCCCTGCTGAAGAAAAGCAGGCCCAAACCATGATGCTGCCACCACCATGTTTGACAGTGGGGATGGTGTGTTCAGGGTGATGAGCTGTGTTGCTTTTACGCCAAACATAACGTTTTGCATTGTTGCCAAAAAGTTCAATTTTGGTTTCATCTGACCAGAGCTCCTTCTTCCACATGTTTGGTGTGTCTCCCTGGTGGCTTGTGGCAAACTTTAAACAACACTTTTTATGGATATCTTTAAGAAATGGCTTTCTTCTTGCCACTCTTCCATAAAGGCCAGATTTGTGCAGTATACGACTGATTGTTGTCCAATGGACAGAGTCTCCCACCAGCTGTAGATCTCTGCAGTTCATCCAGAGTGATCATGGGCCTCTTGGCTGCATCTCTGATCAGTCTTCTCCTTGTATGAGCTGAAAGTTTAGAGGGACGGCCAGGTCTTGGTAGATTTGCAGTGGTCTGATACTGCTTCCATTTCAATATTATCACTTGCACAGTGCTCCTTGGGATGTTTAAAGCTTGGGAAATCTTTTTGTATCCAAATCCAGCTTTAAACTTCTCCACAACAGTATCTCGGACCTGCCTGGTGTGTTCCTTGTTCTTCATGATGCTCTCTGCGCTTTAAACGGACCCCTGAGACTATCACAGTGCTGATGCATTTATACAGAGACTTGATTACACACAGGTGGATTCCATTTATCATCATTAGTCATTTAGGTCAACATTGGATCATTCAGAGATCCTCACTGAACTTCTGGAGAGAGTTTGCTGCACTGAAAATAAAGGGGCTGAATAATTTTGCACGCCCAATTTTTTAGTTTTATATTTGTTAAAAAAGTTTGAAATATCCAATAAATTTTGTTCCATTTCATGATTGTGTCCTACTTGTTGTTGATTCTTCACAAAAAATTAAAGTTTCAAATCTTTATGTTTGAAGCCTGAAATGTGGCAAAAGGTTTCTTTTTTCCTTTACAGTAATAAAATAGTGTTTTTTCTTTGATTGGGTGTATGTCTTTAAATCTGCATCCAGAAGCAGATTATTCTGGATCTGTTGGTATAGGGTTAGTTCCACAGATATTTAAATAGTTACACAGCACGTCATTGCCCAATTATTTATTATTTATTCAACATAAATCAGTCTGTTGTGTTTAAACATCTTTGATTTAGGAGGGCATACATTGTTTGTAAAAGTCATTACTACACTTGTGAGAATATGTTTCATTCTGTATACCAATAGGGTCTCCAGGAAGAGGCCTCTGGCTTACTCTTCATTCAGTACTTTTATTCATTAGTTCACAAATTATATGCACTCCAACACAGGTCACTGTAGCTGCACACTTTAGTCCGTCTCTAAAAACAAGGCCTGCCTTATGGGGAAATCTATCTCAAATCCACAGAAATCAAATAAATTCTTTGTACATAATAAAATAATTAACTTGTTGGCCAATTAGAGTGGAACCACAAAATACACATGTGACCTCCAACGCTGATGAGTTCCTGTTCCAAAAATAATATCAATCAGACTGTAATTGGTTAGTCACCTGATTTCTGAGCCATTGTTCCTTCATAGTTCCTCAAACACAAAGCAATAAAATGAGATCTGTCAATAAACAATTACAGCACAGCAAAAAAAAATGTATTAGGTCTATTTTTGGTCACGCAAGTCCAGCAAGTCTTGTGTTATAGACGGCAGGCAAATAGTTGAGAGAGAGAGGGAGAAAGAGAGAGATTTTAAAAAAGGCCTTATTTTCAAGACCTGACAGTGTCGCTCGAATGTTCGATGTTAGGCTACAATTAAATATTACAGACACTATAAGGAAACAAATGTAATAACTTCTGCATTATTAAATAGACTTGTCTGCATTTATTTAGGCTGCCTATCACAGGTAATAGGTTTAGAATTATAATAGGATAATAGCAGTAAAAATTCAAGTGGAAACAAATTGCATGTGTTAATTACGGAGCATTCGGTAGAAATGATATTAGGGGCATTCGGTTAGCGCTGTCCTCCATCAGTTACATCCCAATGAAACCACGGCGCATTCAACAATATCAATATCCAGGTAATTTCATTTCAAAGGACAGGCAATTAAAGCAGAATCGGGGTCAATGGAACACAAAGCAGCGTGAAAGCCACTGACTAAAGCACTTAAAAGCATGGGAGTGAGAAACGAGAGGCGGAAAAGAAAAAGCCTCTGATTGCATTTCACCTGTCAATGACACGCTGTGGGAGCATTATTGTGCGGCTGTGTGTGTGTGTGTGCGCACTCGCCGTGTTTACAAACTGAATTGTCTGTTCATTTATGTGCTCATATGAACATATATGCATTTTGTGTGTGTGTGTTATGCCTGAAGACATACGCGCAGTAATAGAGTGGTGGTAGACTTAGACAGCTGCCCAGTGCCATTCACAGCTCATGGCTCCCAGCCTCCACTCTGCTCTGTTCGCCTTCTGATGAGAATTAATGTACTCTGACGTCCCTTGAGACGCCCACACTCCCCCCCAACAGCACAGCTAATGAAGAAATACAACCTTGCCAAAATAGTGAGGTAAAAAAAAGAGGGAGGGACGCAGACAGAGAAGGACTGAGAGACAAGACGAGAGACGCAGAAAGAGGGAGAAATGTAAACAAATTGCATCTGGGGACTTGCAAAGAAAATAAGAGAGGAATGGTGAGGACAGTCAGGTTAAGAGGAGGTCAATGTGGTTCAGAGGGTGGGAGGATACAGAGATGGGAGGTGTTATAGGACACAGGAGCGAGGGAAGCCATCGTGAGGTTTGGCTGTGAACCAAGACACGTGTCCTGGATGGCCATAACCCGCCCCAGGGCTGCTACGGGCAATGACTGCCTTACCTCTCCCCACGGGGCCCCCCCTGACACCATCATCCGCGGCCACACTGGGACCTGCGTCTGGATGAGCAGCACAATGACACATAACATGACCCCAGAAATAGCAACTGCGTGACCAGTCAGGAGACACATGCTGACCACCACAAAATAAGTGCCATAAAGTCAGAGAGTCTGTTCTGCGTGGACAGTGTCAAGCAAATGGATGCAAATACACACAGGGCTCCTGGGCCGGGTCCATATGGTGTCCATCGGTTACAGTTTGGATGTCCTTTCACAGGGGGTAAATATGATGAATAGGGAATTAGACCCAATACATCCCTGGTAGGTCTACATTTGTATTGGATTGAAAGATATTTTCATGCAACACAAAAATAGGCTTAACGATTGACTGAAATGGATAAATGTAAAAACTGTTGTTTATGCTAAAGTTTCAGTAAAAAATAAATGTGGCTGCTAGATTTTCATAGTACAAAGTTCAATAAAAAGATATTAAGAAGCATTTATATTTATTATATATTTGAAAGCAAAATCTGCAAAATCTGTAATAACAATATAATAATTAAGTAACAAATAGTAAAAAGAAGAATTTCTCAAGAAACAAGAGAAGTGATATAGACTTAGATACTTACATTTTCTTGGCCTTGAATGACTCTGCAAACTCGCGGACACTGCGGAGGGAGGCCAGGTCACACATCATGGCTTCTACTCGGGCTTTGTGCTGTTGAGACAAAAGACCATATGGTTTGTGTGAGCCTCTATATTGTTTATTACTCTTCCATATTGTATTGTTGTGCAAAAAAAAAAAAAAAAAAAAAGGGCAAAATCTGGATTTATAAACCCTTGAGTACATGAAAATAAGTCAAACGCTTAATCAGACTAATAACAAAGTGAGATGTGGTGCCCTTTATTAATGTGTCTGAAGACTAGAGCCATTGTAACTTTGCGTGCACTTCCACCATGTTTGTGCGTGTCTCATCTTACACCATATGTTGGGAGACAGGGTGAAGATAGGAGAGAAGCAGGAAAAGATAAATGACTTAAGAAGTGAATGCATAACTGCATTTACACACTGAGGAAGACAGGCTTAATATTCATCATTGTCTCTGTTACACTGTAGCATTGTGCTGCAGGGCAAAGGCCTCACAGTAGACTTACTCAGACTTAAAGGAGCACTGAGAACCTCTAATAACATTGAGCAACTAAAAGGAGCAGTATGGTAAGGGTTGGGACAGTACGGCAGTTTCCATTGTCAAAAGGAAGTGTACCAAATATGCACATTTTGTTAACCCCTGAGCTGTGGTTTCAACAGAGCAGTATAGTTGGGGTGGAACTAAACAATGCAGATAGAAATTCTGACGTGGGTAAAAAAATAAATAAAAATGTAACACACAAAACTGCAACTTTGTGACAGAATCAAAGATGAGCAATCTCATAGTCATACAACCAAAGACGGCCTTTGATAATTATAACTTATCAATTAATTACCCATAAACAAAAGTCAAAATGTAGCCTATGTACCATTTTAGTACCTTTCTGAATGCCCTATTGAACCCATCCCTCAACCTCAAATTCTGCTCCCAGCACAGCAGCACCAGGAATTCCCGACGTTCCCTGTGTCCTCCTCCTCTCTGACATTCCCAAAGGAACTGTCAGCTCACATTACACCCCGGAACAGCATTCTGCATTTTACTGTCTTCCCACCAACCCTGCTATCCCAACAGATTTTATCACAGATCTGAGTTTGTCACGTACACGACACTGGAAGCAGGGATGCTCCTTGGAGCAGTGAGCGCAGAGAACACATGAAAGGGTTAAGAGCATCTTCTGACAGAGTGATTCCTCAGGCATTATACTGACACTTTAATTGCTTCAGGGTGTATTTATACATGCATACACGGGTACATGCACACACAACAAATTTAGCGCTCTGACTCAAGGGTAAAAGCACGCCACCATTATCTATGCTTGAATTATTCTCTTGATGCTACTCTATACTATTATATGGATGCTATTACAAAACATTAAAGGGCTAGTTATGGCTGTTATAGATATGATTATAGGGTACCTGCTTATATGATCTGCACACAGCAGTAATCACAGGTGAGAGGAGACAACTGTCCAATTTTACGACTGGTATGTGCAGCGTGCACTCACACAGCACTGTCACAGTACATAAGCACGCAAAATCGTAAAAGTGTATAAGTTAGAAGACAATAGAAGATGAGATTATTATAAGCCATGTTTAAATCTGTGGTAAAAAATCTACAATATGGGCAATATTAAACAAAGTGCTCATTCTGAGGCCGTGATGTGTGAATGGATATGACACATTTTTAGTCAGTATTGAGTGGTTATCTTTCAGTTTTTAAACCTGATGCTCAGTAAGGCCTGTCAGTGGATACTTTACAAAACTGTTGTAAGCAGCTATTCAACTTTTAAAATAGATGTTAAGTGCTGGAACCTAATGCTGTACTGTGAACTGTGTTTTTTAAAAGCCTAAATAGATTGGTACGAACCAGCCCTGCTCTTTCATCATACAAAACCATTCAGACGAGCTGGGTCTAGTGAGTGTAGTTGTGACTCCGTCTTTTAGCAAAGGCCTATACTTTTGCTGTGTGACTGCACAGCTGTGGCATTTACCTTATTTTCCATATTATTATTTATTGAAAGGGGAGATTGTTAATTTCTAGTAATGATATACTGTATATAATTCAAATAAAAAATCATAGAACTAACAAATCTTTCAGATCTTTCTATAAATCCGGCATCACGAAGTACAATAAAATGACAGTACTTCATGTGTAAAGTAATGTAGTGTCTTTTTCCATTAAAGACATAAGTGAACATTCATTCAATTACAAAATCCCATATGACCAAGAAAGAAAGGGCAAATTTGCTGCCTGTCTTCTTATTTTTACATTTACATTTACATTTATTCATTTAGCATATTTTTCATATGAATTTCATATACAAAAATGGTATATTGCCGTAGCAGTGATATCTCAATTATCATGACATCATGACACCATTGCGGTACCTTGAAACCTTTTCTTTTACTCAATGGCTACTCAACTCGTTGGATGAGGGATCAAGGCTCTATTCTGCTGTGCAGCAGAATAGCTCAGAGGAATGCTCTATAGTACCCAAAATAAAGTCTCTTTTGTGATTAAATAATGGTAGCATACGTAGCCTACTTTTAAAACAGATATTCATTTGCTCAGCAGGGACTTGTATCACAAAAGAAAGTAAGTATCTGGTCAACCCTTTATGAGACTTTTACCAAAGACTAGGAGTTGATTCTTTGGAACAAGGTCAAATCAGCAAAAGTTTGATCATTAGTGGAAGGCCTCCTCGACGGGACAGCACTCCGCATGTATGACCAGCAGAGAAGACGAGCGGAGGTGTCAGCTTGAGGAACACGTATCCTTTTCTCCAGAGACAGGGCAAAAAGGGGAAGTGGAGATGGAGTAATGGGAGACCAGAGGGAGGATAGAGGGGTGGAGGGGAAGTGGATGGAGCAAATCCAACCGGGAGAAGGTGAGCAGCCTGTCCGCTCGCCCTCCCCCTGCAGATTGAAGTCTTGCGAAGAAAATAAAGTTTATTGCCTGGAAAGAGGAGGGGGGCGAAAGCATGTAAAAAGCATTAAAGCGATGGAGGTGAACAATTAGACAGATGGCCAGGTTTGGGAAGGAAACGAAGAGAAAAAAGAGGTTTGAAAAAGAGAGGGGAGAAGGCATATCCGCAATCGTTCAAGGTTTTTATGAGGACCTGACAACTCCTGGTCTCTCTTCAAGGGCGAAGGAAAAGTGAGAGGCATTGAAGCTTCTCTGGTTAACTCCACAGTAATCGCTGAGTGTGCAACAACCACGGCTTGGCTCAGGGTGACAGAGCTTAGCGACTTGCCATAGCAACGCACAACCTATCAATCCATCTTATAGTAAACAAATAATTACGAATCGAGGACGTGTATATAACAAATTGGAATCTGATGAAATTCTTTGAAGATCTTGGCAAAAAAATTTGATGTTGGGTTTTCTTTTCTCAACAAGGTCAAACAGTTGGGCATCAGATCCCTCGGTGATCCGCTTCTGCTGCCACATCTCGCCTTCCACCCGTCAACCCAACCCAAGTGAACAGCTGTCTGTAACATGACGATGACCCCTCTGACTTTGGAGCAGGGTAAAGAAAAAAAAAAAGAGGAAACCTTTGGGAGTCTTTCGAGAGGTTCTCCTGGTGCTAGGGGGAGTGACGTGGTCAGTGCGAGGGAGAAAGATGGAGACGGAGCGTGGGAGGAAGGACAGGGGGTAGCACTCTAATACAATTATAACTGGGGCAATCCAATCCAATAAAATGAAGAGGTATTAGAGCCTGGGAGCCCGTCTTGTTCAATAAGACACCGGACCACTCGGCTAAGTCTCCAAACACACACATGTAGACGTGACGGCGCGTACACGCAGGTACACACACTTTGCTGACCCCTTTAATAGCACAGCAGCCACCCCTAATGGACGCAAGCAAGTGGAACCGCCAAATAATACACTGTCTTAATGCACTAGGCTCAATCTCATCCAGCTCTGCCGTTATCCTCCGCACACTTTAACCTCTGTTTCCATCTTCAGTCACCACCGCTGCCCCCGTGCCGCCTTATAGATCACCAGTGAGGGGACACTTAAGAAATCAAAAAAGAAGATCTATATGGAGAGCCTGTGTCACATTCCTTCCGGGAAACACCATGGGTTTCCAACCCGAGAAAATTTGGAATGGAAGTCACTAGGGCGCAGTGATTCTTTGGATTGAGTTTTTGCCATGCCGTTTCAAACATTGCTTCAATGCATAATATATTTACACTAAACACTATCTTTTCCTGCACAACTGGGTGCGTGTTGTGGCTGCTGCAAGAAACCGTGTAAAGTGTGCGTCACAGTAACCATTTTTATCTTGTTTTATATTCACAGGAAACCAAAATTGTAATTGTCAATATACTGTAATTGGATCAAATATCTGCGGGCTGCTTGATGACAATTACAGGTTAATAAAGTGAAAAAAAAAAAAACAACCACATGACATTAAGGAAATCAAAAAATAATTCATAATAATTCAATTTCTTTTTTTTAGGTTCTAGAACCCAAGGGAGTATGCTTGAAGGGTCAAAACTTTACAAGCTCTTAGGCCAGACATATACTTGCTGTTAAGCCATGCTCAACTGTGTGCATCAAGACAAGTAAATGGCAATGTACAACTTCGTACAATACCTGTTACTCATCCGCTCTTTCTTCTTCTGCGTTAGTTGTAAATGTGCTCTCATGTTGTCAAATTTGGTCACATGAACCCATCAACATAGCCACAATCCTAGCGTTGATATGCATACTACTGCTGGTGCATACCAAGCGTTAATTCTGTGATCCTGTTTCATGGATGCATATCTCCGACCTTAGACTCAAGTTAACATGATCAGCAGCATAAAGAAAGCTAAAAAAAAATGCAGCGAGAAAAAACAGTTTTCCCACAAAAGCCTAATGCTTCTCCAACTTCCAACACTACATACACAATATCCGTATAATATGAGTATTTTTTTCAAAGCAGGTGCAGCAGTAAGGTGCTGTAATGGTGGTGAAAGTGAATGAGCAGGGGAAGACACCATGTGAAAAGGGCACCTTATAAAAGCAATTAGAGAAATGACTTTGAGCCCCTCTTCTTGCTCCGTAGATTAGAACAGGCCTCGGAGGGAGAAATGCAGGAAGTCCGATCTCTATGACCTTGTCCGCAACACGCCACACTAAATTGGTCATCAGCTTTTAAGACTGTATTTTATCATCGATATATATTTTTAGCAAAAAAGAGAAAGAGAAAAGGAAGGCGGGGGGAAACACTGAACAGTCTGCTCATATATCATCCTGTCACAATTATGACGTTTGTTCATAAATACCAACCAATCTCTCTCCTGTCTCCACCTGGCTAAGTCACATGTGCATATCCGCTGGCCACACACACTGGCGAGAAGAAATATGTAGCACGTGCGCCAGAAGCACATGCACAACACAAATAAAGAAATCGACACATCTGGCTGTGTGCCCTGGCGCAGCTCAGAGCGGTGACCTCCACACACACATACGTGCGCACACAGACGGAGGCAGGATACTCACATAGACCGCATCAACCATAGACTGCACGTTCCCAACCCAAACACACACAAACAAACAAATGCGCACAGCCACTTACCCACTGACAAGCACACACATTGCAATTAATAGGGAGGCAGGTCTCTGGTGAGGAAGAGAAAGTGCCTGTTCAGCACATCGAGGCAGAATATGCAATTTCCTCCAGTTAAGTCTGTATTAAATTGATTTCTTCTTTCTCTGACACGGACTGGGTTTTTCCCTCCTAATGAAAGCGGGATAATCTACAGGTTTTCCCTTTCCTGAAATCAAGTTACAAATCAAGCCAAACGCGAGGGGCAGATATGGGAAAGGTGAGGGAAGGACGTGGGACGATTTTCCAGATGAGAAACATGGAGAATGAGGTATAGACGTGCTGACATTCTTAACACGGGCGTCAGGGGCACCTCACTCCTAAACGCACTTGGATCAGAGGCCGGGGCTCAGTTTAAGGACCTGCTGACATTTTACAATTAGGGAAGAACTAAGATTACCACAGGGCCATGTCAGTAAACATAGCGTTTGTGCGGGTAATTAATGAAACACATTAATTAGTTTGAGCAACAATCAGTTAATCACTCAGTCAATGCTGACAGGGGGGCTGAGGGGAAGTACACAGCATGCTGGGAAAACACTGGCGAGGATTTTAAAAAAACAAAGCATGTGTTGAAAAAAAAATATGTATGAAAATGAAAGTACATACTATACAGCAGATTTGATTTGTCAGAGTTTTTTATTTTATTACTTACACTTTTTTCCAACACCCATTGTTTTTATTTTTATATTTTTATATATTATGTCCTTTATAATACACTTCACTTTTTCTCTTTTACAATACACTTCACTTCTCTTGAATGAATAAAGTGTCTTATTCTTTGTATTTTTATCTTGGAAAAATAACTGTGGCCCTTTACAGAAGCATGGAGTCATTTTAGTCTCAGGACTTTCTGTTACTGATAATACAACTTCCAAAGCTATGGGCAAACTGCTAGAAAAAAGAAGGAAAGATGTTTGAACATAGAAGGCTTAGGACACTAATGAACAAAGAATGCACTCACACTGTCAATCTATACTGCGCCAGGGCACACCTTAAAGCACAGCATGTTTCATAATGTGAGTGCTACCATTCAAGGATCAGGCGCTGTACATTTCCTGCCGGTTGGTGGAGGCTGGCAAAGCATATAACTGATGCTGCAGCATAATGGATTACTTAATGTATAGTTTAGGCCAGGACAGTCATCATGCACTAGATATAAGCTACTAAAATATAGTTTTTTTTTTTTTATTGTCCTACTTGACAAAAACGGCAGTTAAGAGTTTAGTTTTAATTCTTGAAAGTGAAGTCCGGTTGGCTACAAACTGTGCTCAGGCCCAGATCTGTGAGTGCAGATCTGTTGGGGACAGGGAAGAGGAGGGCAGTAGTGCCTTTACATTCAGACCTATTTCATCAAGAAAAGCATGCCCCTGCAGGGCTACCATAGCTGTTCACATGCTCAAAAAATAAGAGTGTGAGGTGTAGAATTACAAGACGTCGAAGAGCTTACAAAAAATACACAGCTCATATTTAAATTATTTTCTACTGAATTCCTTCTTTTTATACATTCTACTACGCAAGGCCTACCAAAATAATGCTTCATGATTTTCAAAAAGTACCTTTATAAATTACATGGTGACCCATATAATTAGATTAACTACAACTGCAACAATTTTTTTAAAACATGGTCTGTTGATTAATTATAAAACATTATGTATTATGAAGAAAGAGATTACAGATATTATTTTGCAAGATTATGTATGTATAATTTGATATTTATGCAGTGTTTCCCACAGCACTCTTGTTTAGGTGGCCAACATATCTCATCCCAACAGTGCATTTACTAAAATCCATGGCAAGAAGAGCAAATACCGACCAGCTTTATCACTATTTATTTTTGAGGAGAAAGTGGGAATAGGTCAGAGAAGAAAAACAATGAAGAGAGGGGAAAAGACAGAGCCAGAGCGAGGGAAGAGACACAGAGATGGGAAATGAAAAGGACAGGGCGGTCATCATAATTGCAGAGTTTGCTTTTCGGATGCAGACAGACCAGGGCTGTGGGGCCTGGGGCAGATATCAAATTGCACACAAACACACATACAAACTTACACATGCGCTCATATAGTGTCCCAGAAGAGAGACAATAGTCCACAGTCTAAGTGTTTTATATTAGGTACCGTGCCGTTATTTGGAAGTGGAAGTGAACACATTGGTTTTCTAAAGATATAGTGTTGAGATGGTGAGATAACAATTTTCAGTATTTTCACTTTCAAATTAAAAGCATACATACCAAAAGGAGAAAGAAAAAAAAAAAACATACAGAGTAAGATTCAGTTCTGTTGTCAAACCTTAAAGTAAGGATGTCCTGTTACTATTGTCCAGAACAAGGACTCAGGTTTGGATACAAGTCATTGTCTCATCTGGCTCTTAACTTGAGCTTCTCTTCACTTAACTATAATAACTACATGAGACTGAATATCCATAACTGACTTAATATTCAAAAGTGTTCTTATTGGTGCTTTAACGTATTTTATTATACTCCATTTTGCACTTTGATGACTGATGGCACTTCACAGTCTGCACTGTTATATTATAATGTAATAATATGTAAGTATCCATGGATTCAGATTCAACAGAGCAGTTTACTTGTCATTATTTGGGTATCAGTATTTATATGATGGCTTATACAGCTCTAGAAAAAATTAAGAGACCACTGCATTTTTTTCTAGCAATCAGCATCTCTACAAGTATGGAAGCCATTCCATTCCAATGTCTGTTGAATCCCAACACAGGTACACCTCATTCTACTGAAGGAGGTGCTGATTAGGGAATCACCTGAACCAAATCTTAATTAATAAGGAAAAGTATAAAAAATACACTTCTGTGGTAATCACTATCCTCTTGCAAATAAATGCTCTAAATTACAATAGTTTTATTTGGAATTTGGGAAAAATGTTGTCAGTAGTTTATAGAATAAAACAAAAATGTTAATTTTACCCAAACACATATCTATAAAGAGTAAAACCAGAGAAACTGATAATTTTGAAGTGGTCTCTTAATTTTTTCCAAAACTGTATAGACGAATGTTAAAGGATACAGTTTTTGTGCCTCTTGACACTTTACTTTTTTACTCTATTTTTACTATTTAATTTACAGTAAAGAATTTCCAAACAGCACTTCAAGAAAAGTGGGAAAAGAAACGGAAGTAAAGATGCCATCCCATACAACTGGACATGTCAATGCTATAATATCATAAACACGTCTCTCTTTGTCTATAAGTTTTCCCATTTCATCACATCTGCCCTGACCAGCATCAAGTCTGATCAGATTTACATTAAAAGCCGATGGAGATTTAAATAACGCGTCAATGTTCTCAGAAAGACATCAAGAGATTTTCATCTGCTTCTCCTCTTCTCTCTCCCCGTCTCTTCCTCCTCTATACACCCCTCCTCCCCATTTTACCCTCTCCATCTCCTCCGGATTCGCAGACAGGGCACATTTTCCTGCATGTCTTCAGTGTAACCGATACCTCTAACAACCAGGATTTTAATGCGATCCATATTGCTCCCTAATATTTCAGATCTCAGAATAAGCACTGGCAATTACATATTTACACCCAGCTTATTTTGCAATTCCGCACAGGGGAGTTTTCGTGTCTAGGTGAGCAGCACACGCGGACTTAGATGCTGATTATGTTGTGGTAAGATAACAATAAAGTCGGGGGGAAAAAAACTCCTTGAGCCCCTTACTCCATACAACTTTCCATTTGTGGGAGTCAGCAATAAAGGCCCGACTCTCTCAAGTACAAAATAATGTGTTCTTTTCAAGTGAGGCGGTAATGTGATTGCTTTATCTAAACCTGCTAGTTTTACGCTGTTTAAGTTCTCCTGAAAGACTCCTTGCCTTGTATCATCTCACCATCCGGAGGGCTTGTAAAGCGGCAAACACACCGGCGGAAAAAAACATTTACACATATGTACACTGTTGTAGTGAGCACACACCGCCGAGCAGAGATGATAAATTAAGCTCTTTGATTTGGTTACCCGAGCCCTTTTTGTATCAGCCTTATAAAAACATAAGCATAACATAATTGAATAAGAAAAGAATCTGGCAATTAAGAAACATGGAGGCCTTTGATGTGAGTAAATGTATAATAGGCCTTTTGATGAGGGAGTGGTTTACACTCCGCAGGGTCTGCTGTGCACTCTGATTAAAAGCTCTTTTGTTTGGCAATATTTCAAACTGCTTACCATTTGGCTGTGTCACAATAGTTTAGACTGAGAATACAAGAGACTGTGCCTTTTTTATTGTTCTCGCTCTAGAAGAAGAATCTTTGAAATCTTGTTCTAGTGATCAGGCTGCTGTGGCTGTGAAAGAATAGGACAGTTCAGCACATTTGCACATGCAAGAAAATTTAGTTCAGAAATGTTCATGCTGAATTTTATGTTGTGCTTCTCCTTCAGGAGTGCTCAGTTTGTCTTCTCTGGGCAGTTGTAAAAACAGGATGTAAAGGAACTAAAGTGACTCCTTCCATTTAGTTTTTCTTTTATGAGACATGATAGTGTTTTTACTGAAGTGTTTCTTTTTGTTTGAGTCTATGCTTCAAAATCTTGCACCGAAAACAATGCACAATTAAAATTTAAAGTGTAATATCTTGTTGCTTGCTTTTGAGAGCGGCTGTGCAGATGCAATGCAACAGTGCAAGAATCCAAACACAGTAGAGTTGCTGAAATTGAGTCTCATTGACTGTCTTTATTTGAACATCTGGTAACACTTTAGAGTAGGGAGCACATTTTTTTCATGAATTCATGCATTCGTACATGCATTAAACTCTCATGAATTACCAAGAATTATTATGTTTCATCATATTTTTATCCTAACCCTTTGCAAGTACTAATGCATGAGAGAATTCATGACATCATCCAGGCCATCTTTCTGGACCTAGTATTTACAACAGTGTTTTGAAACCTAAATCAAAAATGTTTCACTCTAGAACAACAACAACACCTGAATAGAACAGTGGCACTAACGACTCACCTGAGCCTTTAACAATTCTCAGATCAGGAGTCACACTGTACTTTCATAGCTAACGACTATGAGACCAGAACAGCCTGGTCTCATCAGAGGTAGTTTCAGGTCAAACCTCTCCTTCTAGAGATAAAAGCTCAGCTCTCTTACCAGTTGATCTCAGAATTGATTAAGTATCTTGGAATTAAAGACAAAACATCTTCACCTAAATTGAGTCCAGATGCTTTTGCTTTAAGTTTTGGTCCATATACAATACATTGTAATATTTTGAGATGAACACTGATGTACTGTTAGGTTCTCGGGTGGATTTCTGACTCGCTTGCCTACTTCTGGTGAAAGTTGTTGTTGTACTCCTTCTCAGTCATCCCTATGCTGATTTATGGGCCTTGAGTGAACTGGAAAAAGTGAGCCACTGTCCCCTTTCTATGTTGCGTCCTTGCATTATGTGAAAAAGCCGACTTGTAGTGTGACATCAGAAACATAGCAAGCAAAAGTGAAAATAGCACCATTTGAAATCAACCCCAGAAAACACACCATTAATTTGCATAAATAAACAATATGGTATATTAATTCATAAATTTATGCTTTAACTCCCTGCACACATAATACAATGATTTATCGTAAAGCGGGCATTTATGTTCAAGTAGGCCTGGGCGAAAAATCGATTAAATGAATTAATTCGAATTTTTTGTGGTGGGCGATTTAAAAAATAAGTAAATCGAGTTTTTGTGTAACGGCGCATTTTTGGCTCCCCGGAGCTCCCGTAGCGTTAGTTTCACACAGCAGAGCAGTACGTCACGCGACAACAACAACATCATAGCACACACAAAACAGCAACAGAAAGCGACAACATGGCTAACGGTGAAAGTGGGAAGTTTGTTCCCAAGAAAGGAATAAAATCATCTGTTGTTTGGAAAGCCCATCGCAGTCAAAGGCAGCAGCACCACAAACCTATTCCAACACATGAAACAGAGACATCCAGCCGAATATGAAAAATGCCAGTCTCTCCGAGACGAACAAACACGCAGTGACCAACAAACCTTAGCTAAAAAACAGCTAACTGTAGCTGACTCCTTTTCACACGGCACCGCATATGACAGGAAAGGGGCACGGTGATATCGCCCAGCCCTATGTTCAAGCCATCTCAAACCATCTCGCCTCTGTGACACCTCTGTTACTACTTCCTGTTGCAGCATAAAGACAGGATCACTTTGCACCCCTCAGGCCGCCACTGCACCATTAGGAAGGTAAGACAAAAATTTCCATTACTGAAAAGCAAGCAAAGGCCTAATCCTTCAAAGGTTCTTTGAAAAGATGAATTATAAAATTGAAGGTGAACCACTCTTAATAGTGTCATCTCTCTACCTATCTAGAGTATCTTAATGCTTTATCAGATTCAAGCGGACTTTACCAACTGTTAGCATCACAACTAACTTGTTTGTTTTTTTCAAATATATGTTGACTTCCGAGTCCATACTGTCTTTCCTCTTCCTCTGCTTCAGGTCCCCCACTCTTCGCCTGGGACAAAGTAATTCTGGGAAACTAAAGGACTTGTAATGATAATATGCATATGTATATTAATATATATATGGTGCTCTATTCATAAAACATGCCAGGTGCCAGATAAAGCCTGCCTCTGGACACGGCCATGTGATTTTGCATTATCCTACAAGGTTATGCAGATAGAAATAATAGGATTCTCATCATGCATCTTTAGCCCCTTGTCGCTTGATAATGGCCTTAAAGATTGTTGTGAACGGCGTAATAAATGCATGATGTGACCTCAGTGAGGGTCAGAGGTCAGCGAGCCACAGACTGTCAACGGAGCGTTGGCCTGACAGAGAATAAATGATGCCTTGTAAACAAATTGAGTTATTGGTTTAATTCATGCAGACTGATTGAATTTGCAGAGAGAAGAGTCCTTCACCGGGGAACAGAGGAGGTGAGGTATGACAGCGGAGAAGAGTGGACGAGTACAGCGCTTTCTTCCTCCATCACTCCATCCTGTTTTTGGCTCTGCTGAAAAGAGCAGTAACAACATTAACAAGGCCGATCATCTCACAAGGCTGGGCTCCTCTCTCAAGACTTTCTCTGTGTCTCCGCTCAATGTAATAAAGCTGCGTTAAATCGAGTTGGGCCGGAGTACAACGTCCACTTTCTGGCCTGGCACGAACTGACAACAAACACAGACAGACGCTGCCAGATCGGAATGATACACTTTGTCTATTGCTGTTACATTTCTCAAAGTTAAATTGGCTGGAGTAATCTTGTGCAGTCAACTACATGTAATAGGCCCATGCCGTGTGGTGGATCTCCTGAACCTAAAACCAGCCTGATTGAAACATTCCTATTAAGTGTGGCCTTTGCCCCACGCTGTTCCACTTTCTCTCCATTGACGAGTAAGTCCACATTATTGCTCTCTAACAGTACCGTAAACGGAGAATAAAAAGTTTGCCCTCTTCTAGCAGTGTATTACCAGGAAACAACAGGCCCTCTCCTCATTAAGTTATAGATATAAATGCTTCAAAGCATGAAATTACCCTCGAGCCTCCCTCTCCAAATAACCTGGTTTGCAAACAAATGATCCGAGCACAAGCAGTAAAAGGCAGATTATTAAAATAATAGGAGGGATTTAAATTTGCATCCACAGAACAATTCAGCAAAGGACTGTGCAATTACTCCTCCCCCTCCTCGCATGTTCATTCCACCTTTCCATTGGAGTCCCTCACTTTACTGTGTCCATCTGTTCATGTCTAAGACAGAGTTAGATCCTCAGGTATCCTGTAACTATTAATGTGATCCTCCACAAAACAGTGTCTGTTCTGATTGTATCGAGACAACTCTCTCTTTGTACGCCTTATGCTTTCGTATTCTCTGCCGCCTCAGAGTTAGCCCGGTGCTTCTCTTCCAACTTCCCGATGATAAATATGTAACTTTACGCAGCGACAATAACAGGCCCTCCTACTATGCTCCAGTAAATGGGGAGCAATGAGAGAGTGAGGTGAGCAGGAACGGATGAGGCAAAGGGTGCTCAGGTCTGCATTACTTCTGAGTTATGGCCTCCATTTGCATCTCAATCAGCCTCTTTGGAGAGCCCACCACCTTGGTAACACCCCCATCACACTGCAGCCACCCCAGGTAATCAGGGAGATTTAGTGGGACTGGCAGCAGAGCACGGGCACCCCCTGGCCAGGGCGAGCAGTTCATTCCAGGCCCCTGGTCCCACTAAGGGCCCTCTGGGCCACATCCAAACACAGGAGAATGGCTGCACTTAACAAGAGCACAGCAAACCAAAATAGACGAGCAGCAGGAACAAGCCATAAAACAGAGGGAAAACAAAGCACCTGAGTGATTGTAATAGATGCTCGAACATCCATGTCTGCATAGGTTTTATAGCGCTACCTCATTATCGCAAGAGAAAAAAGAAAACCAACTTAAACTTGTGACCCAAGGTGAGGATATTTTTATCTGGAGTTGATGATGGCACTGACAGCATGGCACAAACTGGCTCTGTCTAACATGTAATGGGAATATGAGCACCCACACACACAGCCACATGTAGTGGTCTATGGAGTGATTTGCAGATAGTGAATGCTCCACTTGAGAGTTGCCTCTCTAGTTAGTGTTGTCTCAGGGCTGAACCCTGCTAAGGTATTATTACCTGCAGTCGGCCCTATTGATATTGTGACTGCAGCATGTGTTCTGCTCTTGTTACTGGCCGGACAGTGCAGTGCTGTATCTGACTGTGTGCATGCACTCAGTGTGTAGGTGCCTGCTTGTGTGCATATGTGTAGCTTGGATCTCTGGGGTGCAAAGCAGCTACTGTGCACAGTAGAAGACCAGAGGCTGAGGAGGCTAATAGACAAACACTCCACACACCAGAGGCCTAATCAACTGCAAAAGGACACAGACCCAAAGCTCCCAATCTCACTCCAACCTGTCTCCACAATCTAATCTCAGTGACTCCAAACTCCACTTGTGCCACAACCAACAAAGACTTTGTAAGCAATGCATGTAGAAAACAAGAAAGAAAGAAAAACAGGGACAGCTCAGGTAACCACAGAAAATTACTAAACAAGAAGTGAAGAGAAGAAGAGAAGAAACTAAGAATGAATATACTTCTAATGCGGAGCTAGGTTTTAGTTATCAGAATCAAATATTAGGGAAAAAACTAGGGAGTGGGCAACATTAATCAAAGTGTTCACCTAGTGGGCAGCCATATGGCAGATCAGCACGCCAACGGAGCAAACTTGCTGATCTTCAGTAACGGGGTGCAATTAATTCCACCGGCTGCATTCATCTCTCGCTCACACATGAACACGAAGAGAGGGTTTGTTATGACTCTTCTTCCTCAACTCTTTTTCTATTTTCTTCTCTCAAAGCAGAGGAATCAAGCCCCAGTGATGAATGAGGTGGACACCATGGCCTCAGGTAGCTCCTGTGGCGATGGTGGGGGGCGACGCGGAGTGGGACAAGAAAAAGTGGAGAAATTAGGAAGCTGAGAGGAGGACACAGCAGTGGGCTTGGGTTTTGTTTACTCTATGAGCGAATGACGCACTTGATAGAAGACAATATATTTTCACTATGCATATGAAGGTCTTTTTTTTAACTGTCCAGAAATTTATATAAACTACAGACAATAAAGAAATGATGTATACAATTTTCTACACCTTAAATTCTAATGGAATAGTCATTAAAATTAGTTGATTTGCTATATATTTAAAAAAACAAAACAAGCAATTAAGTGTTTGAATAAAGCTTCCATTTAAATCACATTATTAGCCCTCATTACAGCTATTTCAAAATAATAAAGACTTATTCAGCAGCTCCAAAACACTACAGTATACTGGTATTTTGAGAGGTGGTATGAGGTGCCAGTGTAGTTCATTCCCAAAATAGAATTTTAACTTGAACAAAAATATGCAAAATGGAAAATTGGGGAAACTTTAAATAAAGAATTCCCTAAATCCTTTTCTGGCATTGTTTCATCATTCAACAATATATCAAAATTGTCTGTGACAAAAAACATAAATTAAAAGACCTTTAATAGGATTTTACAAAATGAGAAGGTTTAGCCCGTAACAGCTAGCCTTAGCCAGATTACATGTTTGGGACGGAATAATCTGAATGCCATCCGTCATTTTGACGGATTATCCTGAGGGTGATCTATTGTAATTCCTACTCCTGACCAGTTGGTGGCGAATGTATATCAATCAGCAATTATCTTGAACCGTGTCACGTCTTTGTCATGCCCTGCATTTAGTTGCAAAAAGGTCACGGCAGCTGACTGTGAGTAGTTTTTTCAAACCGCCAAAAATTTCTGATATTGTAAATAAAAGTGAAAAAGAGGAACAGTGAGCAGTCACGTGGCAGAGTGGTTAGCACTCCTGCCTCACAGCAAGAAGGTCGTGAGTTCAAAACCCGGCCGACTCATTCTTGGTTGACTCCGGTCTTTCTGTGAGGAGTCTGCATGTCCTCCACGTGTTACCGTGGTTTCTCTCCGGTACTCCGGCTTCCCACCGCCAAAGACATGCATGTATAGGTTAATTGGCAAATCTAAAGTGTCTCTAGTGAATGGATGTGAGAGTGAATGGTTGTATGTCACTGTCTATGTCTAAATGTCAGCCCTGTGACTAACTGGCCAGTGTCCAGGGTGTACCCCGCCTCAGGCCCAAAGCTGCTGGGATAGGCTCCAGTCACCCGCGACCCCTAACGGGACAAAGCGGTAGAAAATGAATGAATGATGAAAAAAAAAGGAGTTTACATGGCTGAGGTGGGAAGGAGGAAAAATGTTCTGTAACATCTGTAGAAAAGCTAACACAAGTAACGGACTTGTCAGGGGCTGCACAACAACAGCGATTGAGTTCAGTTCATTTTTGTTTGAATCATAGTGTATAATATACTGCTCTAGAGTTCAATCACAAAATATCCTTTCACTTTTGTGTAAAGTTATCTGTTGTACCTAAATAAAACAAATAATCTGTCCTCTATGCTTGTCTTGAAATTTCTTGAAACGTGAGTAAAACAAAAAGCCATAAGTATTATTAAAGTATGAAAATTAAAAATGACAGGTAATAAAAGACGAGGACGGAAATTTTACGTCTGTCAAAATGAGAGTGAGAAAGTCTAGCGCAACCTCTGCCATACGTGTACACCAATTGCGGCCTAATGGGACAGTGACTATTCCAGTACTGAGTGACTATGTTGAAGTGCAAAAAAAGGAACAAAGAAGAGATCATTGTGGCCCCTCTAGCACTGAACTCATTAGAAGATAGAAGTATAAGGTATGCTCTAAACTTCAGTTTGATAAAACATATTAGTATTCTGCAGTATATAACTAAATAAAAGCAGGCAGGGTGCTGTGTAATTGTTCGGGTTAGGGGGTTGGGGGTTGGGAGTTTGAGAAAAGGAGTTTTCTGGGTAATGCATCTTTAAAGCAACCCTGCATAACTTTTAGCCAGTAGCGCCACGTAACTTTAAAGCCCACAAATATACATTCTTGTAATCATTTCATGGTTCTTACCCTCTGCTGGACAGAAACCTTCAATACAAATGATGCTTCCTGTTGGCGGGACGTGCGGACAGTACAGGAGTGACACACTTTACTCAAACTCAAATACACTGGGCCCTAGCAGAGTTGTATTTTTACAAAATGCACTAAAATGACCCTACCGTTTCAGAAGACGTTTTTTCTTCCAATCAAAATAGGGGTGAGCGGATTGATCAAAATATTGATAGTATCAATACCAACGTTGTTATCGGTATTGATCGATACGTATGTAATGAGATTGATACTTAAGGTTTAGTTTCTTTTTCTTCATTCATTACACAACTCTCCTTGCTTGAGCATGCTGTGCATTTATGATAAATCATTTAGTAATTTATAGAAATAAAGATAAGATTTGGTCATCTTCAGTATTAGTTAACGTTATTAAATGTAACTGGTAATAAGTTTGGTAAATGTTTGTTTAACATTTGAACTGAAAACATGTAAATCCTCAGGTACCTTTAAGAAATTATTTAAAAAGAATAAGATTGCATTACAAAGCTGAATGAAATTAGCTTCTCCTTACTTTGTCATTAATGCACGAAAAATGACTTTGTGTGTCAGTAAATTAAATGAAATGTAAAAAGGATTGGTGCAATAAGCATAAGCTTTAGTCAACACCTTTTCGGTCAAGCAACTTTTTTTCAAATATTGTTTACATCATAATTACATTTTTGTTGGACAGTAGATAGGGCAACAGCAAACAGGGAGAGAGAGGGAATTACAAAGGAGACTTAAACCCGCTAATTCTTTTAATTTCCTAAGCCTTCCTTAAAGATATTGTGTGGATGCACTTCTACTTTAACAGAGCTCAGTTTTTCTATGGGCAGCCATAGACACAGGAAGTAAATGGTTATTTTAAGGCAATTATACACTACTGAAAACATGGATTTGACCAATGTGATTTTGTTTAGCGGTATACTACAAAATCTGACATGGTGCATCTTTATACTAAATGTATTGCAATGCTTTTATTTGATATCCATTCATTAAAATGTAAATTGAAAGAACAAGTATAATGCAAGGATAATGGGCAGTGATGTCATTCTGTAGAGATGGAAAGTTTTGATGAAAAAAAGATGGTCAAAGATTGATTGTTTACTTGTTAAGCAAACAGAATGGGGCGCACACACACAAATACACACCCTAATGGCTCTCAGATCTCTTTTGGTTTTACAGTATGTAAAATTAGCGTCTCCCCTGGCTCTTAACGCAAGCTCATCTCCATTAGCCGCTACCTAGTAAAACTGAATTTTGCAAATGAGTTGTGGACATGCATTCCCCAAGCCCTCTCATTTCTCCAGTCCATACAAATAGACAGCACGTCCGTATCTACTTAAGCCAGATCATCCCATAGGCCTAGTCACCATACCACCCATACCAATATCATAATTGACTGTGGGGAAAACCTTCATTAGGGCCGCAATGCCCCGACAACCCCCACGCCTAATCAGGGCATTTTCCTTGAGCGCGTTGGGATGGTGCTTTATGGCCCAGATGAGGTTCTGTTAATGAGGAAGTGTACATGTCTCCATTTCCTGTCTAGCCTGGTCTGCAGTTCCTGTATTAGGCCGTATTATAATCATGAGGCTTTTTTTAATGAACTATATTCATCCTTGTCATGGATCAACACCTTGGACAATAACAAAATAGATGCAAAGACACAATGCCACGGTTATATATAGAGCTATATTAAGCTTATTACAGTCCGAGGAAAAACATGGGAAATTTGTTTGCATGTTGTATAAATATGGTTGAGTCATTCCACCATGGATTTGGGTATAAAACTGAATGATGAGGAGGAGTGGGACAATTATCTGTTTAAACCTGAATTTAGACAAAGAATGAATGATACTGCCAGTGGTCATCTGTCTCTAGGTGTTAGTCTTGCAATTAACTGGGACGGGTGACCTGACTTAATGGCTGTGGTGACTTTGTAGATGCTGGAGACGCTAATAATCACCAGAGAAAAGTAGTCATATTATCAGTCATGTCAGGGCCCAGCCTCTGACAAACCCGAGCATAAACAGTAGGAAAGAAATGAATGAAGGTGAGGCTGTATGTACTTTGTTGACTTTTGCAAATTAACCATGCGCTTTGATTTAACAGTGCTTTTTTAGGAGTGCCTTTGTGCATCTTTTTTGCATCTCAATACTTTTTGTGGGATGTGTATTATTCTCGATCTGGTCTATGGACACAGAGGGCTAAAACTAAAAGTCATCCAACCTAAATCATTTATTTATTTATTATTTTACATAATATATATTGCCTGCTGCTGCTGCTTTGCTACTGCTGAAAGATAACATTTAAATTCCTGAACAAAATAAAAACTTTGTTCAAAGGGATCCACAAACTCAGTGCATTTCTATTGGGTCCCGCTCAGTCTACTCAACCCTCTTTACCCATGATTTCTCTCTGTCCCGTCTTCTTTTGAATATTCACCCTTGGCTTCCAGGCCTCGTTGACATTAACCTGGAGCACTCACATTTTCCAGCAGTTCTCCATGTTGCTCTCCACATGTCAGAGTGGGAAGCTCTATGGTCCACATCCATCAGCGTCTCATGCCAGGATTTATGGGTGATGGAGTCCAAACCTGATCGCTCTAAATCAGTCTTGCTGGAGCCGACCCCTGGGCCGCTGTGGGATATAATGGATGAGCATCGATGCACACTCCCCCCGCCCGGGCTCGCTCCTTTCACCTCTCTCCTCACCCATACGCTGCCCCCATCCCCTCCATCCCTCACCAGCATTTCACTCCTGTTCCTTAGCCTTGTTGGCTCGTCTGGCTCATTCATTCCAACTTAATGGAGATTTGGTTTCCAAAAATTGATGAGGCAGAATCACTCAAGGAAACATGCACGAGCACATGTACTCACATACACTCACAGAGGTGTAAGCTCATCACTCATTACTCTGTGGAAGGGTTTATTTGGCTTAATTAATCATGACACTGTATTAATAGGCGGCAGTGCCCTTCAGAGGAGCGATGAGAGGTGCCAATTAACTCTGATTAGCCGTTAGTGCCACACATAAACCTGTTCAAATGACAAAGGCTGCTCCAAAGACTTTCCTGTCACAAGCTACTAGACGTACAATACTTCAATAGCATCATTGTAACTATTTGTTCTGTTTTGATCTCATCATGTATTCAAACTAGGGCTGGGACTTTAACGCGTTAATTAAGATTAATTAATTACGGGACTTTAACGGGACTTTTTTTGCACCGCGGAACATTTTTCAATGAATGAGTTTCGACGGACCGATTACGATTATACTGAAGCACCAACTAGCGATCACAGTCAACATGAACGAAGAAGCTGACGAGACCGCTTTGCTTGGCCCCATGGATGGGAAATTTTGTTTTAAAAAACGAAAGGATGAAAGCATCGACAAGAGCATGGTTGTGTGCAAACTATGCAACAAGGAATTTGCGTATCACCGCAGCACATCGAGCCTCAAATATCACCTCAACGCAAAACACAGGAGTTAGCATGGGGGTTAGCCCGACTCCAAGTAAAGTTACAAGGACCCACACCCAACCCACACTCCACCAGATGATCAGGACCAGGGTAACTACACTGCTACACTTGGCAAACATTGCACTGGTCTGCTGGACTGAAATAAATAAACAATATTTTGTTGATTAAGCTTATGTATTCAGTCATGGTATTCAATGGTATACTAAAAATCCATGTGAAAAATTACTTCTCACTGTTCTCAGGTCAAATATTTATATGCAATTAAAATTCGATTAATTTTGATTAATTACTTACAAAGCCTCTAATTAATTAGATTAATTTTTTTAATCGAGTCCCGGCCCTAATTCAAACATTTGACTAAATGACTAATAACTAATAATCACTACAGAAGTTTGTTCAGCCTTAAAAGCAGAAAGCATGTAGGCTGCACTTGCAAAGCCATCATGCAACATAAACATGTAGGCAGTCAAAATCTTCCTAAACCTTAAACAGTGTAACTTTTAGCCAGTAGAGGGCGCAGATCCCTATACTGTGTTATTCGGACAGCGGCACCATATTCACAGACATCAGTCGTTTACATGTGGAGACTATCCAGCCTGGCACATTTGGGAGAAAAAGCATGTCTACGGTAGGGTCATTTTAGTATATAGACTCTGCTAGGGTCCAATGTTTTGGCCTATTTCTGTACCCTCTATTTGTGTTTTTAGTAACTGTACTGTTGGAACCACAGTCGAGGGCTGACCAAACTGATATGGTACCACAATAATCTAAGACACCTTTTTGACAATAGAAACTTCTGCATCTTGCTGCATCATTGGAAACATGTCTTATGGTTAATATGTCTAAGGTCTGTTATCCTCAACAAGTGTTACCAATGGGTTCACCGGCACTGCCTACTACTATAAAAAAGTGCCAAATATACACTTCAGCTGCTTTTTCCAGAAAGACCTTTGTTCTATTCTACCTTCAAAAAGAACAAAACAAATTCCGATTTTTATATTGTATAATTTTAGATTGCAGAGAAATCTTATCTGAGCCATATGAGGCTGCACAGCAAGTGGCAACTGGTGAAACTGGCAAAAGGGCAGAGGTCTGAAAAACATACATATTGCCATCCCACAAAGAAATTCTTGATGACAGAATGACAGCGATGAGGAGAGTCCAACTGAAACCATTTTGGAGACAAATTAATCTGCCAAGCCCCTGTGGTCTACATATAATACAGGTGTGGCTGAGGGGTTTTAGGGGTGAAAGGTCAAACTGTGTTCACTGGTTTACAGCGGGGTATATGAGAGCTATTTGATATATTTACCTGGCTTGTTCACCTTCTAACCTACCACTATACCTAAAGCTCGCACTGCAGCCATGCACACGCACATGCTTATTTCTCAAATGGAACATGTGAAATAATATTGCCCTGCGGCCCACCAAACAGGTCCAGACCCTAATAAAGACTTTACACTATGAGAGAAACACGCCGCAGCAGCTCAGACACCTCTGAGCCTCCCTGTGCAGAGTGGTCATAGGTCAGGAAAGCCTGTAGCTCACAGTGGTCCAGGGGAGCAGCGCTGCTTGAACCTGTAATATGCTCTTCTCTCCCCTGGTACCACTTGTTGGGGTTTTAGTGCAGGGAAAATTACACTTGCTCTCCAGCTTGAAACCAGAAGTGACACACCGAGACGTCTGGGCCTGGGGATTATAGATGGACAGGCGGACGGATGCATGAACACACTAGTATTGGAACAGCTGCAGTTCACAGGTAAGAATATAATATGCAGGATTTACATTATTAGCTGCTAGTGATAACATTTTTTGACAAATTTGGAAATAAAGCAACAACTACACAACCACACGAGCGCTCACTCCAGAGTCTTAACAGAAACGCACATCACAGATGAAAACAACTGTTTTCAACAGTAAAGGTAACTGTTCAACATGCACAGATACCATTGTCTTATTATGTTAAGCATTTATCTCATCATTACAAGTGGCACCTGACAGACAAAACAACAACAACATAGCACTGTTATAAGCCTTTTAAATTAGCCCTCACCTAGCTGCCTTCTTATTTTCATTAGCTCCCAGTGAAAAAAGATGACATGCTGAACACAGTTTTGTCCAAGGGTGATCCTTGCACAGTGCATACACATCATTTACACAAGTCTTTACTCTAGGCTAACAAACTCCATTACAGGTTCATATAATGCTAGCACTTATCTAATAGTTCAGAAAGCATCCACCAACAATTTTAACCCACTGTAACTTGTAGATACATTGCTGAATCTAAGATAGTATTTTCTTTTTTAATTTTCTCTCTACAAGTTTGCCAAAAACACAAACAAACTAATTACATTTAGTATACAGTTTAGATTGCACTGTGACATAAAAAGTAAAAATGTCTGTCACATGGAGTATTATGGTAAATTGTAATTTAACCAGTTCTTTGCAATATGCATAATGCAATGCTGGAATTGTGATAACAATAAATAGGCATTATTATGTAGCCGACACAGATTAACAAAAAATTGTACTCTGCCACAAAACCCACTTTAATGTTTAAATTTCCCTCAGTTCCTACTTAAGTGAGTTATGCATTGAATGAGTGTGTGAGTCCACATTTTACACTACTAGTAAAATACCAGTGTTTTAAGCTGCAAACAGCAGTAACAAATTAACCGCCCTGTACAGTGGTTACATTTGCAAAGCAAAGTGAATCACCTGAAACAAATAATGAAGAATGTGACCATGCTAAACACATACATGGCATAAGTAACCTAGTGATTCATTCACATCGTCGACACAAAATCAATGCCATGTACCAGCAATGTAAGAGACATTATGGATGCATTATGCTGCTCTTACTGCAGTGTAGGACCAATCATCTGATTTTGTGGTAGACCTAAATCAGTCAGATGAGGGGACAATTTCACTCAGATCTTTAACCAAAATTAAAAGATTTCGACCTACGTCAAATGAGAGCTGGGAGATAAATGCAGAACAGAATGAGACGAATAAAAAGGCAATGTATCAAAGTATCCCAGTTAAGCATTAGTCACGTGAGGCCAACTACGCCACCACTCTGCCGTCCTCCAAATGAATCCCCCTCGTCGTGCGCTTGATTTATGGGCCTGTAAAGAGACACGTTGTTTTTAATCTACTGCTGCCTGAATCTGCCTCTCTAATCAAATGTGGATATGTGTGTCTGTTTGTTTGTGTGTGCGGTTTGTGTTGATAATGATGTATAGGCCCGGGTCCGATTCTTTGAGCGTGAATTTTCCCTCTGATAAATATGCATTCAGTTACGCAGACTGATTAAGCTGTAAACCAGTGCTAACTCTGTGTCAGAGCACATTTCAGACACATGCATATCAATACTTTCATCTGCAAAAACCTGCACTTATACAAGCACCAAAGCTGCTAGAAAATAAATAATTGTGGCTATTGCAGAGTGAACTAAAGTGAACACAAGACAAAGCCTGATTAGCAAAGGTCAAACAGGTCAAGAAAGAGGATATGGTAATATCAACATTTCTACACTTTAAATTGATAAAAGCACAAACCCAATTCCTAAAAAGCTGGGACACCGTGTAAAATGTATACACTATGTACAAACCAACTTTAGACTTTTTTCTATGTAGATTTTTATATATGAATCCTAGTTGATTTAAGCAACACTATGCAACTTACCCACTTACCCCAACATATAAAGCCTGACAATTATTAAAACTTAATTAATTTTGTTTTTAATTGACATGAAACAAGTAGACTACCTCCTCTTTTTAAGACTAAGTGCGACAGGTGTGACAGATTTTCCAATATGTAACTAATATTTGTAGGCTATTTATAAAAAGTTAACAATGCCATGTGAGATTTGACGCAGCACACCTCTCCTTTGGTCTTTTAGTTGGTATACAGCCTGAAAAGTTGCATCGCGTTGCTTTGAGGCATGTAATTGCAGAACTAACATTCACATTCATTCACTGTGGGCAATTTAGATTAACCAATTCACCTATGAATGCATGTCTTTGGACAGAAAAAGGATGTGGGATCAGCAAAAACTTCTTGCTGTGATGCAATAGTGCCACCACTGTGCAGAATTAATAATGTTTTTAAAGTGAATTTTAAATTGAACATACATAAAGCAAGAAGAGGCAAAATAGATGTAGAGGTTTGACAATGCAGCAGCATCTGGTCAGATAACAGTCATTACAGTCCCATATCTTTTGTCAGGAGTGCATTTGAAGACAGAATTCTTTTATAGGTGCAGAAAAGTTAGGCAGTCCATAACTGCAATTAATCAGACTACTACAGCAGCCTCAGAGGGTCACAACTCAAAATTTGCAGTTGCATAGTTAATCGAAAAAGCCAGTTGAGTTTCAAACAACATATATATATATTTAAATTTTTGTTATTTTTTCCAGAACAATGTAACAATGGGACATTTGGTGAGTTCTATTTCTGGAAAAGTGCAACATTCAGGCAGTCAGACATGTGCTCCTATGAATTCAAAAAGACTTCACAAAACAGCATTTAAATCTCCAGACACAGAATTACATCTAATTAGCCTACTGTGTCTGCTGTGAACTTTATCAAGGGATCACAGAGACGCTGCTCATTTCAAATTACGCTAAAGATGGTTAAAGAGCTCTGGGTAATAGCAGATAAATGTTATAGCCTGCTGCCAGATGGTTTCTGCATTCAGCATTACCGCTTGTTTGGCAGACATCAACATAAGCCTGAGTTTATTTGGCCGGAGCTCATTACAAGTGGGCAATCGCCTGATTTAAAACATTAGAGTGCTCGTTGAACTTGTCTCCTCTGTGGTCAGCACTTCTTGGACTTCAATAAAAACATCCTCAGCTGGCAGGGAGAGAAAAAGACAGGAGAGTGAAAGAGATTCCAGCCACCTCTCACCTCACTCATCATAAGAAGGCCTCATCCCAGGGCTACAGCGCTCCTTCAGAGGCACAGGTGACCGATGAGAACCTGTCAGCTTCAAACAACAAAGAGGTGCCGCCTTACACATCCTTCCTCAACCTGTCCCCTTCAGTGGCACTGACATCATTTAAATCATTTAAATCCTCCCCAACATGACCTATGGCAAGTGACCCGTCATTCTAACGCTCACACCTCCATGTGAGGCAGCCGCCGAAGTGCTTATTTAGCAGAAAATACCAGCCAGCTAACTATGTGATTTATTTAAAATTATTCCTCCGCGGTGCTCCTTCACACAGAGCGTTTGCCCATAGTTCAATGTGGTCCAGGCAATTAGGGGCCGGCCACACCTCATCAGAAGACAGAGCACCTGGCTGTAGCAGACAGACAGAAGGCGGAGGAGAGGAGAGAGTAGAGCGGCGTGCGAGACTTTCACCACAGCCGCGAATAACTAAGCAGACTGGTGAGGAAGAGTGAGGCAGTGAGGAATGCAAGCCAGGCACTTTAGGATTCATTTAGGCTCCCCATCTCCCTGGTCACTTTATTAGCAGTCTGGGAAGAGTGATGCATGTCCCAAAGCTATGCAAAATGTATAATCAAGCATTTAAATACACGCCACGTGAATGGGCGGGTGCGCCGTGCGTTTAGGTTCACATACATTGACGTGCATGCTAGACTATATGCACAATCATATGAGCACACAAAATGCTTACTGCTGTAAAACCTTGTGGTGTTCAACTCTTACACTTTACACTAAGAGTCACTCCAAAGTATTCCCACAAGAAGCATTGCCACCAAAATAATGTATAGGAATCCTCAGCGGTATATTACACTAAAACTAAGCTAAGCTCTGTGTGGTTCCTTGTTGGAGAAGTGGGATGAATATGAGGAATAAGGTGTTTCCTCATCAACTTTACATACTGCAATTCTCAATGATTTTCTTCTTTTTGTCTCTCTGTTCAGCGTAGATGGTAGTTAGGGATGTTGGGACCTTTTTATTCTTAGACTGCGGGCAAGCAACAAACAAAGAAACAAGTAAATGAGTAAAAATATGTGGTCGCTCCCCAGAGAGGCAGACATACTACAAACACATTTGCACAATGCCTTGTTCTGGAAGCAATTGGGGAAATAATACAGTGAGCGCACTCCAGATTGTGGAAGAGGATTTAGAGACAAGGGATGGTTTTAACACAAGGAGTTGAGGGGCAACAACGGGCAACAAAACTTCGACATCATTAACCACCATTTCAACTAGATTAAGCTAAGGTTTATTTGCTTTTGAGGTTGGTTTGGAAAAAATATACAATGGAGCAAGGACGGGAAGAGTGACTAAAAGAGCAGCATCCTGAGGCCCTGAAGGCAACTGCAACCAGCCAGGTCAGCATTACATGTGTCGCTTCCTGTTGTCCTCCGCCATGACATTTTGGCCAGCGGGGCAAGGGTTCTGTCAGTCTGACACACCAGGTTAAACACCGGGCAAGACAAAAGAAAGCTTCCATAAATACACCTACAACTGTGGATCAGGTTGGAGATAAGGACAGCACAAAAGTTACACTGTATAAAAATATGAGACATACAGTTATTGGATGTAGCAAGTACATTGATCTTAAATCACAGAAAAGAAAAATGTTAAATTAATATGAAAACAAATTATCTAACAACATTCATAGAGTGCAGTTTTTGTCTAAATCAAACTCTGAAATAGCAGGCACACATTTTTTTTTCTTAACCACGAGGACTATCGTGAGATCTACTCATAGATGTACATCAGTGTATATCTTTGACTGCTTTGACTATTTAGCAGAGAATATGTCTATCTCTCAGGCGGTACGTCTGCTTAGATAAGTGACCACTGCTGATCGGCCCGGTCTGCCTGTCTTGCTCTAGCCTGTGTTAATGTTGCTGTTTGACATTGCAAGCAGCAGGCTTGTTCTCCCAGCAGCCTCGGTGGACACTGAGCTTTAGCCTAATTGGTTCCAGAGCAGACCCTGACAGATTCTCCTCAGCAGTACATAGCCATATTAATACCCCCGCCACATGCCCCACACAACTAAAACAAGCACAGCAATCAGTGACTGGCTCACTAATTAACGCCTTTACAAAGCATCTCATTAGCATGTGCTGTACAAAGGGGCACTGGGTGAAATAAGCATTTTGGATAAAAAGACAGAAATTACTAAATAAGACCATGGCACATGTGTGTGAGTGTTTTATTCCAGTCAAGGGCCAAGGGCCTTGGTTGGCCCACTAAACAGTGGGCTGCATCTCTAGGGAGTTCATTACAGCTCTCTGAGGGAGACAATGGAGTCAAAGATAAGCAGATTTTAAAGGCAATCAGGAAAAATAAATCTCCGGCACACAAGCAACACTTTGGTTGTTAACCAGCAACTTAACCTGCCTGCAATGTGAGAGGAATAGAAGATGGATCTATCATCCACAGTGGGGAGAATATAGTTCTGGAGAAAATGTGATAGAAATACATGGACTGTAAAAACTACTAACATAACTCTATTGAAAAAAAGTATTCTTTGTTCTCTATTTTATTTTATTTTTCAAAAAAAGCGAAACAATAATGAATACATCTGCTTTGCCTCTCGGTACATTTCTGTCTGCTGCCCAACTCCACTCCTGGTTTTACAGTGGCTCCATCACAGCCTGTAAACACCCCCCTTTGAACCCAATAAAGGCAACCAGCATCAAGCTTATTGTAAAACCCAATCATAAGGTAAATGTTTATCCCCTCTCTCCACTCTAAACTCCCCTAATGAGTCTGCTGGAGGGCTTTTATCTCACAGCACAAATAGAGGCTGGCAAAACAACCCACTCTGCTCAGATTAGGCCGGCGGAACCGACGCAACACGAGTCCCATCACAAACACAATGTGCTGTATCAACCCAGCAAGAATCTTCCAACACATGATTAAAAACACAAACTGCTCCAACTTTCAGGAAAGCTCAACAGGCTCCATGAAGTCATCCACTGTAGAAAATTAAACAGAACTAAATTTAGAGACAAATACTTTCGTGTTAGTTACATATTATTTTAAAGTACATGCCAAGTCGAGTGTATTGTTCAGTTCCTGGCAGAGTGGAGTATGATTGGTTGGGAAGGATAAGCCCTCTGACCTTCCTAACAACCACTGACTGTTCTGACCTCTCCATTATCCATCTCTGACCCCTTTTATTATACCTATTGTCAGAGCACAGCACTACACTGAACTGAGACGGCCCGGTCTGCAGATAAGTCACCCGTCTCACCTCTGAACACTTGCCCACACAGACACAGCTGAAGAGAAAAAGAAAGAGATTTTACGTTTATCGTAAGCAAGTAGTTGGAGGTCAGAGGTCCCATGCAATCGGGACAGCACTTCCACTCCTGGCAGCGAGAATGGAACTCCGGGAGAGACCTGGAAATAGATAGAACGACCTTCTGAAACAGAAGACCCCCAAAATATACCCTCTTATCAAAACGACCTTAACGTGGGAGCATGGGAAGGCAAGCGGAGTTCATCCATCATCTTCCAGATTAATCCTCCTGCTATTCTTCTCTTGAATCTATTAATAATGTCGCCGAGGGAAGATTTATTCTGATATTGTGACTTTTATTCATTAGCCTATAACAGTGGGATTTCCTTAAAAATACAGGCCAACCTTTGGGAAATGTAATCCGTTGATCATCCATATTTGAACTAAATGTTAAAGAGACACTATTTAACTCTTTTTCCATAAAATATAGCCTTGAAATCATTAAAATATGTATTCACTCCTCAAAGTCATTCCCTGAGAAGTAAAACAAAGAATAATCTCTGTACTACTCATAAATGTATGAAAGTATGAACCCAGTTTTTTTAGCCTGGAGGATGTCCTGATGGTGCCCTGGTATAAACTCTGTAGGCATCATGTGTGAACAATGTCCACGTGTCCACTGGAGGAACATCAAGAGTGGACAGGTTGTTGATGCATGTTGGTGTTGTTTATGTATGAATTATTGTATAACTGGTGCTGTAAGCGGAGAGCGGAAAGCCTTGTACTCACCATAGCTTGTTTGTTTATTACTTTCCACTATATAGATATGTTGGGCATACATTATCATTCCCACAGTGTTGAAATGAGCACAATAATGACTACCACTGAGAAGAGGTTCTGCCATATTGTTGACCAGCTTTGTGATGTAAAGACAAAGACTTTGGCCATGTTAATTAAGTGCACTACCTGCTCCTTAATGCTCACTAGACAAGTAGACAAAGAGGATGTCTACAGGTTGTCGGGAAAAGGACATTCACACTATCTTTCTCCTGACCTTTGTGATCATATGTGTAGCACATCAGTTGAGTGGACACAGGGGACACATTCAAACATACTGTGGCCGAAGTGTCTTTAAAACGCAAAGATGGCGGACGAGGAGCCAACTGCGGATAGTACAAAGCTTATGCACTGAACGTCCTTTTAAAGGTTTCAAATTCTGAAAGTGATGCAGCGTTGCTTTACGTGAACAGCTTTTACTGACAATCTAAACTCACTCTGCAAAAGACACAAAAAGAAGTCAACAAACATTGAGTCTTTAGAATGAATTCTTATTTCTTTCCTTTTGTCAAGTAACTGTATCTTGGATGGCTCACTGACAGGTAAAGGGAAGAATCAATTTAGTTACAAAATCTTTTGGCTGCATCAGAGCTCTTCCTCGCTCGTTCAGACAAAGCAGCCACATTAACAGATCAGTACACTGGATTTCACAGAGCTGAGCAGCACTGACAGCCCCAGGGGCATACTTCAATTAGAGACTTGGGTGAGTTTTAACACTGCGGATCTACTCTCGCTCAGAGGCGTTTGTCCCCCTCCCTTCACTCTACCTCCCTCCTCCCTCCGTCTCCCTGGCTCCATATCAGCGCCAAGCACTCACTCTCCTTCTTCAAGTCCTGCTCTCTGTAATCAACCCAGTGCTAATGGCTTATTCTTTCTGCTCCAGCAGCCACATTTCACTTGTTTATTTTCCCACACTCGTAAATCTAGAGACGCGTCACAAGCGCAGCAATATTAGAGCAATAATCTCAGGTAATTATCAGATGCCCTCACTCACTTTCCCCTCACTTCACCCCACATTTATTTTAAAGTCTGCCTTGTTTCAAGCTCACTTTTCTACTCACACTGGTACAGGAATAAGTGGTCATCTCAGTGGCTCACCTGGTGTATCACAAACCACATAAGTGACCCAGGTTCTAATCCAAGTCTATGTCATTCCCCTCTGTTTGTGTCTGCACTATTGCTGTCAAATAAAGGCTACAAGGTCAAAATAAAAGTAGATTTGTTTCATTTTATTTTTTATGCATGCATGCAAAAGAAATTTAAAAATTCTTTTGGTTAAGAAAAACTTAGGATAACATAAATTGTGTTTGTATTAAAGGAAAATTTGGATTTTTAAATTATTGCATTTATGGGAACAGTCAAATGTAGCAATATTTTTTCCCTTTTTTATCTTTTACAAAAGAGTTAACACAGATAATGTGAAATAGACTTTTTTTTTTAATAGACCCAGATGTAGCAAACATCAAATGTCGTCAGCTGTTTTTGTTCCAATACCCGGGCAACATATTCATATCACATGATGGGAAGACAAAACTGCTAATACTATGAGCCATAGGTATAACAATATTAAGAGAAAACAGCTGTGAAATGCCACTGATTTAAGTCAACCACACATTCTTGTCTATGTTACCCAAACAATCTATTTTTGCCTTTTAAAATTCTTAAAATACTCAAGCCTCTTGTTATGCAACAGTTATTCACTTCATATCGATCAATAGAAACACATCTATTTTGAAATTTTCTTTTTCAGACAAATTTTTGCAAACAAACGTAATCCTGGGACATTCTTTCTTTTAGTGATCACTGAATACATTTAAAACTGGCTTTTGAAATAAACTATTAACATTCATCCTAAACACAGGATGTAAACATGCATGTAAACACAGGAAGAAAATGATAACATGCAAGCAAAGGAAAGTTGGCTTGCACATTGAAAAGCCAAGAGGCAAATGTGTGCAATAAAAAATCTATTGTGTAAAGAACAAGCTGCACATTATAGCTTTAATTCCAACATTCACGCTGCCACTTACCCATTCGTCCTGTATAAGGCTCGCAGCCTTGTTTGCACGCGTCAGGTTTCGACACGCCAGGATCACATGGGCCCCATGGAGAGCAAAAGACCTGGCTGTCTCGAAGCCTAGGAGACAGACATAGACAGATTAATATAAAAAAAGTGGCAAAAGAGCGCTTCAAAAGATTAGTTTTCTCTAAAGATAACTTTGATTCTTGGGTCTAAAGGGGTGGAGGGACTTGGGGGGTAGGGTTGTGCAAGTCAGAAATTCCTATCAATTTTCCATATAATTTCTTTTATTGAGTAACCCAGTGGTCTAGTAGACGGAGTTAATCATTTCTCTCTGAAGTGATGAAACCGATTGAATTATTAGTTTGAGACTTCTATCCTCGACTGAGATAAAGTTTGAGATCCGACAGCAACACACTTAAAAGGTTAGACGAAGTGAGGTCACTGCTTTTTAATTACTGCTAATTATACAGTGACGGGAGTAATTATGAAAACACGGCTCGTAATAAAGAGTCAGTGAACAATTGGACAGACGTGACATTCAAAATCCAACCTCGATGTTATATTTTACAACATCAAAAGGCCTCCGATAAGGACGTCTCTCCCACCAAACGAGGTCTGCGCCAATTTATCAGTCGCGGCCCGCTTCATGGCTCCAGCCGAATCGGAGCACAGCCTCGATAAAACTGACAAAAACTAAAGATAGAGCGGGAGAAGTTCATTTTTAAATTACAAGTCTAAATGGGTCATTTCGAGCCGTAGGTTGAATTAATTCACGAGATTAACTTTTTTCCTCCTTCAACGTATTTTTATTTCCTTTGACATTTACTGTCCTTTCGAGCTTGGTGGAGAGCCGTCCGTTTTAGTCACAGCTAAATACAAACCTGTCCATAACACTGACATTCATGCCCAGTGGTTTGACAGACACTAAAGACTGAGAGGCAGACTGTATCACCGGGCGGGATTAATGCCGACTGTAATTAGATTATAGTATGTCTTAATCTGATTTTCATTAAAACGCAAAACTGGGAGGCCTAATTGTCATGGACTAATATCTATTAAAACTCAAAATGGGTGTAGGATTGGAAGGCCTTTTCCAACAAGTCAAGCATGGAATTAAATTATATGACACCTTATTAGATCTAATGGAGGGGACTGCGGCTGTGAGCGCAGATCATTTGGCTCACAGCAAAAAATGGAAATGAAAATAAAAACAACGCGACATGAGCAAATGAGCCCTATGACTCTTAGGGGTAAATATACAGTGCGCTTGGAAATTCCAAGTAGGGGTAGGCGAGAGAAAATGGGTGGAAGACATAAAAACCTTAACATGACTTGATTGACTGCAGGGGCAGTCAAAGTAAATGGCCTAGGCATTTCCTGTTACCAAAAAATTCATCGTTATTATATAAACATTTAAATTTTTATGTTTAAAGACTGCTGCTGGGATAGGCTCCAGTCACCCGTGACCCTTAATGGGACTAAGCGGTAGAAAATGAACAAATGAATGAATGTTTAAAGACATTTCTCATCTTGAAACACTACATGCTAATTTAAATTTTGATGAACAGTATTTCTGAATCACCACATTATTTTGTCTAGCCCTAAACTCAACATGATAATAATACGTCTGTGAAGGTTCTCAGTCATCCAGGTCATCTTGAAGAAAAGGTTAAAGCAAAGGTTTCTGGAGTTATCAAGGTGGAGATGTTTGTCTCCAATTCCTTCTTCTTCTTATTATTATTATTATAAGACACTTTGTGAATTCTAAGATCATCTGGTAAGAGAGCTGAGCTTATATCTCTAGAGGGAGGAGTTTGACCTGAAAGTAAACCTGATGGGGCCAGGCTGTTCTAGTCTCATAGTTGTTAGCTATGACTCCTGATGTGAGAGTCGTTAAAGGCTCAGGTGAGTCGTTAGTGACACTGTCACTGATTTCGGTTTTAGCTTTTGTTAAAATGGAAAAAGCCCTCACTTAATTAAAAAACTGTAGTTAATATCTTCTACGTATTTTTCCTACTTTCCAAATTCATGCCACGGGTTGGACTGTACCCTCTGGTGGCCCGGTTTCGTCCCTTGGGACAAATATTTGACACTTGTGACCTAGGAGCTTACACTTTGGCAAATAACAGAACACATACAGTAGATTGGCTCTAGTGTACTTTTGACAAAGATTTGGAGGTAGAAGTGGCAGAAAATTATTATATAATGCAATCAGCTTTAGCAATATCTGATGCATTTGGCATTAGTGTCAGTAAGTTAGTCAGTGAAAGCTTCCCTTTAAATTCTTACGGCCAATATCTCTTTCAGTTTCCAGCATCCCTTCTGTAATTTTTTTTTGTCTTTGCTAATTGTGTGATAAAACAGTTGCAGTGCTTTCTTGTAGCGTTCTGCTTATTTAACCATCATCACTTCCACTAAGGGGTTAAAAAAGAAACTGAGATCAGTTTATATCCATAAAGGGAGTGGTTTAAACAGGTGTCCAATACCCAATGAGAGGCCAGGGATTAGTACCAGTGTTGTGATGAGCACTCGTATTTATGATAAAGCATAGTGTCCCAAATGTCATGTTAATAGCGTAAACTATTGTTTTTAATGGGTTTGTGAGCCCACCCACACAATATCATAACCAGCAACCACTGATTAAAACTTATATTACAGATATAAATCTAATATCCAGTTCGCACAAATATATTTCAAAATCCTAAAAATAGAACAAAGCATGCTGTGTCTTTTTCCCCACTCATTTATACATTGAACAAGGGGACTGCCTGCTGGTAAACAACAACACCTACCTTCACTTGTTGTGTGTACAAAGCATGAAAGTGAAATTAATCGACGCCAGTGTTTTCCATAATGGAGAACAAATTAGAATATGGCAGCAACAATGGCAGCCGCCGAGAAGCCGTGTATTTGCAATGACAAATAACAAGGGCTTGACATTAATTGTGAAATAACGAGAGTAGCGTTGCCGTACACAGACTCCCCGCCCTCGCGCCCGTGTTGCCGGTGGAGAGGGCCGCACTCAAATTAGTTTCTGGTCAGGTGTACAACAATGGCAGCCTGTTTGTGTGTTGTACATTTGTGGCGGAACATGACGAGGGGTCAGACAGGGGGTTTGCTCAGATTGGGTGGATCAACACACGCCATAAGCAGTTTTACAACTCACAAGAGGCTTTGATGGGATGCTAGTGAGAGGATAATTGTACATGGAACAACATGAAAACAAGAAGAAGAGAAGTAAGAAGAAGTAATGCAAAATGATGATGCAGATTCCTTTAATGTATATTTCTACTGTCAGCATCAAAACAACAAGGCTCTAAAAAATAATGTGCAATATATGTGATAGAGTTGTATTTGAGCATTTGAAAGTCTACTAAGACATGGTATGTTTTTGAATTGCATAAAAAGGTATAAATAAAAACAGAATTGTGAACTAATTTCCACTGTTCATATTGATGTTGTTTACTTTCTCTTCCAGCAATACTCAGTTTGTCCACTCTGGGCTGCTATAGGAACTGAAGCAGGAAGTAAAATAAGCTCCACTGGATTCTATGAAGCTTTAAAAGTCACACTCCAGAAGAAAACTCTGAACTACCAGTGTTTAATTTGTGGGTTAACAAGGGGGAACATATTCCCTTGCCTTCTAAATTTCTAAATCGGGACTGGGACCTATACCTCTTTCTCAGAAGAAGTTTCTGAAAAGTTAATGTAACCTGTTTTTAAACATTTTTATCTCTGATTTATACATCAGCCTGAAGTAACTGCCCATTAGTTTGTTAAAATGGCATAATTTAGACACAAAAAAACGTAATAATAATATAATAACTTACTGTATGTTTCTTTACCTTTTTTTTCTTTCTTGATGCTGGGGGAATACTTCCCCTAAATATTCTCCCTGTGTTCCCACACCTCCATCTTTACAAATAAAGCACTGGGAACTACTCATGTGCACTAAGTAAAACAGCAACTATCTCTCTCCGTTTTAAATGTTTGGGAAGTAAATTTTTTTATCTCAAATCACTCAGAGGCATAGCAAACTGGCAAAAAAATAAATAAAACAGAGCAGATTAAACCAATATGTTTAATCTGTCATTATTAGTAATATTATTGTAGTATAGCATAATACTGTGAGAGCATTCGGGCCTCAGCTGGTGGTGGTCTTCAGTTTTGTGTCATTTATATTACTTACGGTATGTTGCAAATAGAACAATCTAACTAATATCATTGATCTAGTATTGTTAGTTGATTACAATATATATGTTGCATAATCATTGTTTGTATTTGATCAATATTTTCTGGAAGCTACAACATACACAAGAACATTATTAACTATTTCTAGTGTTATTTGGCTTAACAGATTATCATATTCGACGCAAACCAGGAAGTAACAGGTTTAGTTTGCAACATAAACCAATTTAAAGAGGGTTGCTTTGATGTCATCACACACAATTGAACACGCAGTTCTTCCTGAAGTGTACCACTTTGTCCAACTAAATACTACAACATTTTACACAATGCACCTTTAAAACTCTGATTGCCTAATTATTTTGTCGAGCAAGTGTGAATGCCTGGCACTTTGAATACGACAACATGAGTGCAGTTCAAGCAGTCTTTTGAATATTGATATTGTACATGTTAATACTGCAATAACAATAATCGTTTGATATATTGTGTAGGCTTACAAAACAATACCTAAATGGCTTAGTGATTGTTGAAAATGTGCCTTAGCGCAATGTATAAAAAAAATACATTAAAAATGTGTAAAAATATCTATTAAGCAGTGAATGCTCTTCATGGTACATTAGGATCCTGGCCCCTCTGATATCCCACAATAATGAGTGTGATTTAGTGATTTCACGCTTTGTTTGTCCTCCCTAGCCCGCCGCCCCTCTCCGGAACCCCCCCGTACACAGGTGTATTGGCTCACTGTAATGAGATCATTACCACCCTCGTCAGTAAACGTGTTTATTTGCCAAACGCAGCCGCCTTTCTCCTTACTTCTCTTGATCTGCGTCCAAACAGGCATTTAACTAAAATAAGCTCTGTTGTACAATTGGGCAAACAGAAGTCAATTCGGATCGTTACAGGACTTGTGGGTAGACATTTTCCACAATCCTCTCTGGCCACAAATGAAATTATGCCAAAAAAAAAAGCATGGGAGCAGTGCAGAACATGATTGCCTTCCCACCGCGATGTGTATACTTTGCCTTTTTATAACTTGACTGTAGGAAAAACTGTGGGGGAAAAAAACATCAACGTCCTCCCTCCGATCCATTGCTCATCCACATATCCACGCTCTTTCTTCCACTCCACTCTTTTACTATCCAATTAACACAATTTACTGCTGGCCATTAAGCATCTAAACAGTGACTGACTGTGCATTTTAAGTGTGAAACAATGTTGTAGCTTTAAAAGTTCCCGCTTGAGAATAATAAAGTAGAGTGTGTACTGGTTTGGATAAGTGATTACACAATACATCACACCTGGTGCATCAAAGCCTGGTGGTAATGACTTGTAAGGTAGGTCTGTAGACTCTGCACATAAACTTTCCACTGAACTGGAAAAAAAAGTTTCAAGAGTATTATTGTCATTATTTGACCTATGATTTTGAGATAAAAGAGATACCACAACCTTCTTCTAGTAGGCTAAAGCGCTCACCTCTAATAAATATTTCTTATAGATACAAGTAAGACTAGAAAGAATTAATATTCACAAATGGCATTAGAAGTTAACTTGGTTTAGACAATGGAAGAAGTTGGTTGCACTTTAGAGAAATTGAAACCTTTGAGCATTTTATTGAGGTGTGCTCTTGTTCCTTCCAGCACTACCAGGCACACCTTGCTCCACAAAGTGAGGAAGGGAGCCAACCTCCAAACTCTTCCTGACTTCTAAGATCCCCTCTAATTCTCCCCCATTAGCCCAGGAGGAGGGAGTTGTCAGCCTAAAAGTGGGATGTATGGTTCGTAATTACAGCGCATGGTTGAGCTGTTCCACCAGAGAGCATTGGAATGCTTCTCTA
Source organism: Perccottus glenii (assembly GCA_024416835.2). Classification (NCBI taxonomy): domain Eukaryota; kingdom Metazoa; phylum Chordata; class Actinopteri; order Gobiiformes; family Odontobutidae; genus Perccottus; species Perccottus glenii. The sequence continues at coordinate 19,950,828 of CM044563.2, read as the reverse complement.
ACCCCTTCTTGTCCCCTTTTACCCCCTTCATAATGTCGAGTGGTCCCCTGTGACGACCCCCAGCTCCCCCTTATCGGACTAGCCTCCTCTCACCGAACTGTTCCTATCCAGCCTTGTCTTGTCTATCTTTACACTCACTAACACAAGCACAAACAGGCGGCCCATGTCCACGTGTCTCTTGAGCATTAGTGCCACTTTGTTGTCATCAAAATCCCCATCATGTAACTTTCATCCCCTCATCATGGGCAGACTGTAAACTGGATAGGCCTATAAACCCGGTGCCCTTTCGTTTTATTTTACCTACAGCCTAAGCACATATGTATCCCACGACCCCTCTCTCTTTGAGTATGCAGCTTCTATTATATTAGCTTGGTAATCATTATTGAACCCTTCTGGCCCCCCAGCGCGCATGTCACCCTCCGGTTTGGGCGTGCATAGCAAATTTCATTCAAGGTTAATAAAGTTGAATAATTTGGCTAACCAACCAGAACTGCTTCTCATTACGTAGCCAATAAACACATTCATCAGAGATGTCAGTTTAAAATAAAACTCTCCTTCGATTTGCTTATGGGCCTCGTTGACAAACAGTAGGTCACAGGAGGCTGGTCTTTTTATACAGCGCCCATTTTCTACAAGTGTAACTGTCAGTGATGAAGTCAAATATCTGGGGCTCAAAAAGATATTCTCTTTCACAAGTTTGGTTCATGCACAAATGGGTTGAAGCCGATTTTGTTTAAAGTATACCTTGTTGTACACTCCTCATTTATGGACTAACTAGAACAAATTTGAGGATACAGAGGATGTGGGTGGCATATAATGATGCTTGAAGAGACCAAGAAGGACCTGTGTAAGTTAAATGTATGATACAATGCATGAATAACCACTTTAAATATGTGTATTACGGAACCTGTAGGTTGAATGAATCTGAAAATATTATCATTTCAAATTTGACATTTAAATCAGGTGCAATATGCTACCGATCCAAGTAGCATATTGCTACTAGCAATGTGTACAGCTGTCTTTTTTTAAATGTCTATTTATATTTAACTATATTGTGTGTTGTTCTGTCTTTCTATTTTGATATTGTCCGTTTTTATCTTTAGGAGTCAAGTAATAAAGTTGTTCAGTTGTTCATGTGATTCCCGTGAAGACGGTCAGAGGAGCATGATGATCATTTTACTCTTCATTCGTGGTGAGACGCTAATAATCCACTAGGCGTGTAACAGACTCACAACCATTAAAAAGCAGAACAGCCTCTTTGCCCGACTGACAAACAGACACATTTGAGACACCAGGACACAGTAGCTGGTGTCAAGGCAAGAAAACACAATTAATGAGTATCTGGTCCAACCCACCCAAAACCCCACGCAGAAACTTTTGCTTTATCTAGTTTCTCCCTTTTACCGACAGTGGAGACATAGGAACACAGGTGGCTGGTCCCACATCATAATCAGATAGTATCAGACTTATGGATATAAACAAAGACGCATTAGAGATGTCACCCAAGTCACACGCAGCCACTCTGAGACATGGACACTGCACGCCACATTACCAGAAACATCTTTTTATCCATCTAATTCCTCCCACTATGAATAATGCATCCTCCTCTTACTCAGCTCGGATTTTACCGCATCACCGCGTGGCTCTTTAAGGGGGGTCCTTATTCATAAACAGCAGTGCAGTAAATACCAGAGCTTTGCAGCCAATTTAATGGCAGTTATGCTTAACAAATCTGCTTCAATCTAATGATCAGCCACAAAGCTCGGCTCCAGGTTTAATCTGCGTGTGGGGGCTCCCACAGCTCGGCAACTCACTGAATATGCTTAGGGATCTCTCCAACCAGAGACAGGGGCGCAGCGGCCTGACACTTAATCCTCCCGACACAACACTGGGATCAAGACAAACACGGGACAATGTTAGTCTTTCATGAATAAGAATAACGTTCCAAGGCCTAAAACACAGCAGAGATTGATGCGTAAAGATCCAAAAACATTGTGAAGTTTCCTTTAACAAATCCTCTCTATTCCCTACTCGAGCCTCCAGACGCCTTTACGCTCCTTATTCCAGCCTTGACCCTGCACCAAAATAACAACATTGTGTGGAATTTAGTGCATGTATTTACTGAACAGAGCTTTGAGACAGAGAATTTATTCACACTGTGCAAAAGTCCAGTCAGAACATAACAAAAACAGGAATACATTTAGCGTATGTAGAAAAATTGTGCATGAAAGTAGATATAACTTGGGGGCCACTGTTTAACTTTGACTTTACTGCACTTTTCTTAACATTTCTTGAGGATAAATTAAGGTACAGTCTAAAAGACCAAAATACTAATTCTCTTTTAAAGAAATAAGACAAAAAGATGTAATTTTTTTTCATTTTGTACTTGAAAAAGAAACGCAGAAGGAGGAGCCAGACAGTGGCCCTTTAAGGACAAGTGTTCCACGGACTCCTGGCCAGTAAATAACCTGAGAGTTAGTTGATAGAAGGGGAATTAGAGCCCGAGCAAGGCAGTGTAATGGGGATGGATAGGAGGCTCAGCACTGGGTCAAAGTCGCTTAGGAATCAATGCTAGGGTACAGGTGTACAACCACGGGTCTATAGGAGCAAGAAAAGCTTTAAAAAGAGAAAGGAAGAAAAAAAGAGGGTGAGAAGTAAAGATAGGGAGAAAACAGGCTCACAATCATTCATTTCCATTATCACAATTAAAAACACCATTCAGGCCGGCACTGGTTTTTAATTTACAATAGAAAGCAGAGAGAGGAAGACTAATGTCGTGAGGCCAGCGAACACATCGGCAAGACACACCGCATTACGTTCGCACCTCCCAGTGGGTTACAAATTTATACTATTACATTTCACGCATAAATAAACTTGTGTGTGTGTGTGTGTGATAGTTTGTGTGTGTGTGTGTGTGAAGAACTGAATTAAAAGGCTAAATTTAAAAGGCTGAAATGTAAATTTGCTAATTAAATAATATTGCAGCCATTACTAATAAAAGTGTCACATTTCCTGTGCCCCGGAATGAGTATTGAAGAAAATGGTAATAGCCTTGACACTTGGATTAAAACACTATTGATGCCATTAAAATGCTAAGTGGGTTCCACCAATTGGCATAACCACATTTCACTGGAGGAATGTCAAAAGAGCACGCGAGTAGTAGCAATTACGATTACAATACACTTAATTATGTCTGCCGCATATTTAATAAGTGGTAGAGTAAAACAAAGGTTATGTTAATATGGGTTTATTAACCGTTCAAACTTATTTCAAGCGTCTTAGTTAAAAAGCTGATTTTTTTTTTTCCCCCATTAAGGAAAGCTGATTTTTAGCAAGCAAAACAATAGCAGCATGTTTAATGTAGATAATGTTTTCCATTATATACATTTTTGAAGGAAGAGAAACAAGCATTTAAAGCCATTTAAACAATTGGCCTTTTGAAAAGCACAAAGACATGGACTTCTTCTGCCCTCTTGTGGCCACACTTTCCCCTTTTCTCTTCTCCTAACTGTTCTTACGTGATTTACAAAGACAATAATATAATTCTATTTTTAATTATCATTGTAAGTATTGTATATGTGGTGTAACAATTCCTCAGAAATGTTTGTTTGCAAACAAATGGACATTTTAACTAAGTTTTTCCTCTTGCCAGAAGGAACGCCTCTAGCTGTTGTTCAGTGCAAAAGTAAGGAAATAAAGTTTTGATAAACCATCCCTACTATTTCACTGAGACTGCAGGTTATATGTACTCCTTAATCCCCATGGTCCAAACTTTACTCATACAGAACTACAACGGCATTTCTCTCAAACAGTAATTTTTACGCTCTAATTTGGTGACAGTTGTGAGTGACTTTTGGGAAACTCATCCACCTCAACAATAAAAATCATTAGTTAAAATTCTGTGAACAGATAGAAAATATTAGAGAAAGGCATATTGGGTCAATTGTTCTAAACATTGTTGTTTTTTTACCTGTTTAGGTTTGCCAAAGATCCCCAAATTTTTTTCTATACTAATTATTGAAACCGTTTGTTTCTGACAATGTGTAAATGCAAATCCTATCTCTACAACAGTGGTTCTAAACTAGTACCACTTTATTAAAGCAACACTATGTAACTTTTGAGGATGCATAGTCAGAAGACAAATGCTGCGGCAAAACTCACACTGGACTTCCTAAAAAAATCGTATCGAATATCCTAGTGGTAATGTAAGTGTGTCATGTTTTGGCTAAAGCTGTGACCCCACAAAATGGTAGCATGATTCCACAAAACTCACTGTCTATAACATCTGTCAAACCAGTGGCACGTTGTCTTTAAAAGAGGGGTTAGTCTTATTATTTCACATCAAGAAACCATCAAAATTAATTTGTTGCAATGTTTTTTAGGCTCTGTGTTTTAGAGTAAAAAGTGTTGCTTTAAATTTTCTATTAAAGTTTTATGAATATATTGATATTTATTGTTGGTAATTTACTGTACCCTTTTCTTGAATACAAATTTTATTCATAACATAAAAAAAAATTTGAACATTTGTGTAATACTCTTTATTACAATCTAAAAGCAAATAGGCCTGCATTTTATAATTAAGTGTGTAATGTTTTTTTTTTTATAAACTGTGTACAACTAAAGACAACCAGACTAACTCCATTTTAAGAACCACTACTTTACAATATAGTAGTCAACTATACCATTCAGTCTGTAGTATGTTGTTTGATTTTTATAGAGTCAAAAAATTTGATTAAAGATTTTTTACATAAATGATAACACATTTGGAGAATTCTTCGTATTTTGTTAGGTTTGAGGTTTAAAAAATATAATTTTTCAGTGTTTTTTGATTTATGTGTACTTTATATGTAAATAAAAACACATGTATGTACAGTGTATGGCTTTTACAAAGTATTTGAAGATTGTCTTATTTAAAATATTTAGGTTAATGGTTTGTAAATACGTTGAAATTAGGATTACGCTGAAAAATCTTGTGACTTTGCACATGAGTACACTGTTGTTGTTTTCTTGGGACAAAGTATTTAATTAACAATTTTATGTTTATTTAATTTCCTCCATGCCGTCATTATGAATCACAGACAAAGCAGTGAGTCTGAACAAATGGCCACTCTTGTCCTAATTTCAACTAAAGGAAAGAAGAAATACATTTGTTCCCAGGCCATTATATAGTAAGCCATGCATTAGCTTGGTACAAATGGAGCACCATTCATTACAGTTAACAATGACATCCAATTCAGCCCTGCTAATGAACTTCAATACAATCATGTTCGGTATTAAGCAGTGATTTGTTGAGTCTAAGTGTATCATTTTGGATGCTAATGTTGAAGAATATCTGGATGGGGATGGGAGAGGAACTGGGGAGAGAAAGGTGTGCATCACTCCGGCATCATTTTTCTGGAGTGAAGTACCACATCACCATCTAGTGGTATGGTTATAGAAACACATGACTTGTGAGGCCTGAATGGATTACAGTGCTTATGGTAAAAGCTTTCACTCACCAATGCCAGAGTTTCCTCCAGTAATCAGAATCACTTTGTCTGAGAGGTCACGACCTTGTAAGATCTCTAGAGCAGCAGAGTTGCCATCATATCGTTTTGGCTTTACTACCACGTCCTCTACTGCAAAAGCCTGGCGCGGATCAAAATATGTGCTTCGCTTGTTGATGTGACTAGAAATTACATAAAAAGACAGAAATCAGAAAGTCAAATAGTCAGCAAAATATGTTTTCTTTTCTGTTGCTTCTTTAGTTAGTTTCAGTTAGTTGTACTTACTCAACATACATGATCTGCCCCTTTTCATCAGTTTCTTGCTCCCAGCCATATGGCAAATCTGCCAAAAATAAACATTTTAAAGCTAGAATCCGATACAAAATTTACCAAACAATAAGGTTTACATTTATAATAATTATAATAAATATAACAAATGTTATCTTTTTTGTAATTAAGAAACTAAAAGGCTAGATCAGATAAATGTGTAGTCTTATTGGATAACTGCAGTTACACTCCTATGATGAGGTAAACGCCAATGAAGTTGTAATGACCTTGGATGAAGTTTAGGGGAAGACTGAGAGGAACTATTCAAAACACACTGGCGAGCGTTCCAGCTGTAATGTGGAGTTGACACGTCTCAGGTAAAGTACTTTAATCCAATATAAATAATATTTTTCCTAAAGGTTATCTCTTCAGACTCTGTCACATGATACACATGTGAAAAGTGGTTTTCTTTAGCCTTTAGTTTACATATGGATGGCTCTTAATTGCAGACTACATCGTTATGGTTAGATATGAGAACATGTTTTCTATTGACTGATGCAAATAAATTTTAGTTTATTTAGAATGTACCATACTATTGATATAATCACCTCTAAAGTTATTGATATTTCTCAGATGTGCATTGTTTTGTTCAGCTTGACAATGGCCTAGCCATAGCTCCAGCAGTAAACTATGAAATGCAACTATAAAACTATACCAATGCATCTCTTGAAATAGCATTAGTGTATAACTTACATCTTGCCATTACTGTAGGAGGAACAGACCAGATACACAAACCATTAACAACAAATATGATACAAACCTCCAGCACAACGCTTTTTCTTTCCTGTCTTGGGATGTTCCCACTGTGTCTTCATTTCATCATGGCTTTGGGAAAAAAATATATAAAGAATCATTTTGTATTTTGTGGGGGTTGACAAAATACTATTTATGATTTTTTTTTCAGTTTATGGTTCTGTCTAGTGGTGTTGCTCCTGTCTGCTGATCCCAAACTGGGGGTGTCAGTAATTGGGTGTGCCTTGTGTTCGGTCATGACACTTGTATACAGGAAAAATTTAATCAGCTGTGCAAAAAATCTAACAGAATCACATTTACAAAATATTGTCATATCCCACTAATAGTGTAATTTCAATTAATGTGGCTTAACAGATATACAGTATAGTTGTGCTCATAAATTTACATTGCAGAATTTGTGATTTTTTTTTTTGGGTCCATTTTTCAAACAATATGAATGATAACACAAAAACCTTTCTTTCACTCTAAAGCTAGTTAGTGGTTTGGTGAAGCTATTTATTGTCAAACAATTGTGTTTACTCTTTTTAATTCATAATGACAACAGAAACAACCAAATGACTCTGATAAAAAGTTTGCATACCCTGGTGATTGTGGCCTGATAACATGCACACAAGTTGACACAAACAGGTTTGAATGGCTACCAAAGGTAACCATCCTCATTGGTGATCTATTTCCTTGTAATCAGTGTGTGTGTATAAAGGTCAGAGAGTTTCTGGGCTCCTGACAGGCTCTTGCATCGCTCATCCAGTGCTAAAGAATTGTCAAAGGATCTGCGGGAAAAGGTTATTGAACTGTATAAAACAGGAAAGGGATATAAAAATAGCGAGAATTGAGAAATTCCAATCAGCAGTTTTCAAACTCTAATTTAGAAGTGGAAAATGAAGGATTCTGTTGAAACCAACCCAAGGTCAGGTATAAATTTAGCATCACTTGAAAGAAATTTCAGGCACAACTGCCAGAAAAATTGTACACAACGGAATACAAAAAAACACACAAATAACTTACAGGACTCTATGAATACAGGACTCTCTGAATGCACAATAAGGAGGCACTTGAAGAAAAATGGGCTGCATGATCAGGTCGCCAGAAGAAAATCATTACTACACAAATGCTACAAATGCCCTTTTACAATACACCAAACAGCACAGAGACAAGCTTTAAAACTGCTGGAACAAAGTAATTTGGAGTGATGAGACCAAAATGGAACTTTTGGCCACAATCATAAACGTTACCATCTGAGAAAACAAAGACCCTCCTCCACAAATACCATAAAAGACTTCAAGCTGCCAATGATCTTAAAGGTGGCAATATAGGGTATTAAAAACTGGGTTATGTAAACTTTTATTCATTCATTCATTCATTTTCTACCGCTTTGTCCCGTTAGGGGTCGCGGGTGACTGGAGCCTATCCCAGCAGCTTTGGGCCTGAGGCGGGGTACACCCTGGACAGTGGCCAGTTAGTCACAGGGCTGACATTTAGAGACAGACAGTGACATCTCACATTCATCTCACATTCATTCACTAGGGACACTTTAGAGTTGTCAATTAACCTGTACATGCATGTGTTTGGACAGTGGGAGGAAGCCGGAGTACCCGGAGAGAACCCACGGTAACACGTGGAGGACATGCAGACTCCTCACAGAAAGACCTGCGTCGGCCGAGAATGTTTGGGTCAGCCGGGTTTTGAACTCACGACCTTCTTGCTGTGAGGCAGGAGTGCTAACCACTCTGCCACGTGCACCCTGTAGTTGTCTGTTGTCATCGTGATTTAAAAAGAGTAAATACAGTTGTTTTACAATAAATGGCTTCACACAACCACATAATTCATATTCCCCCCAAATAAATTACATATTCTGTAAACTTATGAGCACAAATGTATGTTAGGGTTAAAGTCAATAAAATAAACCTAAACAAAGATACACACTGGGATATTGGTAAACCAATAAACCAAAAAACAGGCTAACTCGCTAAACCATACACTTACACATACTTTTACCGCTACTAATATCCTACAAAAACAACAGTTGTGTACTAGCCAGAGACTGTCACGTAGACGATACTAATCACTATCTAACATGCGGGTTAAGAAATGTTGCACTGACAGTAAGAGGAATTGGAGGGGAATGGCACTTACTTGGCATAGTAAACCCATCCATCTTTAGTAGATCTTTCTTCCCATCCAGGAGGCAACTCGTCCTCGCTGTCTGTATCGTCCATACCTGCATATTTTAAAGCTGCCATGGCTTTATTTTCTTAAGATAAAGAAATAAACAGTGAGCTTGAGTGTATGCACCGAAGACTCAGCTCAAATGAACGCGGTGAACGACAGTGCGGCTTTCCCGAACACTTCCGCAACAACACGGTGACAGCAGCCGAAAGGATGCATGGGAAATTGAGGATTAGAAGACTACAAGAGTGTACTCTATCTACAATGGGAAATAAGAAAAACATTATTTATTTTCTATGTGTCATTAAATAAATCGAAACTACTAGTTTTAATTGTTTATTTGAACCATTTAATGACTGTTACACTTGTCCCCTGTCAAGGCACTCTTATTGCTGCCAAAATAGTAATGATCATTTATAGCAATTGGCCTCGATCTAAATAAATACCTCAATGAGAAGTAGCATTGCATCAACTATTTTTGCATGTGTTTTAGGTTTAATAGTGTGACCATCTATAAGTTCAAACTAGTCTGGACCTCAGTGATTTTTTCAAAACTGTAAAACCTAGTGCATGTCAATGAATAAAACTAAGCTGTGCAAAACAGACCATGCACTATATACAGTACTCTAAATTTGGCTTTAATAAAAGTTGTTTTTTCGGATTATTTTTAAACTCTACCAATTAAAGATCTGTAGACAGACGCTTAATATGGCACTGAACTACGTCAGTTTGGGGCTAGATTTATAGTTGTAAATTTGGTACAGATTTTGCTTAGTGTGTGCCTAAGCACATCAAATTAAAAAAGATACTCCAAGATCAAATAGACACGACCCTGAATGGAACCATGACATATTTTACTTATACGGTATTTGACACCCAACACTGCGCATGTGCATGGCGGCTGAGGGGGCGGAGCATTTAGGTGGGCTGACCCACTGGAGACAAGTGTGTGTTTGTGTGTGTCTCACGCAGGACAAAATGTGTCTGCCTTCGGCACCCCAACGTAAGACCTTCGAATGAATGGCTTTTAGGATTAAAAGTTTTGTATTCGTAGCCTCAAGATTGTATCAATGTTGGCGTATTTATACTTAGTGAACATTCCGCTTTTAAATCGCATACATTTATTAGACAGGGGCAAGTCCGTGGTTTCTCTTGAAGAGTGTCCGCTTCCCCTCCCCTCGATGAAGCGCTGCTATGCCCTCTGATTTTATATCTCTCCTTAGTACGGATATCGACCTCAATTCTCCCAAATCTCTATACTCTAAAGGTAAGAGTTTGTCCGCCCTGCCTGTACCATTGCCTATTGTATTTGTGAGTTGTATATCAGTGCATTGGTAACACGTTTTAAAGATCATTGCTAGCAGTAGTTAGCTTGCTTTCTACTGTTAGCCAGCTTAGCTAGCTTAGTAGGCTGGCCACATTTTGGTCTGGGGACCACCTGGCGACTTAGGTGTCAATGTCACAGTCGTGGAAGTGCACGTGATGTATATTATGCTTAAATATCAGTTATAACGCTGTAATGGTGGCCAATAACACTATTATGTTTGAATGTTATTTGTTGTGTCAACATAATAATTAGTATGTATCATTTGTTAGCCACCGTTACGCGAGGTCGCGCTCTACACCACATTGTTCATTGGTTGAAAAATTCTTAGGTCTTCTCATCTGCAAAGGTACCTGTGAGAGCAGTTTCACTAGATCAACGTGTGTTTTGTTTTTTTATTCCAATTTTTTAGTGCTGTCATTTTCATATAAGGGTAGAATATATTTAAATATATTAATATGTGCCTAACACCAATAAAAATAATTAACGTGAAAAATCACGTTGCTTAGGGCCCAAGCGTAGTAATCACATTACATCTGGTATCTGGGGCTATCACAGGGGCCCCACTCGTGCTCAAATATAACGCACCCTAATAATGTATGTCTGCCAACAATTTTATTATTAGATAGTTGTCATGATATGAAGCAAGACACGGGTGGTAGACAAAGACATTGACAAAAGACAATCTCACGACAATAGTGTTGCTGCATCATTTAGGACCTTATGCAGAAACAACAGTGTACCTGTGTGTCCAAGGCAAATCAAAATAAAAATAATCTTGAATCTATGGTGTGACCAACTAGAGTTTATACCTGTTTTAGCTGTACATTGTCATTTGTTTGTCTGTCTTTTTATTTATTTTCAGTTGGTTCAAAATTATCTGTAAAAGTCAGATGCTTAACAGTAATAGAACTCTGCCAGAGGCAGGTAGTACTCATGTTGTTTTGTATAGACTAGTGCTCTTTAAGTGGAGAGTAACCTGAGACCCGTTAGTTATTTCGGATGGTTGCTACAGTAGTGTTACTAAGTGTTTCCTCCCTGAACATTTTAGTTCTTTTTACTCTGGTAGTGGGGAGTCAAAAATACACTATTTGTAACACAGCCTTTAACAGTCTGCTCTTTGACCTAAAGGACTCTCTGCTGTTTGCCATGTTTAGGGTGCTCATGAGCCAACATAAAACGTTGCTCTGTGACCCTGGTATGTTCAGTTAAGCTTGCCATATGGCCACACAATGTCACATGGTGGCTGTTTATTTATATCTCCGTAATTGGGTGTGCCTTGTGTTGGGTCATGGTGGATGGAAGATCTGCTTATCAAAGATTTAGTTTGAGACCTCCATGTGCATCATGATGAAAGTGATAAAAGGGAAATGCCAGTATGTTGCACCATTTAGCTGTTTGAAGATTCAATGACTCAACTGTAAACTGCATGATCTTGCTATAAATGCAGCTGTGCATAGTGACTAGAAATGAGAATGTCAGTGGTGACCTACTGACTTCTGTTCTGCTTAAAAATAAAAAAGAAATATGCATGAATCTTGTGCAATGTGCACACTCAAATACAGCCAGATTAAAATTGATTGATTGTATTTCCAATGCTGCTAACAACAACACAAAAAATATATAATTAAAGACCAATGTTACATTAATATAAATCATTTATCATCATTGCATTGAAAAATTAGTGTTTGTTGTTGTTGTTGTATTAGAAATACATCCCAAAAAAACATGTTAAATATTGAAAGAACAATGTCTTGCAATGTTTCTGTTTACCCACTGGCATAGTAAAAGTAATATTATTGTGGTACAAGCAGCTCTTGATGATGATGAATATTATTTGCAACCTTTAACAAGAATGTTTGCTTGTTCTAACTTAATCGGAAGAATGGTAGAAAATAATCTTTGTCAGCCTAAAGATACTTGAGACATGCTTTATTACAAATCCTATGTGCAAGGATGTTGTAGTCCTCTCACTCACTCACTCTGCTTTTTCAGGCTCAAACCAAATTAAATCCTGCCAATTTATTTTTGCTTCAAGTAGCCAAATCCAGCTAAAAGCTCTTTCTGATCTGGGTGCAGTGAGTAGCCCTTTTGTCTGTTCTCTGGGTTGAACATACAGTTTTGTGTTTAGGATTGTAATTAAAACAGCCATTGTTGGGCCCTGAGATGTATTCATGGTCTGCACATTTTTCACTTGCAACAAAAAGATCTCTTTTGAATAATCTATTCATGTGTCATACCTCAGCTTAGGTCCAAGCCAGCTGCAAAGAATAAAAATGGACTGGTGGCCTTGCCATTTGGAAAAACATTGAGCCAGGATAATGTGAGCAGTACATAGCTATGAGATGAGGTAATTTAATTGTTCAAAGTGTAGGTTTGAGTCAGTCTCTGACTGACTAATGTGGCCAGCCTAATTTTTTTTTTAGACTTTCTCACATGTGCTTTTTTAGCAATGCCCACAACATGTAGAGATGTGTTGTTATCTGTCCAATAGTAAATAATACCCAGAGCCAAAATCATTTAAATAACATTACAATGTCTTTTGTTTATTTGCAACTGTGGGAAATTCACTTCTGTGATATAAAATTATGTCTTAATTTAAATACCCAGCACTTTGGTTATTTACCATTTTATTTATTTTATTTTTTTTCTTATTTTTTACGCTTAAACTATTTGCATATTATTTCTAGTTCAGCTAGTATAATCAAATTGAACATTTACATAACCAAATCAACCCAGGCATTGAGTTTTGAACTGAGATTTGTCAAGTGTGAAATGGATGCGTTATCACTGTTGTTGAAGGTTCATTGATTGATAAGAATTATTCAAGAGGAACAACCTGAAATGCCTGCATGATTAGTAGACACCACGTGGCATGATAAAGCAGACTTGCACAGCTCTGTAACTTCCTTTCTCAAAGAAACATGAACTTAAGAGCTTATCAGAACTGCCTAATCATTTGTCAGAATATTGTCATTGATATTGCTATTTTTATTTCTGAGCCCACAGCAACTGTAGAAAAAGAAAATGGTGTCCGGAGAAATGATCACACTTTTTGCCTTACATATAACCTGTATATCATCCACAATGTGAGTGCAGTGACATGAATTTAGCGTTACTTGATTGCATGAGACTGCCTCCTGCACATCTCTGCTGTTAAAGGAGGCTAAAGGCTGAGGTCACATTGGGTTTTCAGCCAGTCTTACTGTAATACAGTCATGCACAGAGATCCTTGTACTGTTAACAATGCACAAAAGGCACAGTCACAGCGAGTGAGCCTGCAGTTTAGTTATACAGTACTTTTACTGTATTTGAATTTTTTAGAAATTGTGGATATTTGGTCATAAACGGTGTTATAGACTAGTTTCTTGTGTGGTTCAAATTAAAGTCTCACTTGGCTTCAGTACAAGATTCTTGAAATTTAAAATTTTCTATAAAAATTTTATTTAAAGGAAATGATAGTCTAGCAATAATATTGCAGCTTCACTCAGAACTTGCGAGCTTAAAAAAGTTTGATGTTTCTTTAATGGGTTTTTGGCTGTTCCTGTTGAAGTCAACTGTTGTGACAGCTCATGTGTCTTGGCGCTGGTATTAGCACTAATATTTTACTGGTCTCGGTGTCAGATGACTAATATACATGCTTGTTGCCATCTAATCACTGCTGAAATATCAATGACATGGTCACTGTTTCTTAGCAGCCACACGGCCTAATCATGTTTATTTTGCTTCAGATTTGGTTCGTTGATGTGCATTACCTTTTTTAGGGATAAAAGGTACCTGTAAATATCTGTGTCTCATATAAAGCTAAACGCTAGAGGGTCTGGTTTAACTTGCCGTTTGCTACTCTGTATTCTTAGAATGTAGAGCTCAAGACGTTTTCTTTACAAGTTGCACTTAATTTTTTTAATGACTAAATCAAGCGGTGGAATATACATAAGAAGGTGGACATTGATGGTGACACTTTTGTACAATTTCTCAAATTGTTCAACTTTTTCCTGACATTGCTTTGATCACAAATTTCTACTCAAACTATTTGTCTTTAACACTAATTTAAATTTCTCACCACCTTATCTATGTCTTCTTCATCCTTATGGCAGAATCAGTATATGACCTCCTCCCCAAAGAGCTCCAACTTCAACCGTTGTCCACCCAGACAGACTCAGCCTCCATGAGCCAGACGAGTGGGGGAGAGGCGGGACCTCCCCCCTCAGCAGCCTTAGCTTCTGGTGAGCTGTTTACTTACATCGTGAAGACCATGATCTGGGATCAGGTCTAATCCCACAATGATTTTAGCAAAAACATAGGGGAGATGGCTTAGTAAGTGTGTCTGGGGGCAACTTCAACCTTTGCCACGTTGATGATAAATGAGTGCATGTGGCAGTGTCGTGTTCCTTAGTTGACCATTCATAACAATTTAAGTATACTGTGTTTCTTGCAACCTTAATAAGCCTTTGCATGGCATGGCACCTTAAATTTATGCTACTTTGAAAAGGTCACCTATATTGATTCTGCAAAGAACAGCAGCAGCATCACACTTTTGAATGTGTAAATGTTTAAACAAAGTGTAATTTAAGCCCTTTTTATGTTTACTCAAACATAACTATTGTCGCTTTTGTGACAGATGCTCAAAGAAATTAAGTGTGCTCTAATGGGCAGCTTGAGTTCTCATTTTTAGAGATGTTATGCTTGTGCGCTGGGCTTTTTTTTTTTTAAGTTGTTCACAACGTAACAATGTAAGTAGTATTCACTGTTTTGTAAAGATATTAAAGAAGTTTAGGACCCACCTGTTAAGTCAACAAATGCCTAGTTGAACAGCCACTGTTTTTAGTATATACTGTTATATATATATATATATATATATATATATATATATATATATATATATACATACGCTAACACACTTAATGTGTGATATTAGTTGCAGTTACTTATTTTTCTTTTGCCTGAAATTTGAGCATGGACAATAAATAATATGGTTCAATAACAATGGTGTGTTTATATGAACTTAAACCACAATTGCTTTTATTTATTGTATTGCTTTTATTAAAATTCTGATTATTAGAACAATATCACTTAACTGTAGGTCATGTTTTACAGTTGTATTTTTGTAAAATCATGAATTTGCCCCAAGAGACCCAAAAATCATATTTAGTAAAAAAAATAAAATTATATCTGATCTTGGATCATGGTTCATGATGTGAATAACAATTGTGAATACTTCTATTAATGGGTTAAATTTCATCAAAAACAAACTAAGTGGTCCACAGTCATGTTGAAGAGAGCGCTTGTGTTAATGCTACATTTTGACTACTGTCTGACCCAAAGCAGTGCTGATCAAAAGTATTATAACGTAATTACCTTTTAATCTTGTACTTTAAAGTACACAACACAAGTTTCAAACTCTAAACATGATCAACTTCAAAGGCTATACCTACATTATTTAACTCAATTTACTGACAGAAGTTGAGTCTTGAATGATCAGCTCTCTTGTTGCTCATTGGCTGTCTCATTTTTATTGCAGGAAGTTCCCTCTGAGGCAGGGAGTGTCTGCATATAAAATGGTCTGCAGTTCACTGCTCCATAGGTCAGAGGCTTGTTTATTCTGTCACCATGGCTACGCTCAGTCCCAACCAAATCCTCCAATTGGCATGCATAAACTACTGTTAACTACTGAATACACATTGCACAAACTACTGTATCACATTATCAGCTTGCAAATTAGATTTTACAACAAAGATTAACCAGATTCTGTCATGTCTTTCTGGCAATGTGTATGTAACAATTTTTAGCTTGCTTTTGTTTTTATAAACAAAGCATGTCAGTTTTGTCACATTGATTTTTAAGAAAGGTTTTGTTGGAATTAAAAACATGGGACCAATACTACCCTTCTCAACTTTAACTTCAAAATATTAACTCAATGCTTGGCAGCTCTCGCATGCACGGTGAGGGCATATACGCACTTCATAACAGTTGAAATTAGAGTTGGGAAGAGGGGAAATTAACATCAATCATGCACAAATTGAACTGCTTGAATGGGACTGCTAGCCTGCTCTGTGCAATCAACTGGACTCACTTATTTGTTTGTGTATACTACTACAGATGCCACATCTTCCACCTGCAGCCCCTCAGCATCTTCATCTTTGAGTATAGGAGCGCCATGCCCCAGCCATTCATCCGGCCCCTCTTCCACCTCAGAGCACATCAATGTCCCCCAGCACCTCCACCCGGGAGAAGGATCTTCGGAAGTACATGCTATGGAGGCTACTGTATCTGCCTCCAGCAGGGCCAACTGCAGTGCCACTACTGCTGTTGGAGACATGGGCTCAGTTATATTAGGGCTAGGAGTCCAGCCGGCACAGAACACCCCTTCAAAACGAAGACCTGCGTTGAACATATCGCCACCTCCAGAGGACCTTTTTGATGACAGCCAGATGTCCAGCCAAGAAGAACCTGCCATACCTGGGCCACCAGCTCCAGACTCGGAGCACAGCAGCAGCATTTGGGCTGATGATTCCCTTTCTAACTTCAGTTTGGTCAGCACGGTCTCCTACAATGACAACAATGAGGTTCCACGTAAGTCAAGAAAACGGACACCTCGCCAGCGGCCCGGCCCCAAATCTGCTCCTCCAGAAGACAGCATGGATGTGTTTGATGCTGACAGTGCCAAAGCTCCTCATTTTGTCCTATCTCAGCTGGGCTCAGACAAGACCAGGTGCCTAATCCTTGCTCAGTACAGCATACAGTATTGTTCAAAATAATAGCAGTAGAATGTGACTAACCAGAATAATCCAGGTTTTTAGTATATTTTTTATAGCTAAATGGCAAACAAGTTACCAGTAGGTGCAGTAGATTCTCAGAAAACAAACAAGACCCAGCATTCATGATATGCACGCTCTTAAGGCTGTGCAATTGGGCAATTAGTTTAAAGGGGTGTGTTCAAAAAAATAGCAGTGTCTGCCGTTGACTGTATAAACTCAAAACTATTTTGTACAAATGTTTTTGTTTCTAGGATTTAGCAATCCTGTGAATCACTAAACTAATATTTAGTTGAATGACCACAGTTTTTTAAAACTGCTTCACATCTGTGTGGCACCTCTCAGCTGTTATTCCACTCCATGATTCTTTAACAACATTCCACAATTCATTTACATTTCTTGGTTTTGCTTCAGAAACAGATTCTCGATTGGGATGGCAACTCCATAACATTAATTTTGTTTTGTTTTGTTGATTTGGAACCAAGACTTTGCTTGTTTACTTGTGTGTTTGGGGTCATTGTCTTGTTGAAGGGCATGTCCTCTTCAGCATAAGGCAACATGACCTCTTATATTTTGACAAATGCAAACTGATCCATGATCCCTGGTATGCGATAAATAGGCCCAACACCATAGTAGGAGAAACATGCCCATATCATGATGCTTGCTTCAGTGTCTTCACTGTCTTCACTGTGTACTGTGGCTTGAATTCAGAGTTTGGGGGTCGTCTCACAAACTGTCTGTGGCCCTTGGACCCAAAAAGAACAATTTTACTCTAACCAGTCCACAAAATGTTCCTTCATTTCTCTTTAGGCCAGTCGATGTGTTCTTTGGCAAAGTGTAACCTCTTCTGCACATGCCTTTTTTTTAACAGAGGGACTTTGCGGGGGATTCTTGAAAATAGATTAGCTTCACACAGACTTCTGCTAACTGTCACAGTACTTACAGGTAACATCCTGGAGCTGATCATTGGCTGAGCCTTTGCCATTCTGGTTATTCTTCGATCCATTTTGATGGTTGTCTTCCATTTTCTTCCATGTCTCTCTGGTTTTACTCTCCATTTTAAGGCATTGGAGATCATTTAAGCTGAACAGCCTATAATTTTTTGCACCTCTTTATAGGTTTTCCCTACTCCAATCAACTTTTTAATCAAAGTACGCTGTTCTTCTGAACAATGTCTTAAACGACCCATTTTCCTCAAGCTTTCAAATGCATGTTCAACAAGTGCTGGTGGCTTCATCCTTAAATAGGGACCACCTGATTCACACCTGTTTTTTCACAAAATTGATGACCTCAGTGATTGAATGCCACACTGCTATTTTTTGAACACACCCCTTTCAACTAATTGCCCAATTGCACAGCCTTAAGAGCGTGCATATCATGAATGCTGGGTCTTGTTTGTTTTCTGAGAATCTACTGCACCTATTGGTTAATTTATTTGCCACTTGGCAATAAAAAATATACTAAAAACCTGGATTATTCTGGTTGGTTACATTGTACTGATATTATTTTGAACAATACTGTATTTTTATTTTTTTAAATCAAAGTTCAAATACGTTTTAAACGTCTTTTGCCTTGCAGCAGTCTTGAGTCGGGAAGTGCAGTGAAAAGTGGACAGCTATGTGGTCAGTTCCCACAGAGGAGTGATGGCAAAGAGCTGAAGATCTTGGTGCAACCTGAAACCCAGCACAGAGCTCGCTATTTAACAGAGGGGAGCCGAGGTTCTGTCAAAGATCGGACACAGCAGGGGTTTCCGACTGTCAAGGTATTTAATTTTTATAACCAATCATACCACCCACTGTGGACCGTCATTGTGTGATAGTGAGAAAATAATGGCGCAGTGTTGTTTGAGTAACATGTGAAATTGCGTCCATATATGCATTCAAATAAATCTGTATTTATTTATTTATTTATTTAACCTTTACTTAACCAGGTAAATCAATTGTTCTGTTCAAAGACAGAACAATTGAAAAAAAGGGGTTACATCCACACAAACAATACAGTATCATACTGTTTGTTATAAGAATGCAGTGTGTACAGCATAGTAACGCACATTAAAAGGAAATTGCGATCTCTTAACTATTGCTTATATTGAGTTTCAGAGGAATGAATGAACAGTGCTTTAGCATATGCTGCAAATGATTCCAGTCTCAGCAGCAGAACACTGAGATGAGGACTGACCAAACATAGTTCGGGCTTTGGGGATGATGAAGGCACTATAAAGTAATCTATGCCTAGTGTTATGGATGTTTATTTATGACTACTGCAAACACATTGTTGTTATGTATTTAATTTGCTAACTTTTTATTTCCAGTTGGAAGGTGTAAATGATGCAGTCATGCTGCAGGTGTTTGTAGCTAATGATGCTGGTCGAGTAAAACCTCATGGTTTCTACCAAGCCTGCAGAGTGACAGGACGTAACACCACTGCCTGCAAGGAAGTTGACATTGAAGGCACCACTGTTATTGAGATCCCTCTGGAACCCAGCAATGACATGACACTTGCGTAAGGGCTTCATAGTTTAGATTTTTGTTTTTGTTGAGAAGTTTCTAAATGGCTTACAGCTTACTCGGTTGTAACTATTTTTACAGTGTGGACTGTGTAGGAATTTTAAAGCTGCGCAATGCGGATGTGGAAGCCCGTATTGGTGTGGCAGGATCGAAGAAAAAGAGCACTCGTGCCAGACTTGCCTTTAGAGTCAACATCCCCCAACCTGATGGATCAGTCCTCATATTGCAGGTCCCTTCATCACCAATCCTCTGCAGTAAGCAATTATTACAATGATTGTAGTAATGATACATATAGTAGGATACTGTATATTCATTTTGATATTTTTCTGGATGTATTTTTTATTCTCCAGCCCAGCCAGCGGGAGTTCCTGAGATGCTAAAAAAGAGCCTCCACAGCTGCTCAGTGAGAGGTGGAGAGGAGGTTTTTATAATTGGAAAGAATTTCCTCAAAGGAACCAAAGTTATTTTCCAAGAAAATATAGCAGGTATTGTTGGTAATTATATATAGTCATTGGTTGATTATTTTCATAAATTAATAGTTCTTTATGTTTATTATTTAAACTGGGAAACCAGAGGTTAATACACGTTTGCTGTATTGTATGTAGATGATAATTCATGGCAAGCTGAAGCAAACATCGACATGGACCTATTCCATCAGGTATATGCAACTGCACATTAGTACATTAGTACATTAGTAGTGAAACAAAACGAAATATTTATTTTTCTAATCTGTAAGCAATATAGTAGCACCGGTTGTCTGTCTTCTTATGGTTGTGGTGTTCTGTGATTCTACTAAAACTGTGGTTTCTTTGGCTGTAATTTCTTTTCAGAATCATCTTATTGTCACTGTGCCTCCGTTTCACAATCAATCAATTACTTCACCAGTTTCGGTGGGAATCTTTGTGATGACCAATGCTGGTAGATCACATGAGGCTCAGGCCTTCACCTACACTCCAGATTCAGGTACAACGGCTCTAAACCTTCCAATTAATGATAACTCTACTATACCATGGCGATATTTTCTCTAGCTGCTGTTAGAACAACCACTTTTATGTTTTATATACATTTTGTTGAGTGTCTTGTCTGTGACGTGTGATTGTCTAATAACTTTTTTTGCCTTCCATCAGCTGATAATGCAGTCAATCAGGCTGTAAAAACTGAGGGTGCTTCTTTGGTTAAGACATGTATATTCGATGACCAGATCAAATCCATGTCGTCTGAGCACGATGATTGCTCTAGTCTGACATTCAAACAAGAAGTGACACCAATGGAAGTGTCTAGCCATCAACCAACAGATGTCTTCAAGGTACAAGTTCTTCACTATAGGATATTCTATGTTCTTCACTATAAGAACCTAGAATATCTACTGCATGGCGGTGACTAATAGACTCTCTGCTTTCTCTAGCCGTCCTCAGACACACTAACCTCGGTTCAGCAAAGCCTTGAGCTCAGCTCCAGTCCTCATCCAGGTGGAGAGTCCTTTCAAAGTCCAATGCCCCTTCAGCCTGAGGATGTGGAGCTCCCCCAGGCTCCCCCAGTCTTTCCAAGCCTTGAATCTCTCGGCACTATACAAAAACAAGACATTTCCCCCTCTCCTCCATTTCCAGTGTCTGGAGACACATCAATCCCCCTGTGACACCAGATGTCCCTCAGCAGTTCCTCAGAGACCCTCAGGAGAGTGCAGCCCCTGAGACATCCAATGGTAGTGGAGGGGTTGTGATTGTGGCCTTGCCCCAAATAGCAGCCTCTTCCCAGCCGCAGTCACAGGTCCCCATGTTTCCCCAAGAAGGAGTGGCCCAACTGGAGCAGGCAGTCAGGGATCTCCAAGCTGGTAATAACGCCACACTGCAGCAGGTTTTTGAAGCGGCCGTGGCACAGCAGCAGCAGCTGAACTCAGTGCTGTACAGCCCTACACCCTCTGCAGAGTCACTCCAGCAGCACGTCCAGGAAAACATGAACAGCCTTCGACTGGGAACCCCCGAAAACTCACTTTCTACACAGCAACAGCTGCACATACAACAGCAGCAGCAGCAACAACAACAACACCAACAGATTCAGCAACATTTTCAACAGCAACAACAACTGCAGCAACAGCAGGTCCTGGGCAACATCCAGATCCAACAACAACTCCTGCTACAGCCACAAGACCAGCTGCAGCAGCAACAGCAACAGCAAATCATGGACAACATTCAGCAACAGAACCAGTCACAAATCCTCAGTAACATGCAGCTTCAGGATCAGCAACAACAAAACCAGATCCTCACCAATCTACAACAACAGCAAATAATGGACAACATTCAGCAACAGAACCAGTCACAAATCCTTAATAACATGCAGCTTCAGGATCAGCAACAACAAAACCAGATCCTCACCAATCTACAACAACATCAAATAATGGAGAACATTCAACAACAGAACCAATCACAAGTTCTCAGTAACATGCAGCTTCAGGATCAGCAACAGCAACAACAAAACCACATCCTCACCAATCTACAACAACATCAAATAATGGAAAACATTCAACAACAGAACCAATCACAAGTTCTCAGTAACATGCAGCTTCAGGATCAGCAACAACAAAACCAGATCCTCAGCAATCTACAGCTACAGCAACAGCAGCAACAAAGTCAAGTGTTAAGCAACTTACAACAGCAACAAGTCCTGGAGAATTTACAACAACAGTTCCAGGCAGAGTTACTCCAGCCTCAGCTACACTCTTCACCCCAGGTCCAGCAGCCTGTGTCAATCCTGCAACAGGCCGGAGAGCTGCTCACAATCCAGACCAGCTTCCCCTCACAGCCTCCATCACACAGCTCTCCCCCACAACAGCTCTTCCAGTCCCCCAGACCCTTGGCTGAAACACAGGGTACACAGCAACAGGTCCAGGCTGCTCTACTACAGAACACACTCAATGTGCTGACTAGTAGCTCCCTCAACTCTGAGCAGGCACCAACAGGGTCTACCCTATACCTTTCTCCAAACCCCCCACAGCCATCACAACAACAGCAACAACAACAGCTTGCATTTATCACCTCTATGGATACCTCTTCCAACCAGCCTCAGCCTGTTTCAATGTTTCAGTCCCAACCTCAAGCACAGCTTTCCCAAATGCAACAAAGCACCCCCATGGAGCAGCAGCAGTCTTCACAGGAGACCCCACAACAGCCATCACAGCTTACAATTAGCCAGCAACAAGGTTCCTTGTTCCAAAGTATTGCAAACCACTCGCAGGCTACCACAGTTCCTCAGAGCCAGATAGCCCAACCTCAGCAGGCGGGTCTGCTCCTCTGCACCACAGATATGAATTCACAAGGTATTGCCCCAACTCTTCTCTTCAGCACCCAGACCCAGGGTCCTCCATCAATTGCTGGCATCGGTGTTAGAATCTCCCAGCCAGATACAACAGAGCCCATGTCTTTTCAAGATGGGAGCACAGGCAGCAACTCCACATCCACTGGCAACCAACAGCAAAGTCTTTTCCAGGAACAGCAACCAATGCAAGTAGTCCCAAGCTCTACCAGTGTCCCAAGCAATCAACCGGTTGAACTGTTTTTACCCCAACATCATTGTCCAACAGAATGCAAGAATACAAGAATACAATTGGTTCGCAGGAGTTAAGAAATCAAGCTACAGCCAGTGGCCCAACTATCTTTGTGGTGCAGGGAGGTGTGGGTGTGGTAACCAACCCAGGCCAGCAGCCCCCAGATCAGCTTTTCCAGACAACAGTTACTGGCAACGTGGCTTCACAAGGGCAGCCCAACCTTTTTGTGTTTGGCATTCAGAATGGTAAAATCATTTGGTCTTTTCTACTTTGACAATAATTTGTAGAAATGTTTATCTTTACATGTGTTTAGTCATATTTAATAAATGTCCATTTGTATCCAATTACTCTATATGTTTATTTACCTAATTCGTTTTCTTCTAGAATCCCAGCTGCTCAATTCCTCTGGATCAACGTTGTCAGTTCAAAGTCAGGCTCAGACTGCCACTCACATGCAGACTCTCCTGGACCAGCCCATGGCCCAGGCACCATCTTCTTTACCAACCACCATGCACAACAGCCTACAGAACACCCTCCAGGCACAAATGCAGTCTAATCTACAAACTGCCATGCAGAATGCAATGCAGACAAACGCACCAACAGCCCTACAGCCCACTTTACAGGCAAGCATAGACCCGGGTCTGACAACTCCACTGCAGACCAATTTACAGATACAGACTAACCTGCAGAATTCATTGCAAGCTTCATTATCTGCAACATCCAACATGGATAAAATTGAAGACCTGCTAGAAAGCCTACAGAAGCAGTGATACATATTGTATCACATGGGCACTTAGACGAGTGAGAGTGAAATGTACATCCTACCACCAACTAATAGAAGTGTGGTGTTATGTGCCATTGCTACAAAATATTTTAAATATTTTAGAAAGAAATTCCCCTTTTTACTCATAGCCCAAGTTTAAAGCTCTTTAACAGTTGATTTATTGGAATATTTATCAGTGATTATAGCCTAAGTACATCCATTTAGCTGATAGGTTTGCCTTTATTACCCCTCTTGCAGGAGGAGAGAGGCCTGTAGTAAAGGCTTTATCCATTAATGTAAAATGCAGTGTTTCGTTGTATAAATGTTTTTTATATTGTCGGCAAGAGGCAAACGAGCAAGAGTAGTGAGGCGAAGGTCTGTTTGAGCGTGCACATATGCATCAGAAATAATATACGCTGAATCTCTATTAAGGAGTTCAAGTGCCCTCCTGATTGTCCCTGAAATTGGAGGATATTGGTAGACTTAATTAATTAATTTAACTTATGCAATTGAAAAATGTTTGTTTCTAATCAAACCTGAGTGTGTTTGCAAGTCAGAATTTGATTTAAATATACTTTAATTGTAGAATGTTTTTTCCTCCACATTTCCCATCATAAGTGTGAAAAATTTAAGATAAAGGTGGAGGAAAAGATTTTTTTGCAGATTACATAAAAGCTAGTCCACTAAAAAAGCAACATTAAGCATTTAATGGGTGTTAACAAAAACACAGGAAACAAGGGCATCAGTGAATAATGTGACTTGGCCTGTTGTTTAGTCGCCTCCCAGTTTTTAGGCTTTATCACTGGGTTTCCAAAAATATGCTAACATTAATAAAGCAGTAACTTTTGTTTTGAAGTACATAGATTAATCAATTCAATGTTAAAATAACTTTTCCACCTGTGAAAATGAAATTTTGTGTGGTTTTATAAACATTTTATCTCAAGCACTTTATAACTTGGAACCAGCTAATCCTTATATCCGTCCACAGATCTCTGCTGACCCAACTGAATTTGTACCTGGAAATGTGCATTTAAGCAGAAAGAAAGCAGTTGTAAGATGTAAACATTTTAACCAACCATTTTTAGATTTTCTCATGTCAGAATAATTTGAGGTCCAGGGCAACTTTGTATAGAATGTCTGCTCACTGGTGAACCCTTTTGTATTCAATCTGAGAAGTCCAGTTAAGTCAAATAACACACAATAGCATTGTCAGTAGTGGAGTGGTAAGTTTTGTATTTTCTGCACCTAGAAATCTTAATTTAGTTTGTGCATTGAAAAGAAGGCTTATCATTTTGGACTGTAGAATATACTGATTAGTCTGTCACTTGACTCTTGTGTTAAAAGTGTTTGTTTCAGTGTTGATACTGTATGTAGGCTGTGAAATTGGCGTCCAGTACTGTCCCGGAGTGTAAACGGGCTCACTGGCAAACAAAATCTCTGTTACATAGAGGCCGCTATTTTGATTTAAGGTATGACGCTTTGTGCAGGAGTAATGGGCACTTCTGTAAGGTTTTTAAATGAATAGCACTGACATTTGAATGTGGAGTTGAGTGTCGAGAGTTGGCTGTAGTGGTGGGGTCAGACTGGAGTGCACCCAGGCATACCAAAGCTCCCATTGTGAATCGTCTTGTCTATCCTGCTCGTTTTTGCTAACGCCCTCATCTTGTTTACTCATTTGTATTTTGAAATCATGCAGCTTTTACATAAATCTCGTCGGTGTGTTCTTGTTTTTTCTTTTGGCTATAAAAATAAAGCTTATAAAGGTACTTTTTATAGATCATAATCTGTCATTCACATTTCCAGTAATTTGTTAGGACTTTCCTTTTACAATTTAAAATATTCTATTTTGAAGAACATTAACACTGCTGTGTTTTCCATATCTACATTAGAAGCCAATCTGGCTGTTGTCAAGAGCCAGTTTTGATTAAAAGTTAGAATAGCTCTCGTATGAAAAAAAAAAATTGTTTACATTTTCATAATCATACTATTTTGTCCTGCAGCTGATAGTAATCCATTTTAAAGTAACTTATCTTTTTTAGAATTTTGTATCCATGTATCAAAATGTAGACTATTTTTGTAAAATATGGTTGGTTCTGCTCATAGCACAGAATATTATTGCTGTTGTAGTTTTGAGTGAAATCCAAGTTTATTATGAAGTGCAACTAGAAGGTATGCAGACATTAAGCAATTATAAATGTGTAATAATGAATCTATCCATCCTGCAAAACGTGTGTTTGGATTAGTGTGTGGGTTGTGTTTTTCCTTTTTTCTGATGTTGTCTTGCATCTTAAACGGCACTTTGACCCATCCATAAACTGTAGATCAGGTTCGAGCGCAGTATTGATGTTTCCAAGCATTCCATTCCTCTGGGTTAAGAGGAGTTTAAGAGCACATAATGTTGAGCGAACTGCAGAACAGAAATGCCTCTTAAAGCCATACCAAACACAGAAAGCCAACCTGTGACTTTTGATGAATGTATATTTTATCTCATGGTGTGGAATTGCTCTACATCGAACATCGGACCAATGGACAGTTTTGGAGGAAGGAGATTTTGAGGCAGAGGAGATATAGTACCACCGCCCGTTTCATTTTTTGTCCTTGTACATTTGTCTGTTCTGTTTTGGATTGTGGTCTAAATTCATGTGTTGTCACCCAGTCATTTAATTTTGAGCAATCCAGGATGCTCAGTCTGACTCTTCAAATAGCCACTTCCACCATGTGAACCTGTCAAATTAATTAAAGGTGGAAAGGATAGCACACAAATCATTGAACAGTTGTGTGGGGGGGGTTTGGTTTATTTGTCATTTAAATTAATATCCGTGTGTGTGTGTGTGTGTGTGTGTGTGTATGTATATATATATATATAAATAAATGTGAAATGCACTGCAGGGGTATCTTGAACTTCAATTGCGATGCTTTCAACAGAACTTTGTGTGCCTTGATAACTGAACCGTTACTGTTGTGTTTACTTGTGTCCTTGTGTCATAAGTCCATTTTTTTTTTCCCCTGCAGGATCGTTAAAGATCAGGACACTTTGTGATTTTCATTTCCTAAACAAAGCGTAACCATACCAGTATATTTAGTGAAATCTTTTATCAATTACTCTGAAAAAGATGTGCAGCTTCAACAGTGAATAGTCATTCTGATTTGTTTGTCACAGATTTTCTATGCCTCATGAGATTTGTACATGTGAGGTGCTTGTCAACATTACTATTGTTGCTGTGAAATGCTTAATCATAAGGAGCTACCATGAGAAGTTAACCTCTTTGCCAATAGTGTAAGCTGTATTTTGTGTGTAATCCATCCACTCACATTTTCCTAGTTTGCTTTCTATTTCACATTCTCCAATAGTTCTGTTGTATCTGTTCTGTGTAGCTTGAGCTTTAGTATAGCCTTAAGACCCTGCAGTAGGGAAAAGGTCAACCCGGTGTGTTATAAACTATCTGAACTATTAACATGTACCTTGCCTTGGTCTGGACATTTGTATACTATTCTGTTTATATCTGTAATCCTGCTGCTACATTAAATAAATTAATAAAATAAAATAAATTACCGCTTTTCTTTAACTAGTATTTAAGTAGACACTTTAAAAAAACGAGTCTTAACGACTCTCACATCAGGAGTCACACTTCCCTTTCAGAGCCAACGACTGTGAGACCAGAACAGCCTGGTCCATCAAGTTTGGTTTCAGGGGAAACTCTTAAGGAAGGACACATTGCCAAATTGCTCATCACCAGCTGAGCCCAGATTTTGTTCCTGAATAAATTGTCTTTAAATACAACATGCACATTACCTTTTATTTTCTAAATACATAAAAAAAGTGTTCTTTAGCACATGCCAAAGATTCTCATTTAAGCTAAGCAAATCCAAAATGCTCATGTCATTTTATCTTGGACTGTTAGTTTCAGCAAAACATTATTTTATGCAAGCTAATAAAAAACTAGGTAGTCACTGCATCAGTTCAGGTTAAATTAGTTACTAGCTGAAACCTAATGTCACTGCAGTAATAGTAGTAGTAGTAGTAGTCTTCAAATGGGTGGCACTAAAATATATAATAGTTTATCCACCTGGTGACTGTTATAATAGGGCAGTGTGCATCACAGTTTACTAAGTCTCATCTGTAGATTTTGCTCAAACAAGTGTAGCGGATTGTCCACATCAAATCCAACATCAAATTCAGGTTTCTTCTGGAGCGCACACACAGCGACTAATAAAGCCAACATGGCAGTCAGTCCCCATATCTGATACTGACTTCCTGAACTAGAGTCCATATAATAAAAAAAGTGCAATGGTCCAATCACCCCAGTCACACCACCGGCTCCGAAGTGGTTCTTCTCACGAGTGAAGAGGTCCAGGGGGATCGTGAACACGGCACTGACCTCAGCTGGATTTGGACTGGGATAAAATGTCTCCTCTATGAAGGCAACCACTGGGGTCACCAACAGTCCACTCTGTAAATGAAAGGAGTAGGTTTAGAAAAATACAGGTCCAGATTGAACTTGGAATGTAATGTGGTAATTATTACACCTTGCTAGTAACAGGAAACAGTCTACAGACCACCTGCACTTGGTCTGGGGGTAAACCTATTTCCTCCTCTGCCTCTCTCAGTGCTGTATCCACATCATCTTTGTCACTGGGGTCTGTCTTTCCACCGGGGAAACACACTTCACCAGCATTGGTCCTCAGCTACAAACACAAATATTCCTGTTATGTTAAACTCAAGGAAAAAAAAACAACTAGTATGGTTACTTTTACCTCCATTGAACGTAGAGTCATCAATGTATACAGCTCCTCGTCTTTCACAAATAGAGGGATGAGCACAGCGGCTTTAGGCAGCGGTAGATGTGAAAACTTGTCTCCAATGTCAAACTGCTTTAGAGCGGCAATCGTCTTCTCTTTGATGTTCATTGTATCTGGTCAGCAAGGAGATTATTATTAGTCAAAGAACATCATGCTTTTACTTTTTTATTCTTTTTTTATTTACTTGGTTTTAAGTTCAAAGAAAATAATTTATTCTTTTTTTAATAAAGACATTTCCTTAACACAAGGCAAAATATGGATCACAATTGTGGTCACAATGACAGAAAAGATGGAGAAGTGTTGCTAGGGATACATCACAGAATGAACCATTAACATTGTTAAATTTGGGCTACTTAAAAAAATTGTTTGGCAGGATGTATGTACACATTTCTAGCAGTTCCAAGTGAGTTCTTTTACATTGTTCCAGTTGCTGACGACATGTGGCAATAGTCTACTGTACATTTGGTCTTAAGTTTAAAAGATAAACATATTTTCTACAGGAGTGTTTACAGAACAAAGCGTCAATTAAATATGTCCTTGTTCAGTAGAATTCTTTAAGTCCAATAGTTTGGAGTTTTGGAGCAACTTTGGAGTTGAAAGTATAGGGTACTAGTGTATAATAAAAGGTAAATGCTACCCAGAGAGAAATTCCGTGTAATTTAGAACAAGTCCTTGATCATTAAAAAACTGTCACCAAATGATATAGTTTCTAAACAATTTATCGTAAAATAAAGACATGCTTTTATATAAAGTACTTCAAATGTTTATGGGGAGATTAGTGTGAATGAAAAAAGTGCCTTTACCTGCGCATGTCAACATCCGCATTACATGGAAATTACGTTTAGTGCGTCAGGCGGAAGAGGGGAGCGCACTTCCTTTTAGCATGGCTTATATTAGCCACATTAGCTCAAGTGCTCCTGTTACGTAGTTCCTAAACCGCATATTTGCTTTCCACGTGTTTTGATAAGATTGGGCTTGTTTTCTCGTGTTAAAACCGACATTAGAAAGATAATTCTGTTATAGCCATAAAGTCAATGTGCTATTTATTTGTAAACATTCATAGTAATATGTTTTGCCCCCTCTTCTGGCAACACGAGAAAAGTGCACCAATGACTAGGTTTAGGGTTTAACATAAACTGTATTGCTATGAACATGTCTTTTGTGAAAACATAACGTATAAATAAAATATACAGTACATTCAGAGTCATTTTATGGCATAACACATGTGACATGTCCAAAAACAGAAACAACTCAAAAGCTACATAAACTTGACTGCCAATTTGCTCTAATGAAGCCACTATGAGACACTTAAATTATCTTAAGAACTAAGAAGATTTATCATAGAGAAAATTGCAATATGATGAAAACTATATACACAAATACATTCAGCATTATTTCCACATTTTGAATAGATGTAAAGAAATGCTCTTATTTACAATCCACAACTCACATTTTGTGGACTTATAGTAAAAAAATAAATAAGATTCAAAACACAGCAAAACCAAGGGAGGGTCATCACAGTGATTCAAGGTTTCATTTAATTCAGTCTCCGCCGCTGCAGTCACTGTCTCACTCTATACTTCTCCTTTGCTTGTTCATTCAGAATGCAGATGTGCTGTAAAAAATAAAAATAAAATTTACTTTTTATATATTTCAATCTACATGCATATTTTTAATAGTACATATGCTTTTTGAGGGGCATTGAGAAAACCTACACTGAGATCTCTAAAGTACTCATTGTAGTCCAAAGCGTAGCCCACCAGAAAGGCATCAGGCACCTCAAAGCCAATGTCTGAAAAAACAGTCATAGGTCATATTGACATGATCGGTGTTGCTCTTCTATTGTGTGAATGGGGTGCTTAACCTGCCAGTGCTGTGTAGTGGAAAGTCAAAATGCTTACTCTAACAGCTGTCCTTGAGAGAATCTTAACCAGATTATCCAACTCCAACTTAAAAGCATTATATAACTAGAGCCAGTGTGAGCAAGCGGATAGAGGCGTGTGTTAATGTCTAAGTGCCGGGCTTAACGTCATTTTAATCCCAAATGGAAAACTGAGCAGCCTTCACTAACTAACCATTCTATCGTCTATGGCTGCACAATATATCTATCGTGTATATCATGATCACAAAATCAAGAATTTCAATGTTTATACGGCTAAGACCTGCTTGAATTGGATTAATATTATGGTATTCTATGTAGATTTAAATCAATTGTGATGTAACCAAAAGTAAAAATTAATAGGACCAGCAAAACATGTGGAAGACATTCCAAAGCTTTTACTATGAAACAATCAAATATTGAGGGTCTTATTGTTATCCCAAGATTTCACATAGCTATGACATAATGTTGAATGTTTTCCTACTATACTTTAGCCAAACCGGGCAGAAATAAGTCATATGTTGAATTTGATTGTGCACAAATATAAATAGTCCTGATTGACATGTTGTTCAACTGTATTCTACACAACACATCTTTAGACAAACACGCCAAATCCAGTGTGATCTCTAACCCAGGTAAACACAGCTTGAGCTAAGGTGGTAAATGGAAGGTACTCACAGTCTGGTCTGTATCCTAAACTCCTTGGAGTCCTCTTCACCAGAAGACTGGAATAAACAAGAACAGACAGCATTTCTTACCAAAGGCATTTACGTGATGCTAATCAAATCAGATCAAGGCAAAACAAAACAAGGCTTCTATTACAGTTACAGCGTTGGCATTGCTAGGGGCATACTGAAGAATTTTATGCAGATGGTATTTCACAACGCACAGTGGTTTTTACATAAGTAACCGTTTTATTAATGCACACGCAAGTGTCACAGGAAACCCACACTGTTACGTTGTGGAACATTTCCTGTTTCAGCGAGCCATCAGGGAGGCAACCGAGAGAATGCCTGTCCCTTGCAGATAGTAGTAGAGCAGATTAACTCTAAAGCCGCTCCCCCTGTACCACAGCACTACTCCAATACAGCTCGAAGGAAGAGTGCACATTAGCTAAGAACCTTGATGTATGTTCACAGTTTTTACTGGAAGTCACTAATTCATCTTTCCAGCAACAACCTACCTTGCAACTTTAACCATTTTAGGATTGCATTTGTTCAGCCGGGAAAGTAGCGTCTGCATGGTCCGTCCAGTCTCCACTATGTCCTTTTTTAATGCAGGTTTGGAAAGGGAAACATCAAGTTATTCCTCTACAGTAATTACTATAAATACATTTTTGACAGCTGGGATATTGCTGATTTTAAACTGTTACTGTTTGTAATGGCGTACCTCAACAATCAAAATATTCTGTTGAGAAGACAGCATAAATCTATGTATTAGTGCACACCATTTCAAAGCTTACATTTACACTTCAATGGGCTATGCTTTTTACACAAAATAAAGGCTAACCTTGCCTGCAAGATTGGACAGCTCATCTCCTCCAATGATTTTGACACTGTTAGTTGATTTGTCATTCTACGAGACACAAAAAAGAAGATATACTGTTTAGGCAAAAAGCACTCATAAAATATACAAATGTTAGTCTCTGTACAGTGAAGCAATGCCTGTTAGTGAGTTGGCTGAGCACTATACCCCTCATAGGTGATTGGCACAGGGGTAAATGAAATGGGAAAGATGGCTTACACAGTAGCTCTTTACTCTAATGAAATCCACTGTCAGCGGCACTGATTTATCACTGTTCTGGTTTAGGGCTTTAATGTAGTCCAGGAGGTCTGCGAAGAACTTGTAGCCTCCTTTGAGTACGCACAGGGCTACTATATGGTGTCCGCCCATATCCTGCATTATGTCACGGGCCAAACGCTCAGTCCTAAATCAAAAAATAAAGACAGGAATTAGAGTAATGGTAAGAAAGAAATCAATAATGCACTTGACTGTATTGCTACACACACTGAAGACCTATACAACGAATACTGTGCTGAACCTACTCTAGGATGTGGGTTTACATTATTTGTCAAACAAATTTAGTGAGTGAGGTCAGAGAGAGCAGCACATCTCATATGTCATTTATTTGTACTGAGGTTGCCATGAATGTTACCTGCTTACCTGTCCATGATGAGTCCATGTGGGATGATGACCTTATCCAAATCATTCTCGTAGTGTCTGGGTACACAGAAGAGGTCCAGCTCATGGCCTTTCTCATCATCAGCAATCTAAAGCAACAACAAAAGAGGGGGTGTCTCTTCAACATTGCGCAAAACGGCTGGTACTTGGTTTGTGCGTTTAAAGCATTGAGCTTTAAACGCACTGAGCCCCTCAACCCACCTGTTTACCAACGCACATACATGAACTAGGGGGAGCGTGTGGGCCAAACCAACCAAAAGATAAGGATGGGAAAGACCCGTGCCACCTGCCGTCTAGCCCAAACCAGGGGCTAAAACCACACCCCAATAAATGGACAAGTTGGCAGGATAAAAGAGAAATGCGCTAACAAGCAGGTTCAGCGTTACCTGTAGATATGAAGTCATGCTGACAGCTGCGGTCGGTGGTGTTCACTCGCAGTGGGGTACGTGAGGAGTCATGCTCGTGTCTGGAGAGATTAAGGGGCGTGGTGGTTGACTGGAGGCTGCTCTCTTGGCGCTGACTGCAGGCGGGCGATAGAAGGAGAGATCTCCCAGCACACGGTCCTCCCCCTACGCCGAGGTTCGCCCTAAGCCGGTTACGTCAGAAGCCACTTTCTTTAACCGTCCCCTTTAATCTGATTTGTCGGACTCAACCTGAAACCTTAAAATTCACCATGGTTGTTGCGCTAGAACGAGGAGAGTGTGCAGTTTGGCAATTTGAGCCAACGTCTGTCAGTCGAGGATTTTGGGAGTCTGCACGTGACGCAGTTTTAAAAATACAGTAGTTTCTTTTCTGCCTGAAAGCAGAGGCAGTGTGTGGAGCAGGCGAACCGGGCAATATAGTAAAAATATGTGGGGGCGTTAGGTATAATCTATTTGATTATTATGCCGTGAGCTTCAAGTTTGGTGCTCCTCCTGCTTGGAACCCCCAGTCTCCAGAAATACCTCTGCCTGTAAGCACCTCAGTGATCTATTAGCCTGCAGTCATTTTCACAGGCAGATAATTTAATATTTATTCTTCTCCCCCTCTCTAGTGTGTCAGTCTTAGATTCATTTCTACACAAGTCAAATATGAATAGGTGTCCAGTATTCATACAAGCCATCAAAAACAGATTTTTTTTTCACTGTCTGCATCTCTGAATTGGCCGGCTGCCTAAAGTGAGACAAAAAATAAATAACTAAACCAAACAAATCAGTGAAAAGGACAGCCTTTAATATGTTCCCAATGTTATGAATAATACAGAAACAAAACATTTTTTCCATCTTACAAAAGCTAGATGAGGTGCATGGCAATTATGAAAACAGAAGAAAACACTCTTAGTCGGGAACACCTAAGGAGCCATCATCATCATCGCTGTAAGATATTAAGAGTCTTTATGAGAGCCGTTAAATGACCCGCAGGCCAGATCTCAAATGACATCGTTCCCCATATAGAGTCCTACTTTTAGCCCAAGACCCACATGCGGAGATGTGACGGAGGGCAAAAGTAGAGCAGCATCCAGATGGAGACAGTTTCCTTTGAGAGGTTTTATAAAAAGAACACTTATTTCTTCTTCTTCTCATCTTTCTTGGCAGCTTCCGACTTCTCTTTCTCTTTCTCCTTCTCGTCTTTTTTCTCTTTGTCGTCTTTCTTTTCCTTCTTGCCTTCTTCCTTTTCCTGACCCTCTTTCTTTTCTGCATCTCTGTTGGCGATCTTGTTGTTGATCAGATTATGCAGGGCCACCACGGAACGTATCAGTGAGGCCAAGTAGACCACCAGCATTTGATCGTTGGTCTTAAGGTAGAAGGCTTTTGTAAACTCCTGTAAAAGAAAAACACATCATGTTCAATGACAAAATGTTATTATACATCCACACACAAGGGAAACGGATATTTGCTGCAACTGCATTTGTCTGAAGCAGTTGGTCCTCTAGTAGATAAAACGAGAGCTGCAACTAAATTATTTCTATTCCAAGATTTTTTCTACCCAAAATGATAGTATGATTTTATTCAATAAAAAAACAAGTACTCTATTATTTTCTAGGGAATTCATATTTAATTGTTCACATTGATCCCAAAATGACCCGTTCCTTGTTTTGCAACTTGTATCTTACCAATAAGTTAACATCGGGCAGCAGGTTGAAGACATCCTGCAGATGGTAGATGATCTGGTGGTTGATGGGAAGTTTGCCTGATACTACTCTCTCCAGGTAAGAGCGAATGTCCAGCAGCTTTGAGTTGAGTCCTTTCAGGCCGTGCACCTGGTTTGTGATGCGCTGTGACAAGGTGCCCACTGTTGTGTCTTTAATATCTCTGCAGACAGAAAAGACAGATGAGTGAACATGGATGTGCCAGTTTTGTTAAAGACAACACAGAAGCAACAATAACCCTTTCATTGCACGTTTCCACTGAGCGGGATGGTACAACACTGTAGAAGCCATAATGAAAATAACACATAGCAATAGCAGAGGCTGCAGGTAAAGTCATATACTGCAGCAATTAACAGTATAAGAAGATTGTTTGAGCTTCTTTCATAGCTTTTTAAACTGCAAAACCAGAAAAATCCAGAAAAATCCCTGCTAGAAAACAGCTGGTCTAAGGACAAGCTTTCTTCACCAAAGTCAGGTTTCTCTCGCTCAACTGTTAAGCTGCATGGTGGTGGTAATGGAAATGTGTCAGAACTGACCGGCACTGAACAGTCACAGTGGGAAGGAGGCTTTAGTAACCACATCACTGTTGGTCATACTGGAGGAGGTAAGCCTGTGGTACATCACACATTTTTGGGACCCCTTGGACTCCTTTTAACAACTCACAAAGTATAACTTAATAGAGACAGTAAAATCCCTCTACTCCCAGAAAGTGTTCGAGTTAAATTTTTTAAAATTACAATCAAGGCGGAGATGGTAACTATACTGAACTAAATCTTAAAACACTTTTGTTTTTGAGCCCATTTTTCTTTTGGGGTCACTTTGGGGACATTTTCTATGAACACAAAAGCCCCAGTTTTCTCAAATATTGTTCACAAATCTGTCCAAATCTGTGTTAGTGAGCACTTCTCCTTTGCCGAGGTTGTCCATCCACCTCACAGGTGTGGCATATCAAGATGTTGATTAGAGAGCATGATTTTTGCCTTAGGCTGGCCACAATAAAAGGCCTCTCTAAAATGTGCAGTTTTATCACACAACACAATGCCACAGATGTTGCAGGTTTTGAGAGAATGTGCAGTTGGCATGTTGACTGCAGGAATATCCACCAGCAGAGTATGTGAGCGGTGCGGAGTGGGAGCGGAGTTGTGTGATTTTGCCAGGTGCGAGGAGCGGATTTTTTAAATGTTGGAGCGTTGTGATTTTCTCCCGCTCTGAAACGCTCCACTATCACTTAATTACTTATCACGAGTGAGGAGTCCCAGGACCAAACCACTGTCAGAAGACG
The DNA here is from genome assembly GCA_024416835.2 of Perccottus glenii. NCBI lineage: Eukaryota > Metazoa > Chordata > Actinopteri > Gobiiformes > Odontobutidae > Perccottus > Perccottus glenii. Next base: position 19,914,936 of record CM044563.2, on the reverse strand, counting down.
GAGGGGGACTCAAAATGTTTCTAATCATATTTTGCATTTGTTTGCATTTGTATTGTTTTATTAGTACTTTCACAAACATTTATATAAAGTACTGCGTATTCGTTTTACACTACATGCATCTTCTGATCAGACACTGGTGTTATTAAAAAAATAAATAAATAAATAAAAAAATACCCTGGAGCGGAAACGGAGCGAGACGTAAAAGGACGGAGTGGGGGAGGGAGCGAGGAGCGGAAAACAGTACACCCAGAGCGGAGCTTGAGCGGAGTAATTATGAAATACTTTGAGCGTGGAGCGCAAATTCTTCCCGCTCAGCTCCACTCACATACTCTGTCCACCAGGAGCTGTTGCCCCTAATGAATGTTCATTTCTCTCCAAAGGCGTTTTAGAGAATTTGGCAGTACATCCAACCAGCCTCACAACCGCAGACCACACCAGCCCAGGACCTCCACATCCAGCATCTTCACCTCAAAGATCTACTGAGACCAGCCACAGCAACAATCGGTTTGCATAACCAAAGAATTTCTGCACAAACTCAGTAACCGCCTCAGGGAAGCTCATCTGCACTCGTCGTCCTCATCAGGGTCTCAACCTGACGGCAGTTTGTTGTCATAACCGACTTGAGTGGGCAAATGCTCACATTTGATGGCGTCTGGCACTTTGGAGGTGTTTACTAATAAATCTCTGCACACCAAATACTGACTGGTTTTTGCCCCCCCTCCATTACAGTAATACTGCATATTTTAGAGCCTTTTATTATGGCCAGCCTAAGGCCCACCTGTGCAATTATTATGCTCTAATGAGCATCTGGACAAAGGAGAAGTGCTCAGTAACACAGATTTGGACAAATTTGAGAGAAATTGACCTTTTGTGTAAATAGTCTTGAATCTTTAAGTTCAGCTCATGAAAAATGGGGGCAAAAACAAAAGTGTTACGTTTAAATTTTTGTTTAGTATAATTCCTAAATTCTTTTGAGTTCAAAACATGTAATTTGACAATTTCTTTTGGTCTTGCTAACCGTAATTCGAAACAAGGCTCGCAGATTGAAAGAACTTCCTCCAACATCATCCAAAATTAGCGTGCGTGTGTGTATATAGGGCTGATGTAAATAAAATTTAAAAAAGTTTCATCAAAATCTAATTCAATTTAAATTAAAATGTGATGTACCTGAGCAAATGCTCCACTCCAACTTCCTCTGCTTCCTCTGCTCCAATCTCACTTGTAACATGTTCAAAGGTCTTGGATGTGGGAGTGCCATCCTAAAAAACAATAAATTGATACAATAACTTTTAAACAAGCTCCCTATTAAGCATGTTTAGTGAAACTATAATTCAAGTGTATCATACATCATGTATTTCCTCTACTGAGATGTATGCTTCTGTGGGGAGACCGAGATCTTTGGGCTTGACATCTATAATGACTAATACCTGGTGGGGCACAAATAAAAACAAAGTCAGTAAATAAATGTACAAAACAAGATATAGGTTTATGGCCACATCTGAAAATATACTTACCGAATTAGTACAGTACTGCTTTATGAGCTCATTGATGGCAATGTCATTTTTATGCAACTTTGGCCCTGTGTGGTACCATCCAACTATCCTTTCTCGGGCTGACAACATAAAACAGAAGATGCAAGATTAATATTTGAGAGCAACAAATAGAGCTGGATGTAGAAAGATGGCACTTATTCTAAAATATATGCAGAGCTGTGACATACAGTTATTGAATAAGACAAACTAACAATCTCTTTAATAAATGGAATATATGGTAATGTAAGAATAATCCAAGATGTGTCAGCTGTCAGCCAGTATGTCCAAGGCCATGATGACTTACCATTAACTTTTTTAAACATGCCATACATGTTCTCCAAGTAGTCATGGTCCAAGAACCACACCGAGTCGTCCTTGTCGTCCTCATCAAATGGCACTGTAAAGGAAAGATCATTAATTTTATTACTAACTATTGTACAAATAAAGGTACTTTATAATAGCAAACATAGATGCACAGCGGCGGTGGCACATTACCTGCAAAGCTATTTGAAACATCCAGAACTTTTTTATGCCACGATCCCAAAAGTACACCAACCACTCGCTTCTGGTTTCCCACCTTTCCTATTCTGTGACAAAAACATAAAATTTACAGTACAAGTTAACTTGCTATTCATATACAGTAAGTTAACTTTATGCTAAGCTAATGTCCAAACCACTGTTTTACTAAACTAGACAGTAAACAGGTATTTGCCCTGTTCAATTACTTAACATGATACTTTCAATAAACGCCTTTCTTGTAAAATAAATAACAAAACACAAACGGAACAAATTAGACAGAGCTAAATAGCCTAAGCTAAACGTGTGCCCATTCACTGTCAATGGGACTCTGACTCAGCAGAGCTAACAGTGGCTAAGCGTAGCAGGAACTATTCGCAAAGGTACATTTGGATTTTAATTAACCCCCCAAATTCAAAACATATTAACCTGTTGAAATGGTCCACCACGCTAAGCAATACCAGTGGATGAACAACAACATTTTCTACAGCTAAATCCGGCATTTTCTTCCAATGAAGATAAACAGCACACAACAACCGCTTCACAATGACGCTAAACTTACACTTCCGTTAAAAGTGGACGTCAGTTCCGTTTCTCAGGGCAACAGCAGGACGCCGCTAAAGAAAAGAAAGTTAAGCGGAGAATAGTCAATAACGAAATATGGTATGAAAAAGCTCGATGATTTTATTAGGCACATACAAAGTCCATTTATTAATGAGAACGCAATCATTTAATACGTTTATATGTTTTAATAGATGCTAGCAAATCTTGATGAGGTGATTTAATAATTGTGATACCCAATGTCAACTTGTTAACTAATATGGTAGCTAGGCTAGCTAAGCTATCCTTTCAAATTAGTTAGCTAGCTGTTTAACCCTTTCATGCATAGTGGTCACTACAGTGGACAGCTATTTAAAAACTGTTTTCTTGTATGTGCATGGGTTCTGACTAAAATGTTGCATATAATCCACTTCTGTGGATGCTAGTGCGTTAATCTGTTACACTGCCACCCATTGGTCAGCCACTGTAAGTGTGAAAATAATTCTTAAAACCAAGATGGCCGACAGAAAGCCAGACAGGCCGACCACCTCAGGAATACCTTGCCAAACCTTTTATAGTAGGAGACCCTTGGAGGTAAAAAAAATATGATAGCATCAAGTACCACCTAAAGTAACCTAGTGTTGTTAAATTTTCAAAGTATTGATTTTATCTTGGGAGAAAATTGGGATTATTTATCTGTCCACTAATTTGGACATCATGCATTGTTGGTTATATTTCAACAACAATTCATTTTATTATCAAAACTTTGTTTGTATTGTAAATTATATAGTTGCAGTACCTTTTTGACTGTAAATCAATCTATGTATGCTATTACAATGTAATTAGCAGTTTTTGTAACAAAAACCTTTTGTGCAGATAAGTTCTATTATGTGAATAATAGATAATGTATATATATATTTTCAGTTCAAGTGCAGAGCGTGATAGAAAGGCCTACAGGATAGTGGAGTAAATCCCATCTGGATCAAGTGAGGATAAAGCTAGTAGCAGCGATGAAGAATATTCATTCATTCATTTTCTACCGCTTAGTCCCGTTAGGGCTTGTGGGTAACTGGAGCCTATCCCAGCAGCTTTGGGCCTGAGGCGGGGTACACCCTGGACAGTGGCCAGTTAGTCGCAGGGCAGACATTTAGACATAGACAGTGACAGACAACCATTCACACTTTAGATTTGCCAATTGACCTGTACATGCATGTGTTTGGACGGTGGGAGGAAGCTGGAGTACCCGGAGAGAACCCACAGTAACACGTGGAGGACATGCAGACTCCTCACAGAAAGACTGGAGTCAGCCAAGAATGTTTGACGCCGGGTTTTGAACTCACGACCTTCTTGCTGTGAGGCAGGAGTGCTAACCACTCTGCCACGTGCACCCCCGATGAAGAATAGGTGCCAGAAAAAGAAGGATTAGCCAGTAGTGACAGTGAAACTGAGGATGCTGAGGAAGTTGAGTGTGAGGATGAGGATCAGGTTTGGCCCAGGAAACCACAGGCCTCAGCTCATCGAAGTGAAAAATGCAAACAGATTCCATGATGCTGCATGCACAAGAAAGACCAAATACATCTGCAAGCGGTGCCTGGCTTTGTGCCCTGGGTGCTTTGGCAATTTTCATACAAGATAGAATTAGTGAAATGATGCACAACACACTAAAGCAGACCATGCAGCTAAATTTAATTAATAATTAATAACATTTAAAATTGTGTTTAGAAAACTGTTGACAATATTTTTGATAACATATGTTCAAAAAGGAAGAGTTTAGTGATTTTGCAATGCATTGAGCAGTGTTAGAACTTAAAAACCTAGATTCATGCAGTCCACCTGAGTGGACAGGTGAATAACTCATTGAGAGTTACAAGTAAAAAAAAAAAAAGTTCAGTTTTTGTTTTTTTATGCCCAAAGGGTAATAAAAGCACTGAGAAAAAAAATCTTGACTGTGGCTTTCATAATTCATGCATGAAAGGGTTAATAGTAGTAATAATAATTAGTAATCGTAGTATTTGGCATTTGTTTTATTGAGTACATGTGACTGTATTGTTACCAGATTTACCAGTTTGTTATAGTAATTTCATTTTTATTTGAAGTATTCATGTCTTTAGGCTGAAGTTGAGGAAACACTGAAGAAGCTCCAAGCTCACAAAGGTGTCTTTGGATCAATGGTTGTCAATTCTGAAGGTGTGATAACTGACTAGCTAACTCTATAAAAACAACAAATGTTATCAGTGGCGGTTGGTATCAATGGACTAGGTGGGCTAAGCCCCTCACTTCAAGTTCAAGTCTGCTTTATTGTCAATTTCCACATGTACAGTACATACATAGAGAGAATCGAAATTGCGTTACTACTCACTTGAATGTATTGTTAGGCATTTACTAGATATGTTAACATAAAATGTATGTTTTTATGTTTATTATATTTTGTGGAAGATTCTGGAACATAGTTTTTATTGCCACAACAATATGTATTTTTTACAGCCCAAGCTCAATGACACACACAGTGACCTAAGTACCAATCATCTTCCTCATTTGGTGATTGACAGGTGTTAAGGCTCGCCTCTTGAATTACAAGCTTTTGGGGCTAAATCTCTTCAGCTCAGACACTTCAATTTGATTGAAACCTAGAGACTTAGTAACAATAGTGGATAAGAATTGGAAGGATATTTTCATATAGCAATGTTTGTTCCATTTACTATTATTTGTTGCATTTAGCATTAGTATTATTTTATCATGTATTTGATGCATTTCGCATTAGCTCTTTTGTAATGAACATTATTTTAGCCTCAGTCTTTAGTTGAGTAATAAAACATTGCAATATTTTGTAGTAGCTATACAGATATCATGTAAATAATCCTAATAATTTTATTTTATTTGGGACAGTGCATGTTAATGAACCTACGTGACCTCAATATATTGTAGTGTATTTTGAAGGTATTACAATCAGAACCACTCTAGACAACTCCACCACGGTTCACTATGCAGGTCTTCTTTGTATCCTCACCATGAAGACAAGGAGCACTGTCAGAGACATTGACCCTCAGAATGACCTGACCTTTCTCCGCATTCGTACTAAAAAACATGAGATCATGGTTGCACTTGGTGAGTATAATGACTAGGTATTATTCAATTTCTGTTTGTATGCTGACCTGACATAAAGTTGTTGGCTATGATAACTGAGTATAGACTGCTGCCATCTGTTCATGAACAAATACTGTATGTGCAAATGTAAAATAAAGAAACTCAAGTTCTGGTACATTGATGTGTATGAAAGTTTAGAATCATCAAAATCACAGTTTACTAAAGTATGTATAAAGTCAGACATTAGGGAATAGGTTTTATCCTTCACTTATGATTTATCATAGGCACCTGTTGTTTATATTGTGCAACTCTGCTCAAACAATCCATGTGTTATACCCCCATGTTTATCTTATATGTACCATGTTAATAAAAGGTATCACTATGGGTTGAACACATACTAACACATAAAACACATACTACACATAAAAATTCAAGACACAAAAAAACCTCAATTTTTACAAAAGTTTTAATGTAAATCAGAATGGTCAACATTATATCTTAATAAATAATCACATGTATACAGTATATCCCAAATAATACATAACACAACTGATTGAAACAGACAAGCAGGATTTTCACAGCATGTTTGTAGGTGCAACTCAACAGGCCACGCAGAAAAGTCAGGAGATTTGTAAAAATGCTCTACATTTCTATTTGTGCTTGTAATTTAGGGCTCCTGGGATTTTAGATTTTCAGAGACAGAACCAGAATTGAGGACTTAATGTGCCTTAACCAAAAATAAACATCAAAGGATCAACAAGGGAGTACTTTACTCTTATCCACACAGGGATCACTGCAACTTTATAGTCATCTATAAGCAATTAGGTAATTCTCTATTACTATTGGTATTGTGACAGCCATGTGAGGAGCTCTCATGTTTGCTATACAGGCTGGTAAATAAATTGTTTATAAGAATAAAAAAATAAGAGCCAAATAAAATGCCAATTACCTATAGCAGAACCATGCATCTTCGCAACCTCTGAAGGACTAAAGGTAAAAATGGGACTGATACCTGTCAATAAATGTCTAAAAGAGATTAAATTGGATGTTTTATAAAAGGTCCCATGTTGTTTTAATAGCAAACCTAAACATTGCAAAAGTCAAAATTTCCATCCCCAAATGGAAAGGCATGTCAGTTGTTTAGAACTAGGGGATCTGCAAAAAAATAATATTTGTTTTGATGTATAATATTTTTTGCTCTTTATTTGTGTACTCCCAAAAATGTTTTTTATTTTTATTTTTTTAAATACAGCTGTTCTATTATCTATCCTTTAAACTGTTTTATTCTGACCAGCAGCAAACCACACGCATACAGTGTGTAGATAGATAGATAGATAGAGATAGAGATAGAGATAGAGAGAGAGAGAACAATAAAACATACAAAATCCTTCGTCTATCACAACTGGCATTACCAATGGAAAGTTTAATAACAAAAAAAAAGTCACTTTTACAATTTTCCATTGTAGATAGTATATAAGCTTTTTCTTATTCTGTGTGGAACCTTTGTCTTCACTCAGACGGCTCCATTTTCTAAGATACATTACTTATTACACACATTACAACATTGTACCACACAGACAACAATCAAGTATTTCTCCAAAATCATTTAGAAAAAATTCAAGTGCATCCTGTCAAGTTTAAGGCCTGAGGTGTGCTTTGATTTCTTCACCCAAGTGTCATTCTCTGAGCATGAGCACTGCACGTATCTCATCGCTGTCCAAGGAGGCTACAGATTTGTGCAGAGTGTAATTTGATATATATTCTTACTTCAGATGACAAATGATACATAAGACTTGTATATGAGCTTCTACAACTCCTGACTCTAATAACGATGCTGGTTCACCTACACAGTGTTGGTACAACCTATTGGCATAAAAAGTGGCATCGCTTATGCTATGTATAAACACATTTCTATGACAGATGTGGCATATAATGATCCAATTCAATAATTGGTTAGGGAACGAAACGGATTGGCAAATCAGACAGACTTCCTGGAGACGCATCATGTTGAGAGCATGGCCTGGCTCATCTTCCTTGTTCTTGAAGCTGCTCCGTTGCAGTCAGTGGCATTTCCATTAGAAAGTCTGTGTCAGGGGTCACCTTGGTGTATGCCCATTGACTTGGCCTCTGCCCCACTGGATGTTAGGCAGCGTCAAACACCTCCTGAAGTGCTCCAGCTGGGCATGCAGTCTCTCTTTCTCCTCTCGCACTTTCTGCCTCTGACTCACCAGCTCCTGACAAATGAAGGGCAGACAACAGAAGATGAAAATAAATAGGATTGCTGTCATCAAAAGATAAAAATACATGAATGCACCAATACTGTATTTGTACTATAAAAGCTACAAAAGAGCCAAAAGCATTTGTTACTTACCCCCATAGTGAGAGAGAGCTGCTCTGCTGTCCGGGTGAGATTATGGTTTTGTGCTTCCAGCTTTCTACACTGGCCTTGAAGAATGTGCCTCTCTAAACTCCATTCTGTAGAAAAAAAAGACATATGCAGACTATAACTACCACCAGTGTTACTGTATACATTAGTGTTGTAGTAGTAGCTGTTGTAGTCCCAGCCTTTTTAAAAGTTCTTGGTCTTGTCTTGGACCTAAACTAATTTTTTTCTCAAAGATCACAGCTATTACTATATTCTTGTGATTAAATGACTATAATTTTATCTTATCTTAGAATTTTTCTTCACCAAACGCTCCATTCTTCAACACCACTATACATATTTTTGACCCAAATGACCTACAAAAAAAAAAAAAAAAAACCCAGCTGTATTTCAAGTGAAGTTGATTATGAAGCAGTTTTTCTATTATCCAACCTTAATATCTTTGAGGATTGTACTTACCTTACAAAGCCAACTGTGGTATATTTTGTATTTCCTTCAGACAAGTATAGATTCAGTATTATGAACAACATGACATGCAACAACTTACCTTCTGCATACTGCTGGTAGGCTTCAAAAACTGATTCGATGCCCTGCCACTTTCTGGGAACTTGTTCGACCTCCTCCTCTTCATAATCGTCATCCTGCCCTGACTCGCTCTCATCGTCAGACACCACTTCAAGTGCTAATGGCGGGTCTCGACTGGAAGGATGGAAGTGATGCCCGTTGATGGCTGTATGCAGAGAGGCACGGTTTAGATGCGAACCTTTTAGCGGAGAGGCTTTGTGAGGCAGCGACTGATCTGCATTCATGTGTCCGTCTGCAACACAATTAGAACCCCTTAGCAAGGACACAGTAGACTACTTACTTAATTGTGAATCAAATACAGATTTCAGACCAATGATCATTTTTTTAAGGAATTTCATTATCTATCTTGTTTTGAAGAAGACTCTTTAGACTTTAATATAGCACCCATTACAGTTTTGACTACTTAAATCAAATATTTCCAATCAGAGCTGTAAAGAGTAAAAGAGTAACAGAAAATAACACTTAAGTGACAAGTCTCATGAACTGATATTGGTATCTGTACAACCCTAATTCTGATGCAAGCCTTGATAGAATTATCATCTAAACATGCTACGCCCACGCCACCAGGTGGCACCATGTTATTTAGAAACATACCCCACTCTTATACTCGTACATGGTTTACCTTTAGTGTGTGTGGACTGCAAAACAGCCTGGTGAAAGTGCTGAGCAAAAACCTCAGGCGCGATCCTTTCCCAGGGTCGACTGCGTCCATTCTGCACAGAGTTAGCTCCCTTCTTTAGGGAAGAAGCAGCAATGCCGTTCTGGAGGTTTTGCTGTGCCTTCCGGTTTGGCTGAGTCTCCATGAATTCAGTCTTTTCATGACGGGGGGCCATGGGTGTAGGAATGCGAGCCACCTGGGAGTCTATTGAGGACTTAAGTGCATCATTATAGAGTAAATTCTTAGGTTTGTGTGAAATGGGAGGGGATGGACTCGGAGAGTCTGGAAAAGGATGTCCATTTGGTAAAGGAATGGATGTAGATTCACCTAAAAAGAAATAAAATTCTAAAGTAAAATATTGTATAAGCAATTGGATAAATGTTCATAGTGTATTGGTTTACTGAGGATTTTGTGTGTGTCCTACCGTTTAAAGGGGGAGGTGGAGTGTTACAAGGAGGTAAAGGATTGTATCTGAGTGTGTCTAATGTCACTGTCTTTCTCTTAACAGCCCTCAGCAACTCCTCAGTCTTCTCCTTATCTGGGGAGGGAAGGACAACATAAATACAACTATGACATTAAGAACTAAATCAGGAGATGCCAACTAAGACATTCTCAAAAACTAAAATTTTTATAATTTTTAAGTTGGTTTATCCAAGCATAGACTTGTGTAAGTGCTACATAGACAAGAAATTACTTTAGAAAGTACTGGGAAACTGGGAAATGAGTAAGCAGGAACAAGAAGTGTTCTTATTATGCTTCAGTCTGCATGCAGAAAGAGCAAAGTGTCTTTATTTTCTTTGTCCTTTTATAGCCACAGTAAATATAAATTGATTGGGAATCACAAAGGCAACTTAGCAGATAGTAGAATAATAGTGCATATGATGTTTGCAAACACAGTTTACCTCTCCTCTCCCGCGGGCTCACATGGGTGAGGTTAAACATGCGGAGGAAGTCTTGTTTCTCCTCCAGTTTGGGAGTGTTGTCCAGCTGTTCAGGTGTATATGGTGTAGTTAATGGAGCTGCACATGCTTTTTTCTTTCCACGTACGGCTGGTGGGGAAGGGCTGCGTTCTCTCAGCATCCTTCTCCTTTTCTTTCTCTTCTGTGCCAGAATTTCATCACGATGTGCAAATGTTGTCAAGCCACACATGCGCAGAAAATCCACTTTCTAAGAGATATATACAAAGACATGAGCACAATTTTCATAAAGCATTTGCAGTTTGCTGCTAAGCACATGCAGGCATTTATCTGTACCTCAGAGGATGTGTCCAGTTTGAGTGGAGGCTGTTCAGTTACTCTTCTCAGATGGGCTTTCACTTCTTCCTCATCACTTTCATCACACGACTCATCCAAGTCACAGTAAAAACCTAGAGTAAGCAAAGTTATACAATACTACATTAAATATTATTTAGTGTTATATATTATACTACATACTACTACTACATACATTTATAATTATTATTAGATATTATTATCAAACCATGCCCACCTCCTTCCCTGGCTTCCCTCCTCTTCTTCTCCTCTAGGTCGAGTTTGCTGAGGAGCCGCCTGTGCTGCTGGAGGACCTCGTCATACACCAGTAAGCTGTCAGGCACGTGGCTCTGTCGCTCTCTGACTGGAGATGGAGAGTTGATGTAACCCCGTACCCCCAGTTCAGAGCCGTTAGTGGGTACAGACAGAGGGGCACCTGACCTCTGGTGGATGTTATTAATGTGTTGACGTTGATAGAGGCTCTGAATGACTCTATCTGATTCAGTTTTGCCCCATGTCCCTGCTTCATGTAAACTGCCCCCCCTCACAGAGGGGTACCTCTCTAGACCTTCTGCTCTTCTCCTGCCACTGTCCTCTGTCCGCTCCCCCCACCTCTGGGGAGGTCTGTCTGTTCGGGTCAGTCCAGGAGGGGGCCGGCTTGGTGGTGTGGAGGGGTTGAGTTTTCGACGGGACTCTGCAGGGCTATCGACAAAAGACGCTGGGTTCCACAGTGTAGTCGGTGGGCCAGTGGGATTGAGGGGACCTTTAGGAGAGATAAGCGGAGGTGGTGCACCGAGGGAGGGTGGGAAGTCCTTGCTGTGTGAATTGAGATGAACAGAATTGGGTCTGAAATAGAAACAATAAACCTAAACTTATTTTCTCAAAGTTTTAAAAAACAGCCAAAAAAACAAAAACAAATGCTTACTTGATTTATTCTTCCTACCTCTGACTATCTCTCCAAGGCTCAGTTCCTTTGCCAGGTGACCTCAGGTCCAGCTCCAGAGGACGCTCTCTGTCCTGCCCTCTTTGCCTTGTTAACCACGCCTCCTCATTTACTCTCTGAGTCATCATGGCAGCTGCCAGAGCACTGTGATGCTTACTCATGTGAGAGGGTGCCAGGCTGGGCACCGGGTGTGGAACGGAGCCCCTAGAGGAGTGCAGGGAGAAATGTTTGGGTGCAGTGAAACCCGACTGTTCAAACTCCTTGGTTTTATCTATAAAAACAGAGAAATAAAGAGAACATAGGTTATTTAGCATTTTTATTTGTAAAATTAATGTTTTATGTCAAAAAATAAATAAAAAATAAACACCCCCAAAAAAGTACAAGCCACATGGTTACCTTTAGGGATATTCTTTCATTGTATATGTATGAGCTTGTAGACAATGTAAAAAGGGTGGAGGGCCAAGAGTACGCTGATGATTCAGTTACATGTAGAGAAAGACCAATTAGCCAAATGGTCACTTTCTCATAAATTAAATATGTATGCTCTAGTTCTCTTTAGTATTTACAGCAGGTGGTCAGTGACCAAATCAGACATCAGTAATAAACAGCATGATTTCTGATCAACCATATATGTTTTTTAAATTACTTTTATGATTTAAAATGTCAAAGAACAAGTTGGAAAACCAACAAGGCTGGTATAATTTGGTTAATATCACCATCAGTCCAGTGCTTACGAGCCCTTCAGCTGTTGACAAGAGGTAGAGTTACACCTACTAATGCAATAATTAGGTCTTTTCACCTTCCTCTGATCAACAGTGAGCTTTCCACTCACTTAATAAGCTCACACAGTCTGTTGGTGAGTAAATCTGAGCATATGGCATACTCTTTGTCTACACATAAGTGTGAACACAAGGGCATGTGTGCGAGTGCTCATATGTAGGTACCCGGCCTGTTTGGGGTCAGCCTCTCTCCCGGCCTGGCCCTGTCCTCCGGTGGTGCCCGGCGAGCCTGCAGCTCAGCCAGGTAGTGGCTCTCGACCGCTCTGGCCATCTGCTGTTGTCTGTCCCTCTGTCTGTCCTTCTGTCTGTCCAGCTCGTCCTCCCGCTCTCGCTCTAGTCCCTTTGCTTCACGCTCCCTCTCTTTCTCTCGTTCACGCTCGTGCTCACGCTGGCGGAGCTCGGTCTCCATCTGTAGCCTGTGGGGGAGGTTGACACACGGGGGAGAGGTGAGAGATGCAACACCCAACATGAGCCAGATATTAGCCACACACTGGTGAACTTCACACAAACAGTTCTGTGCAAATATACACACAAATATGCACTTACGATGAGGAAAATAATCCATACACAGCATGACTGAGCAGGAGCAGATGAACACTTAATAGGTATCCACAGGAAAACCACACACACACACACACACACACACACACACACACACACACACACACATGCAAACACAGGTATACACTCGCATACACACACCAGCAGTCAATAGCACACAAGAATTATACACAAGATACGCAGGAGCCATTAGAGACACTGGTGATAAGTACCATCCATTTCAAAACATCCCCCTCAGTGTATTCGGCCACAGGGAAACAATGAGACTTCCTGACGCACTGTACGAACAGCTTATATATGCACGTCTATGTGTCTGAAGGGCAGTGTATGACGAGTGTAAAGGAGGCACTGTGGGGTGTGCGCTAAAAATATCACACACTCAGCAACCTGTGCCTACCCTGCAGTGAAAAGGCTACATAGGCTCGCAGTCAGGAGGAAAGAGAAAAGATGAAGTGTAAAAATGTAAAATACTTATAGTAGAACAGCCTAGACATAAAGAGTGTATATATTTATGAGCCTTTGTGCACATTACCTCTCTGCTAAAGCTGTGTGGTTTAGTTCTGCAGGGTATCGGTTCCCCGGCAGGTGCAAGTGGAGGGCAGAGGGGTGTAGAGAAGGGAAGGCGCCCCCTCCAGGCACAGAGTAAAATGGCGACCGCAGTGCAGAAAGACACAGAGACTCCTCCATCCTGTAACAGACAGAAAATATTGAATTATTGGTATGATTTGGCAAATCACGTGACATTAAATTTAAAGAGGGCATATCATGGCACCAATGAAGGTCAAACTTTTGATTTTTTTTTAAACACATCTGTTTGGTCCAATCATCTAGGTCAGATATAGAAAAAGGACAGCATCATGGATTAGCCAAGTTAACCCTAAGAGCTTTTTGAATGGTTAACTTGATTTAGCTATGATGCTAAGCTGCCACTATCAAGGTGCCTCAAAGCTTCCATGTCATGTTTTTTGTATCTCACTGGAAATGTCAGACGTGAGACTAACAGTTAATTTCTAGTGTCTACAGTCAGCCCATGGTCCAGACTGGTGGCTGTTCATTTATTTATTTATTTTTTTATACTTGTGGTGATACACTGAGACAACAATAACAAAAAAATATCTACTTCAAAAGATTTGTAGTATTAGCAAAAACCAAGCAATACAAAAAAGGAAAGGACAAACTGTGTTGCTCATGGCAAAGACTCATCCACCTTATGTTCAAAGCTGTACATGAATAGCCAAGTGGTGAAGGTGGTACATTTACCTTTGTAATGACAGAGGGTGGTGCAGATAGGCAGGGTGATAATAAGCAGCATGGGCAGCAGCATGGGCAGCAGCCGGGTCGAGGCTCAGGGGCAGGGAGGTCAATCGCAAATCATCTGAGGTGGCAAATGGTCGGAGCGCTCTCAGGTATTCCTCTGGGACAGCGCCGGAAGGAACGATGTGGTGCATCTGCCCGGGTAAACTGTAGGAAACAGGGCACAGCATATTAAGTAACACAATCTAACCAGACTATTGTACAAAACAGCCCATGTGCTGTATGACGTTACCTAAGACTCTGTATTCTGGGGTCCTGCATGACGGAGCTAGGGGTGAGTCCAAAAGGGTGAACAAGGTGATGAGGTGAAGAAATGGGGGGTATCCTCTTGTCTTGCTGTGGCTGGTTGCTCTCCAAACGTTCCCTACTGAGGTCCCGGACACTCTGCTCAGCCTGAACGACAGAGTTAAGTGAGATATTACAAGACACATCTTCAAACTTTTGACAGTGCCATTAGCTCTAATTTGGAATATTTTAATGTCAATTGTGTCCTAAATGTTAGAATGTTTAAACTAATCAGAAACCATTGTATTGAAAAACTGGTCAAATACATACTCAGCAAGACTCGTAAATACCAGGTGTGAATACAACAGGAATGAAATGCAAGGTCTGAGGGGGCTTTTAACTTGCATATCGCTTCAAAATAACTATATAAAAGAAATCACATTGGGGTCAAATGTGTGTTTGATAGAAAGGTTAAGGAAAAGAGAGGAGGAGAATGAAAGGAAGCAGCGAGTGGATAAAGCCTCGGGCCTGTACCCTGGGGCTCATCAGAGTGGAAAAGTGGGCCTGATATGTCATAACAGGTCAACATCAAAGTGGAAAGATGATCCCAATATCAGGCAGGCCAACTGCTTTCTCTGTTATAACTCCTTCTCTCTAAAGTATTACTGCTCAGACGATTGACCACCATGAAGTAGCATTTGATCATTGATTGCTCATCTAAAACCCCTTAAGTTATCAACAAGGCAAAAGCAACGTCGGAAACCCCAAAGCATTAAAGAAAAGAGAGCTAGAGTAATTGTAATGTGATTGTGCCCCGGTTTTGGTGCTGTTTGCATATTTAATCACTGTGTATTGCATCCACTTAACACAAGTCCACCAATTAAAAGACCAACCTTCCTTTACGGTAATGTGTCAAATCATGTCACTAAAGCAACACAGGAGTAAATACAGGCGAAACCTACCACACAAAAAGCACTAGCAAATCCACTCCTCTGGCAACATTTTAAGAGCTTCCCTAGATTTGAACAACACTTTCAGTGGAATACATGTGATTTGAATATGCTGGGATAGATTTGAATGTCTCACTCATGGAAAGTAGATTCAAACCAGCGATGAACCGTCCCACTATATCATTCAGCCATCTCCACTGATTCAAAGTGAACCAGGGACACAGAGGGAGGGGACAATACAAAGACCGCCTGGAAAGCAGCCGTCACATTCCTTGACCTCTGACCCCGCAGACTTCCAATTGTCTTCACAGATGCAGCAATAAACACAAAGAGCCTGCCCCTTTTTTGCTTAAATGTGCCAGTGCTCTGTTGTAGGACAAGTTGCATTCATTATCAGGACAAATACTGAATCTATGCAAAGCTTTACAGCCTCTATACTCACCGTGGCTGTCCATTTCTTTCTTACCCATCCTTGCCAGCGTTTCTTAACATCCCATTCTCTATATTCCTGCCTCCCCCTCCTTTTTTCTCCCTGAATGTCTGAATGGGAGCCCCAGGCAGGGAGAGCCACAGAGTGGTCTTTGTAAAAAGGGGGAGAAAGGCTGCTCTGATCCAAGTGGAAGTGGCAACAGTGGGGGCAAACCCTCGTATTGTGTGGGGGGCCTGGTCTCTCGCCCAGCTTAGACTCACCCGCCTGAACTTACACACGCACATGTAACTACACACACATGAACAGGTTGCTCTTCACATTGAAGCCTTTTGTCGCGAGGGGTCAAGTACACATGGGCATATGCACAAGCACTGCAGGAAGCCTAACACAATAGGTGCCAGTCTCTGCAGCCTCCACTGTTTCTTTACAAACCCCTCATGTGTTTACTGAAAAAGACAAGGACTGATTAGCGAGAGCAAGACAGAGTGCGACAGAGGGGGGTTTGAAAAATGACAAGAGACTCCAGGAACGGCTGGTTGTGACAGCTTAATGTGACAAGCATTTCTTTCCTTTTTGGTAAAGAAAGCAACAACACAACACTCAATATTCCAAATAGTCATTTTGATTTTTACCTCCAGACATAGGCGACTGTAACAGCTGTCTGTGTAGGTCATAACATTCGATGCAAACCTGAATGCATACCCATTTACACCTAAACAGAGATCCGAATACATGCGGATACAAGCGGATATGGGCAAGACAGGCCACATCCAAAGTCCTAAAATTCTCTCATGACCCATTGAGAATGCATAACTTTTTTTTTTACAAGCATTTTAAACTATTTATTAATATGTGGAAACAACAGGAATGTCTAAGGTTGGAATGAAGTCAAGAGAAAAGATGAATAAGAAGGGTAAAAGAATGCATGAAAGTAAAAAAAAAAAAAAGAGCTTAGAGAAAGCTGACATCAGCATACGTTTGATGAATGACACCTCACCTGTCTAGCGTCAGACCTCCAAAGGCTGTTGCTGGTCTTTGTGGGGGCTATGGTGACGACTGGCGGTGTACTGGGGACACTGTGGCCCCTGTTCTGGGCCAGCAGGGGTCCTAGTGAAGACCTTTTAGGAGTGGTGACTGGCGAGCTGTGGCTGGTGGCGGGAGATGAGACGGGAGACGACTCGCTGCTGAGGGCAGAACCTATGGATTGACAGAAAGTTGAGAGAAATTAATACGTCACTGCGCAGTGGCTCAGTGGCAGAGCAATTGTCCTATAACCAGTAGGTTGGCGGTTTTATTTCCGCTCTCACAACGACTTCATACTGCCTTTGTTTCTTGGGCATGACACTTGACCCACCTTGCCTCTGGTGGTGTTCCAGCTGGAACACTGGTGAATGGAAGCTTAATGTAAGTCGCTTTGGATAAAAGGGTCAACTAAATGACTAAATGTAAATATATATGTAAATCTCACGTGGATGACTTGTACCACGAGGAAATTAATTGCTGAACGAGTTCTGAAAACAGTGACTGTAGCACTTGCACTGTACTGGAATGCACAATATGGTTCTCCATGTAAAGCTTTGCATAGATTCAGTACGACAGACATTTACACTTGCAAGCCAAAATCAATGCCCAATGAGAACTTTTAAAAGGGAAAGTTTTTGATTACATTCTATCATATATAGCTACTTTATTTCCCTACAGTAGATAGATTTTAGCACACTAGGGCAGTTTGGAGAAGCAGACAGGAGCAATGTCACAGAGACTAAACTATGTACTGCTTTAAATGGAGATGGTGTAGATTGTATTCAAACAGTTAACATTTAGTGTATGAAAAAGCCACCATTACAAATTATTTTTCTAATTTTTCATATTGGATTAAACTTCAATGTCCCCAGAGAAATTTGTCTTGCAAAGTGCTACAGTGTTTCTAGTACAGAAAGGACAAAGACAAGGCAACAATACAATTTTGACCACATACAGCCAACCACAAATGAATGTACATATCTTATAAAATAGAATTGCACCAATTAAAAGCTATGTTAGTTGTAATAAAAGTGTTTTCTCACTGGAACCGTTAGCATCCATATAGCCATATCGCATATTCCTAATATTCCTAATATTGTGCAATTATGTCTATAATGTGTCATCCTGTCTGTCTTTGATGTCTCTCTTTATGTTCTTGGTGCAGGACAAATTCCCCTTGGGGCAATCAAGGTCTCCTTCAATCACTCTGAGCTGGTCTGAGGTAAACAGTGATTCGATCATTCTGATGAAAAAGACTCCAGGAGCATATAATAAAGAATGGACAGATATAGGAAGTAAATGAAGATGAAAGACGTTGTTGTGAGGAAAGATGTAAAGTAAATAAAACAGGGATATAATAAATTCTAAAAAGGGTCCTGATAAGAAACGCTGCACTAAAAATGACAAAGTATAGTTAGCATAGCATTTTCTGTGGAATTACTCTAGAGTGGTGACATTTCCTATTAAGTATAAACGCAAAAGGAAGATATAATAAGATGTAGAAATGCATGAGGAGGCTGTGGTAGAGAACAGGCTGCAGGGAAAGAAAGGAGAAGAAGAGAGCCTCTTATAATTGGCTGTAATTAGATTCTTATTATTAGGAGATGAATGGAAACAGATGAAGGGAAAGACAGGGAGGGAGAGGTCACAATAGGTCACCTCTTATCCAACACCTTCATTAAAACACCAATAAGCTGAGTGACACACAAACCTGCCTACAGTGTCCACATTAGACCATTAGACCTTAGAATGTGAACTGTTCTTTTTCACACAATTACTGTGACGCAGATACAGGATAATAACCACAACGGTGTTTTGGGGTGTGACCAACCTCAACAATCTGCTGCAATAGTACATGTGTGTGTGTGAACCCTCAAAGGGCCTGAAGCTGCTGATGATGGTGGATTAATGCTCACCTCTGGGATCCTCAGCCTGTTTGGCCAGTTTACGCAGGGCAGCAGCGAATCCTGAGTTTGCAGATTGGGCAGCGGCGTTCCCATTGGTTAGTGGGTTGAGGGGACTGACAGTGGCCGTGGTGCGGGTTGCCGTGGAGATCATTCCTAATGATGGTGATTTATTAGAGTCATGGTTCATACCTGAAAAGAGAAAGAGAAATACGCTTGAGTTTCTTGTTCTACATCTCTTGAAGGTTTAATACTCCATTTTACAATTCGTAGACAGTATTGTATTTCCCCATTTTACTCTTGTGTGTACTTAGAAGAGATGCTTTTGAGCAAGTAACTCCCAACCAATCAGAACTCACAAAAATGGAAATAACAGCAGAATTTAGGGGCCGTTTACATAAAATGCATTTTGCCGAATTCGCGGATTGGCCCTTTTGATCACCACTAAAACCGCAACTTTTCAATACGTCCGAGAAGGTGGTTTCCTATCATCTGCTGCTCCGCTGTCGAATAAACTGGCGTCCTTTCTTAAAACGATGACGTCATTGACACAATCAGCATCTCTACAGTCTTTGTCTACACAATAGTGGCTAAAAACTCTACTGGGAACTGAACTCCGAGCAAGAAGGCCTAAATTTCTGTTTGATGTAAGCAGGCAGGTTGCGATGTTGTTGTTGGGGATAGGATTTAGGAGCTTGAAGGAACTTTGCGGTTTTAGGTTTATTCAAAAACTAAAATAAACCCAGCACTTACAGAGAGAATGGATTTTTACTTTGTTTACCAAATCCTCCATATTATGGCTTTAATAACCCCTGACAACGGGTCAATCCAAACTCACTCAGCGTAAACAAATGAAACTTGTCACACAAAGTGTCCGCGCCTTTGTGTCTGGACATCACAGTGAGTGCGTACGCGTGGGTCAGCCGAGACGAGGAAGCATAGCTGTGTCAAAAAAAAAAAAAAAAAAAAAGCGGTGACCTTAATAGCGAATCACACGCATGAGTGCCCACATGTCCATTACCTCCAGGGACTCAGCCAACACATCTTGAGAGACCTACGGATTGTCCACACGCACACATCATTATAGGGGACCGTTTGTAACTTAACACCTGCAAAGTCGCATGCCTCCACACTAACAGCATAACGCAGCATGTATACATTAAGCCATCAATCATTGCTACTAACCTCTGTATTCACCCACTCCCCTGTCATTGACCTATTAATGTTAATTACAGCTGGAATTAGCCACGAGCCCCCTGCCTACAACCGCAATGACCCCATTACCACCAAGCCACTTTTTACCTACCACAGGAAGCACAGTAAACACTCATAAAATATTCATAAGTACACAAAGAGCACCATTATTGAACATGGGGCTCAATCACTCAGTTCAGCGGAAGTGATAGAATGAAAGGAAGTCCTGATTAATTAAATCTGTGACAAATCCCCAGTTCACACATGCCACATTTGTTGTCAAGAGTATTCCTAACAGTCGTCACACGTGTGAGCACAAACAGGCAGCGAGAAAAGGGTAAAAAGAATAAAATAACCCTAACATAGCACAGAAAGAGGAAAACATAACTGTGAGGGACTGGACTTAGACATTAGAGAGGGGTAAAACCTAAACATATATTCCATAATAAACAATAGATCTAAAAATACTATTTTTCTAATAATGAGAAGATTACTACACCAAACTGTGCCGCCCAGTGTGACTTGTGGTTGTCATAAAACAACATGGGCAGGTGTGAAGTAAACTGTCAACTTTCTGCTCACCAGAAGAAACAACATTAAACCAAAGAGAATGGTATGTACAGCACACATGGGCCAATAGCTGACAGATAACAATTATAAAAAATAAAAATAAACATATGCACAAGGACATGACTTTCTCTAAACCTAAACCAGTTCAACTTAGATTTAGTTTGCACGTATACTGCAGCTACAGAGAAACAGAATCAGAAAGTGAGCGGGCAAGATAAATGAAGAGAGTAAAAGCTCTGTGTGTGCGTTTGTATCTGTGTGTGTGCTGAGCCCAGCAGTCAAGGCAGAGATGATAAGACTCTCTTCCCCTCTCTCCCCTCCTTCCACTTATTCTTCCCTTCCCTCCTTCTTCCTCTCCTTCTCTTTCACTCATTTATCTCAGCAGCTTGCGTTAACAAAAGCCAGCACATGCACATCTCTTTTCCTTGTTCTTTCTTTGAATCGTGTTAGAAACAGCCTACTCTTTTTCACATTTCTGGGTCTCACTGTCGCACTAACCACAAGCTTAATGTTAAGATAATTCAGAGGTACTCACCATCGCGCTCACTATTCCTCCTGACTGTCGTCTTTCTGCTCCTCTCTGAGACTCTTTCTCTCTCGCTCTCAGCCTTGCAGCTGCCGCGTGGTCACGTGACCTTTTTTCTATCCACCACCACTACCCCCACCATCTCTCACCCTCTCCATCCTTCCCTCTCTCTTTTGTCACTCTTTCCTCTGTACCTGCCCCTCTCGACTCTTGCTCTTGTTTTTTTATTGGCCCAAAGGTGGAGGGCTGGGGGCTAGAGGGTTGTGAATAAAGGGGAGGGGGCATGCTTCGGGTGATGACAGCACGGGTGGGAGGGTTCTGCATGTGTCGTAGTGTGAACCGTCATCCATCACTCTGGAGTCTCTTCTACTGAGTCCTGTCTGCTTTGAGACAGGGATTCGTGCAAGGAAAGCAGGGGTTACTGACAGTGACCTTTCACCCTTCACCTCTGACCTTACCAGCCCCCTAACAGCAGGAAGCCAGAGGATAAAACAAAACAGTCCTAAATACAAATTGAGACATTTAACTCCCTTTAGGATCCTTTAAAACAGCGCTGACAGACTGAGCGAGATTACGTCCATTGTTAATTCTGGCAACAATACTAAGAATGCATTGTTTCTAAACAACAATGCCTCCAAAAAAAAAAAGATGTTTCCCTAAATTGTTGTTCAAAACTGTGTTTTGCTTGCTCAATGCTTACACAGCTAATACTAACCCACACAACACACAAAAATTAGTTGGTAATTGTTTTGTGCTGAAAGACTATAGTTGGGATTTTAAGCTTTATGCTTATTTCCATGTCCCAAAACATAACAGCTAAATTAGCTTTGACATGGTTCAAATGAACAAATGATATTAGTCTAATGAATCAATGAATAGAATTCCAGTGCAATTGCATTTGGGACACACATTTGGGCAATTTGGAAAACTTTACTTAATTGATTCACATATTCTCTGCATTCGAGTCATCCTTCGTCCAGTGCTGCTGGAACAACCTGACAGGAGCAGTGGGCAGATCAGAGCCGGCCGGCACCAAGGTAAGGGGCGGTAATAACTGGGCGACTAACCTCTCCTATGCATGTTTTTCAAGGTAACATGCAAACTTCACAAATAAATGCCCCACCCTAACAGGAAATCAAACAGTGGACATCCATGCTGTGAAAACACAATGCTACCTACATTTACAACCAGTGCTATACCTAGTGGAACAGGTTTTTTTGTGAATTTATTTTTTTTACTGCTCGGGCTTGACTCTCGGCAAATGTCTGACTTCTTTGGAGGCACGTTGACTTGATGACAAGCATGAATTCTTAGTGCTAGTATTTACAACCAGAGCTTTGCCCAAATGAAATACTTAAGGTGAGACAAAATTGGACAGAACAATATTGTGTACTTGTATCAAAAAGATCAACCAATTAGTATTTCCTAGTCCAACCAGTCTATAACAACAACCAAAGGTAAAGAGTTGTAAGCAGCAATGAGACTTTTCTTATATGTAAAGTACGTCCAGTGACATGTGGCACCTTTCATTCATCCACCCTTTCAGACACAAGAATAGTCAACAACCCTCTACTGATGTATTGTGATGTGGTACATGTTGAGGCTTGTCTTTGACACCTTTTGGTTTGTTGCTCTTTCTCCGCACCGGGAGGCCGCGAGGACAGCGGGAGGGTGAGGTGGGTGGCAGCTCATTATTAAAGCACAACGGCTGGGTGTGAGCAGGGACGGGTCATTAGGATAGAAGGAAAGGTTGTACCACACCACTTCCTCATTAACCCTCATCACGTTGGCATGTTTGTCTGTGTGTTCCTCACACTTACACAGACAATACTCTGACTGACCCCACTTTCTTAGCATTAAACCATGTGAACATCACCAAAACACACACACACGCACACATAAATACGGTCTTTGCAATGTTATTATTATGACATTTCCTAATAACAGCTATAAGTGCTCAGGTTGGTGCTACAATCGCTGGCAGGCTTTTTCTCATTCCTCCAACAGAGACGTATATAAACAGTAAAAGAGAGCACAAGAGAGGAGAAGTGGCCAAATGTTTAACAGCCTCTTAAACTTGTCTGTAATAGCAGTCAGAGTGGCGTCAACACAGCGGTCTCTGGGGTTACTCCGGGGGCTGCTAAATAGCTTTACTAGCCCCAGTCTTTTAGCAAGCTCACTTAACACTTCCCTACCATCCATAAACAACAGCCAGGGTCACCCACTAGCATCTGACACAACACATACATACAAAAAAATGTATGGATCATAAAGAGATGAATGCACAATTAGCTGACTCAGGAATAAGTGTGCATCACAAAATGTATGCATGTGACGCCCAGGGAGCAAACAGCCACTGAGCATTTATAGTCGTGGGATAAATGGAGCAGAAAAATCACATACTGTAACAACTTACACCTCCAGCGAAAGACAGAAAGAGTGGGGGTAGCACAGTAGCACACATCAAGATAAGAAACTATGGAGAATTGATGAGGCTTTACAGTAATAACTTTATATTTTTAAAAGGTCAAGTGTGTAGTTTTTGGTGACATCTGGTGGTGACACCTTTAAGTGCAATTCCATACCTCACTGTACTTTAATACCTGGTGGACAACTATGGTTGCCCTGCATGGCCATGCTGTTGTCGGTGAACAAAATCAGATGAATTATTATTCATGGGAAAAAAAATACTAGCCTGGAACACCAAATGAACTGCATTAAACCAGCAATTAATCAAGACTAAAATAAGGCAAAACTGGACCAAATTTATATAAGAAATACACATTTTTATACAAATATCTTGATGAATATTTATCAAGCAACATATTGAGCATCGTGTACATAAACTGAAGCTAAAACTCAGTTCTTTTTCTTTTCTGTTTAGGTAACGCTTAATTTCTGCAACTTTTTAACCTATTTTAACTATGGTTATCTCGTTTATATGAATGTATCTGAACATTATTTTAAAAAGCTAGACACGGTGCCTTACGTTAAAGACTGGTTGTGGAAACCGTGTTCACCATTGTATGTTGTATGATGCAGCCGAGTTTCCGTCCATGTATGTTCGCAGGTGGTCTTATTTGCTGACTTTCATTTATAAATGTATTCTTGGGCTTTTCCTATGGGTAAGGCAGCATTTCAGTACACTGGAAGGACTAAAATATATCTGAACTTGTTACTTTAGGAGAATTTAAATCTATACTAAAGAAGCATGAGTGCAGGTTTGGTAAATGTAACCGTTTTTAAACTTGCACAAACGGACTATTTTGTAACTATTAATTGTACATATTGTTTTCTGTGTGTTTGATAATGTCTTGTATTGTCAGAAACCTTGTGTAATGCTGTCGTCTTGGCCAGGTCACTTTTAGAAATGAAATTGTTAATCTCAATGAGGATATCACCTGGATAAATAAAGGATATAATAATAATAATAATAATAATAATAATAATAATAATAATAATAATAAATAAATAAATGTAAAAATTATATGTTTTTTTTACCTTTCAGCAGAAACCTCAGACATTGACATACCACTCAAAATACAATTTGTGAACCACTTTCCTCAACATTAATGCAAAAATTTATGTTTCTACTTTATCGGTGCTCAGTTTGTCCTTTTCAGGCAGTGGTTGAAAAAAGGAACAGAAAGAAACTTCTATTGGTTTCTATGGAACTTTAAAAGGTCTGTTTTTCCAAAATAGCGCAAATGCAAAGAGTGTTAAACTGATTATACACAATTGCAAACAATAGCTTTGTCTGATGTCATCCATTTGTTCCAATTGTATACAACATAATTTGACGCAATGAAACTTATTAACATTTTGACTAACTTTGTCATTCACTAGAACAGTACAAGTATGAGCAGAAAACAAAATTCAAGTTTGAATACAGCCGAGCCATTTTAACCTATGTTTTTTGAGAAATACAGGATGTCGAACAAATAAGGGAAAAATTCTCTTAGCTGCAGGGCAATTTATTACAATGCACCACTTCCACTAGTTACTCGTCATGTCTTTGCATCGTCTTTTCCTCGTTCAACAGCCTTAGAGTTATCGATGATGCAAAAAGATAAAAAATTTATTTAAAAAAATGACTCCATGCCCAACAGATTTTTGCTCATCCTCACCGGTGGAGGTATACGCAGACAGAGTGTGAAACAGTTTGACAGCCTCGGCACCTTGTTTTTCCGACTGGCCCGAGGCACAGACAGACTGCACAAAGGTGTACAAGGGAAACACTGGTCTAGATAAAGCAGGTGCACAAAAAGGAGAGTAGAAAGTGCAGGGTGTGCGTTTGGAAAAGGACCTGCAAGACGACTCTGGATGCGGTAGACAATCTTGACGTGGAGCCTCAAAGGAGTGGTCAGGTCGTTAATTAGACCCGTTACATACCTGTGTTCTTTGTCACTATAATTACTTCTGCTTGTTTATGTGACATTTATACATAACATGACATGATCAAAAACAACTCGATTAATGACTGACATTACTTTATAGTTTCTCTTTGCTGTGTACCTATTCAAATTTAATGATGTACTAAATATTTTTTACTGGCTGCTGGAAATGAAAAGGACAAAATTAACTCTTTACAAAATAACAGATGTAAAGATTGCAGCTGAGAATTTAATGATTCAATTAACGCACAACTTGATTAGGCCATTTAACTGTACTACTGTCTTTGTCCGGGTTTACATGGAAGTGAGGGGATTGGTTTATGGAGTCAACTAAGCTTTGTTTAGGCGGATACTGGATTCATGTGATCTTGGTATTTAATTGCCTTTAACCGTTAAAAAAAAAAAAAAGCCAAACCATAACGTTAAACCTGACCAGTTTGATGCATTAAAAGTCAACAAAATACTTAGTAATAAATGAAGCATTTGTAAATAGCAGCAATTAAACTTTGACTTTTAGAGTGGAAAATACATGAAAAGTCAGACAATTCATGATAAGACATAAGTTAGCCAAAACCTTATAACTTAGATCGCAACATATTAGCATAAACTATGTCTCGTAGCAGTCTATTGGTCCATCGTTATGTAACTGCACTGAGCTGGAGAATGGAGAAATATATTTATAAATCCTATATTAACCCTGCAGTCAGACGGTAGCGTGTATTCCAATGACAGTTACCAGTGTTTATTTATCTGAGTAAAGGCCTATTGAAAATCATAGGTGTTTGATCTAGGGCTGTGAGACATTGAGAATTCAACATGTGCAATAAAATATCTAGTCTGGCCAGCCATCCTAATTCCTTTGTCTACTCTATAGGAAGAATTAGTCCACCTTCTTTTAAATAAATGGTTACGATTGGTCGGTCGTATTATAGCCTACTCGCTGGAAGCCATGGATAATGGGAGGGGTTTCAGACCCACTTCATGTCCCTAAGAAAGAGCGATGTGAAAGGGAAAAACGTCTTGCAGGTCAGGCTATAAAAAGTCAGCTTATGTGCCTAAAACTAAAATAAATATCAATTACATGTAATGTTCTTGGACCTAATGAGGAAAACACATTCAGGGAAGAAAAGAAAAGTCTAGGCCTATATATTGCCACTCTTAAGTGCTGATTTGGTTTGATCCATTGTACACCTAAATACAGTTGTACAGATTATATTATGTAAAGTCAAATTCCTACAATATTTCCTGATACAGATATCTTCTGTATCTGCTTCCTCCAGCGCTATCTCAGATAAGTGCAGTCAAACAGAGACGGACTTAATAACATTGGCTTTACAGTAGGCCTATCTGAGAGGGGGTAATTAAAGAGATTGGAGGTTTACTCAGTAACCCCTGATGAGCAGCTGGTCTACGGCAGGTCAGGAGAGGCACATGGTGCGTGGAGCCGTGTGTTGAACTCCACCTGCGGGCTGTGTACACACAAAAGCGACGTGATCCGCTTGACTGCTGCTAATGCGCCCAGCGGCATCTATCTGAGCCTGAACAATACAGCCGCTGTTAAAGGTCCCGGATTAAAGAGCCACTCCGCTGACTCCCATGGGTGCTGCCTGTGTGTGTAACGAGCATCACAAGAAAACTGGGTGACACTGGTGCGTTTCCGGGCTATCCACGTGCCTGTGAAGTTTACCAGAAGCAAACAGGAGCGGTGTTTAATCACAGACGAGTTAGACAAGAAAGATAACATGACGAGAGAAACCACAGACGCTTTCATAAACGAACCTCGCCTGCGGCAGCTGCGTCAAGTTGGGCATTGTTTACCACCAGACCGGAAGTGGTCTTTAACGCAACTTTAAATGTAGGCTACAGTATGCAAGAAGTGAATAAACTAGCCTGCTCAGTGCCTCGTCCTCTTTTAGGTGCACATCAGGAAATGAAAGTCAAATCTGGGTTTACTTTGGTGGTATACTTTTGTGTTCAGTGTTTTCCCTTCTTCTCTGCGCTGTGATTGGCTGATGACTAAATTCTTAGCCGCCGAACAATATTACTTCCTGTTTTATATGCACTGAACACTAAACTATACGCTCAACTGTACCTTTTAAAAATCAATATTTCGATTTACTGGTTAGTAAAGATGTTGTAGGCTTAACTGTCTTAAACCTGACAGAGCTCTTAAACAAAAGACCCCAAAGTTTGGTGCAATAATAATTTGCATGTGCGAGTGTAAAAGCAGGAAAATGGCGAAATACAGAGAGATGACAGTTGGTTCACAGATTCATTAACCTTAAAATTGTTCTAGTGGACCAAATTTCAAATAAATATACTGCATGTTGTGCCTTATAAATGACAGTTTGCTTCCTGCTTCCTTCAAGTCACACACTAACAATGTTTCTGATAGACGTGGTTGGTTGTATTTAGCCTACTGGTATCAGAAGTTAGCGTGACACGTTTATTTTGAAGAAGCCACTTGAAGTGCTTGTCTGCTGCTAACTTTGTGTCGTGTGTAAAGCTGTAGAAGACAAGGGGCAATTTGATTTCACATTAGTGGTTCACACGGTACATACGCGCCTTTTTAAAGTTTTAAAGCCAAGACTCACACACAGCATTAGAATCTCCTTTCAACTGCAGTGTGTATTCAGAAAAAGATCAGATGAAGCCAACGCTTGGAGGATGTTCACGGACAGTGCAGCTTTATAAGTGCGAAAACCAAGAAGTAGTTCAAAATGAAGCACGTACAGCGAGCACACAGACAACAGTGACACACACCTCGCTCAAACTAAAAAGAAAAAAATACAACATTTCTAAAACAACAGGAAACAACTCACCGCATCACCGAACGAAATCAGATCCGGGATTGATTTTCTAACATGTCCTCGTACCAATAAACTAGTTAAAACGAGAACAGCTCCGACTCGATGCGGTGGATGTGATGTGAGGAGGAAGAAGAAGGACAACATATGAACTGTCCTCAGGGAGAGACGGAGAGGAAAGGGGCGGGGTGTGAGCGGGGTAAGGGAGGGGACAGGAGGGCAGGGGAGGGGCGCAGCACCTGCTCCACGGCGCTCCCCGGAGACACAGGAGGTGGTGGAAGATGCGGCGGGGCCCCCCACGGCTGCTGATAACCCCAGAGCCGCCCGGACATGTCTACTGTCTACATGTGTTAGACCAGTCCCCTGACCGCGGACTGAGCAACGCACCGAATTAAGCATTGTGCTGTGTTCAGGGGCAGACGACGTAAACAGAGGCGTTTCTATTGGTGTTTGTGGTTATCGTTATAGAATTTTATTCAACTTCCTGTTCTTTTCAGGAGAAATGTATTACCGTAAAGCTACATTAATGTAGTCAAAGTCCACCACATCATAGGTTTTAGTGGCTATGAAGTTTAAGTTATACATTTGAGATGTAATGTTGTTGTTAGCTGTCCATAATTTAAGAGAATATTATTTTTGGAAGATTTGGTTGGCTTGTTGGGTAGACTTAAACCCCCCAAAATTACCCTGGGATGCCTTTTAGAGTCTATAATGTGCATGTGTTATTAGCTAATCAATATGTAGATCAATGGTAATAAAGGGAAACAGTGTAGTGGTGGTCATGATATAATAACCTTTTAATGCAACATAATAAAGTAGGCTAATGCAGTGATTCTCAGCTGGTTTCACAGTGAAAGCCACAGTTCTTCTTCCTGATCATTTAGTCGCAGCTAGTTTTTGTAGAAGTTAAACTGATACTGTGATGACAAAATTACTTCTTAATTGTTTTAATCCCTATTGTGCGTAGGTAAACCCATTTACCTACGCACAATTACCATTTAGCCTTTCTTTAGCTTATAAACTTGTCCCAAAAGACCTGAACCTAATTTGAGCACCATGAGTGAGCTGTTTCTGGGATATATAAACCCAATGCATAAACCAGGTTATAGTTTTACAGCTATCTTCCATCTGTAGTTCTATATTGTACATGTCTTTAGTATTAGACATGTACAAGAGCTTCTCTCTTCTATCTCTAGTTTTTGTCTCCAACGCTTCCTAAGAGACTTTTGTTCCTTTAACTTTAGAGACAATTCTTAACTTTGTTTCTCAACTAGTTTTTGTCCGTAGCTCCCAGTCAGTGAAATATAACCAGCACATCAATGTCACAATACAAATTTATCTGCCCCTGCCTCTTGTCTGGAACATGATTGCTGACATTATGTGGCTGAACATACTCTGGGCTCTGCATCAGCCAAGCCTCAGTAACGCCAACTTCATTTAGTCCTTCTACATGTCCCCTGGGCTGTTCTGTCTTCCTCTCTATCTGGTCATTCATCCCTCTATCCCTGTCTCCCAACCAGCTGCTCCACTTTGCAGCTATTTAACAGCTGTTTTGCATCCAACAGCACATTTCTACCTTGTGCATCCTCCTCCTTAATGTTCACTCTCCACATCTTTGGTTTTCCAAAAACACCAAACCATAGATACATGCTTTATGAATAAATAGTCTCCTTTAAGTCCACACATAAGCAAGCTTAAACCACGGGCACACATACAGACACATGCTAGCAGATTAGTGGCCCCCTACTTTTCTTTCTATGGACACAACAAGTATTGGAGGAGGTAACAAAAAAGCAAAGAAAAAAACGTGAGGCTCCCCTATAATCCCCAAATCCGTCTCTGTTCTACTCAAACCTACACAGGAGAGAAAGGAAAGGAGGGGGAGCGACGCAGCAATGTATGTGCGTGCCTGCAGAGAGTAGTGTAGCCTGACATGATTTATGGCTCGGTTTTGCACTGCAGGCAGACACTCTCACTTTTCTCTGAGGTGGCTGTCTCACCTCCACCCTTTGTGACCTATACAGGTTGTATGCACTGCTCTGTTACAGCGCACAGGAGAGATAAACTGCGTGTGTGCAATAGCAGGTGCATTGTTAAAGCAAGTTGGAAATTTACAGTGAGATGATCTCAAATAGAAACAAATAGAAGTGCAGTTTAGGCAAATAAAAGCATGTGTAGTGCGTAGAGAACATCCACTTAGGCTACAAGAAACCCATCACTGGATGCATAGAACCTTGTGCAGAATGCCTACTAACACCACAGGAAGGACACATCAAACATTTAGGACTAGGGTGACTAGGTCATACTGAACCAAATGTGGGACAGTTTGGGACACCTTACTGATGCTGTGTTAATTCACATAGACAGACAAATGTTCCATGGGAGAATTTCTTCTTACATAGTACAGAGAATCTCTTCGGACTGGCTTACCTAGGAATAGTTCAATTTTGCAAGCCATATTTTTTTCATGTATTGTTTAAAATAAGACATATTCAGTCAAACTGCATGCTCCACTTGAATACTGCCTGATTGGAAGCACTACAATGTTGGTCTTAGGACCTGTGCTTCCTCAACAAAGACTGTTAAACTAATGTCCGACGCTCTGGACGTTTAAGTATGACCGCTAGTTTTCATTGTAAATTTGTGGATTTTTTACAGTGTGTGTAAAAGAGAAGATAAACTTTATAATTATATAGCTCTCTCTTGGTATTGTTGGGCAATGTTGGGGTCAAAGAGCACAGCGGTGTGTACTCTCCTTGTGGGTTATACTTGGCAGCATACTTTAGGATCCCCCCATTAAGCATCGTGTAAAAGAAGCCAAGCACTGAGTCCATTATGAGCACGGGCAGTAATAGCTCCAGGAATCTCTCTGCCTCTGGAGACCTGGTCATTAGCCTATTCCTCTCTCATAAAGCCCCCTATCCATCACAGACACAAGCACACACATTTGTATGCACACACATCCAGACACACACACACACACACACACACAAATATATGCAGTTTGTCTCATGTCCTGCTCTGTGTCAGTTTGTCTGCACACATTGGAATAGTGCAGCTGAGGACAGCGCGGGGCCAATCCACCAAGATGTCCACAGATGTCTTTGAGAACACATAAACACTCTCTTTTCGCACAGATGCTCATTTACAAAAGCAGCGAGGCATAATATCTGCCATCATCCAAAACCTTTTATTATTTAAATGTATTCCTCCTTCCCCATCCACAGTGAAAGTGAGACGCCATAGCAGCCTGTTAGCGCTGGTCAGGTAAAAAAAAAAAAAACAGATCACAAAGGAAACACTGTCACATACAACGGTGGCATGTGGCTGGAAAAGAATTATAACGGCAAATAAAGCCATGTCTTCTGAGCATTAAGCACACACATTGTGGGGGCCAGATTTATTGGCGAGTCAGTCCAACTGCAGGGACGACAAAGAGGTGAGTGGGGGCTTTATCCTTGGCCAGCTGCACAGACGGGGCTACTGTACAAAGCACTGCTCACAATAACCATACACAGCCAAACAGTTGATTTCTGTAAAAATACAAAATAATATGTTTAAATAGTCTTGAAGTCTTGAAGGACTTTCATCAAGCTCAAAACGCCAACCAACCATGATGGGGTGGTCTTTATGTGATGCGTTTTTTTTTTATATGTTTTTTTTTTTTTATTTTGTTGGTCCCTAGGAATGTTGGTATTGCCCTTAAATTCTGATGAGTCATATAGTTTAATAGTTTAATAATTACTGTAATATCACAATATCACAAAAAAATATATAAAAAAGTTATCGCTACAAAGTTTACTGGAGTATTTAATATTACAAATGTAGCTGGTGTTTAAGTTTAAAACGACAAATTGGAGTAATTTGCAAAAAACATTTGTAACATATCTCTACCTATTTTGTTTTTTTCCTTTAGTAATGTATCGCAAAATGATTATTTTATCAAATTCAAATTTACATGACAACATGAACTTGGCCATGTCTTGGTCCAACAGTTACACCTTTCTGTCATTTTCTCTCCCTATGGGTTGTCTTTGTTGTATATGAATATCGGGCAGGAGACGGCTATGTCTTTGAGTGCTGTTTAATATCTGAAAAGAACTAATTACTGTATGTACTGGTAAGAAGACATGGGCACAGATAGAGACACATTATGCTACGAGGGAACCACAAAATGCCAGTCACACCCACACTACGGCATTAAAATGACAATAAGCTCATTAAATAAACTGTAAAAGGGAACATTTTGAAAGTAGGATGTTGTAATAGCAATAAATAAACTACCTACTCCCTACTGAGAAAGTGGTCGTTTTTATTAACACTCTGTTGGCCAAAGTGCAGATTGCAACCCCACAACCTTTTTTTATATATATATTTTACAGCATGTCTATGGTAGCCCTGCAGGGACATGCTGCTCTAGCGCTGGCTCCACTGCTTACATAGTAAAACAACACAAATAAAGAAACACAAATAGAGAAAGGAGAAGTGGAATGAAATGTGCATGAACTTTGGCAATTCATGTGATGATCAACAAGACGGAGAAAAATGCCTTGGGCTAAATGCTGAACGAGAGGTTTAATGTAAGCTCTAAACCTTAGTTTGATGTACGTATGTATTAATATTTACTTTTTAAAATAAAATAAAAGCAACTTTAATTGGCATTGACATTAAACCAGTATAGTACAAGATTGTGAAAAATATAATGGGCAAAGGACATACATGCACAATATTTGAACAGAGTGCTGATATTAGCTGCCAGCCTGATGCCCATCCCTCATGAAATGGCACTGAGTCCTCTGGGCTTACCACTGCCCTCCTCTGAGAGTGGGCTTCCTTAGACAAAATACACAGATGAAAAGGCAGAATAATGACTAAGAATGAATAAGGTGCAATCAAACACCATATTAGCCCTCTTACATGTGTCCTAGAGTATAATGTATTTTCTAAAGGCCCTCTATTGGTTATTCTACAGAGAAAGCAACCACAGCTGCCTGTCTATTACTGTAAATTACGTCTTTTTTTTTTTTTACAGTGTAGATGAAGTACACAGTGTACAGAGACACACAAAGCTGGGGGGAGTCCACAGAGAGCAGATACCTGGGGATGGAGACACTTTGGCAAAGGTAAAGCTGGAGTCAGTCACTCCGTCCTCAGGCAAAAAACCTCACTCACACAAACTCACAGTAGCACAGATAAGCACTAATCCTGTTTATTACCTCCTCCCCCCTCTATCCCTTTTTTTCACTTTATCTCTCCCTTCTTCACTTGTCTTATTTTCCCTGGCTCTTTTCCTACAGCCTGCACATACACGAGCTCACACACACACAGTGTCTGTTTACTCGTGTGATGTTCGCTGGCCGGGGGCTGAGACCAGGGAGCGAGGTGGGGATGCTGCTGATGTGCACCGCTCTTTTCCAGCTTCAGCTCTGTTCACATCCTGCGGAGAGAATTACCTTCCCTTTGTCTGCTGCCGTTACCATCTGTGCAGCGGATACAGTGGCAGCTGCGGGTGTGTGTGTGTGTGTGTGTGTGTGCGTGCTGGCTTTGAAAGGCCTCTATAATAAAGACATTTCATAAGGTGCAATGTGTCTAATGGGCTATAGAGGAGATAAAAGCTGAGGGAAGGGAAGTGTTGTATGTGTCAGAATCTTAGCAAAATGGTGATGCTTGTATTAACTTAGTCTCTATAAATTATTATCCGGCAATTCCTGTGCAATTTGTGTTGGCATTATCATCACAAACTGCAGTTTAAAGTGCAAAAGATGTGCTTAGCAGGAAGACATCACAGATTGATAGCTTCTAAGATTTCATTCAGGAGCCATTAAAGCCTTTTAAAGACAATGTACAGTTATGTGAATATTATGCAAACAACTTTGTAATGAAAAAAATAAATAAAACACAAAAATGTGCAAAACTAAGTAGGTAGCCCTCCACATTTGGCAGCATAAATAGTAAATGTTTTTTATAAAAATTATTCAGTCTCTTTTTGTTGTTGAGAAAATGTTGTTTTTAGTGACATCTGTTGGCCAAAGTGCCGATTGCAATCCCACAACTCCTTTTTACTTTTTACAGCATGTCAACAACTATGGTAGCCCTGCAGGGACATGCTGCTGTCAATGGACAAAAAGTGGAAATAGCTCAGATGATATCAGTCTCATTTCAAAAGAAAGAAATGCCCTAAACCTTCTTGTTTGAATGTACTCTCAAAAAAAAGTGTGCTTCTTTTCCAGCAGTGCTCGGTTTGTTTACCTTGAGCAGCTGAGGGAAACTGAATAGCAACTGAAACTAAAATGACAGATACATTCAAAGAGTGTTTTGAGTCTTTTTTATTTTATGTAGACTATAAAAATATAGTTATGACTGGTGAGTTCCAATTTGTGTTGTTTTAACATTTGACACATTGCACCTTTTTTTCCTTAAGGTTTTGGGGCATTTGATTACATAAAGGTTTTCTTAAGGTCCTGCCACAGCATACAATTGGGAATCTGGATATTCATTTTGTAGCCAATTAAAAATTCCAGTTCTTCTTCAGTCTTCTGGTTTTTGTATTATATATTATATATATATATATATTAAAAAAATATCTATATTTATGTAAATATAGTGTAACTCTTTTGGTGGTGCTCCTGCTCATCTAACATTCTGTCACCAACGTCTGTGGTTGTGCTTGTTTGTTATTTGTTGTGTGGTCTGTAAGTTTTGTTTGTGTTTCATTTATTCAAGCTACAGTAGATCTGTATATGTGTAAAATCAAGCTGATAAAGAACTTGCAGATTACAACAGATTATATTTCACTGTGTTCAAATCTGTCCTGAGCTTTATTTTCCTTCACTGTGAGATTAACCAAACCACACAGTCATTAACCTTTGGGAAATGTAATCAAATTTGTGAAATTTTTAAACAATGCCTACTGGTATTTAAAGGCCAGCTCAGATCAGCTGATAAGGTGACACACAAAAGAATATTTTAAATGACCTCACGGGGCTTTCTGCACACTGTAATGTTGATCCGTCGCCATCAAGGAAATGACATTAGTCTATTGTATGTAGTAGAAGTAGTTCTAATTTTTAGCTCTTAACTGTGATGAGTCAACATTTAGTTTCAATTACATGAGGTGCCATAATGGGTTAGTGTTAAAATTAAGGATGTCCCAATTCGAGTTTGGGGTGCCTTGGTGGCTCACCTGATAGAGGGCCATGTACTTGGGAAACCTGGGTTAGAGAGTTTCCGCTCTGTCTGCTGTCCCATTAAATAAAGGCAACAATACTGAGTAAAAATACAAGTACTTAATATAATAATTATAATATAATAATATTTATGAACCACATACAGATTTCATAACATGTTGATTTTTCACACGTTTCAGTGACATTTCTTTTTACAGAACAACATAGTCAGTCAATCATCTTTATTTACAATGGAATATTCTCAAAAAAAAAAAGCAATGAGAATTACGCTGCAGTAAAGTGATTGTTGTCAAAGGTCATGCAAATATGAAAACGAGGAGGATTTTGACACACCGTTATTAATGAAGGCATGAGGTTGGCTTTTCTGTGCGGACTCTGAGAAGGTCAAAAGTGACATAGCAGGGTTTTAATACAAACAGAAGTCAAATGGACCGAGCTGACCACCATTTGTCCTAAATAAAAGGGGATTTGATTATCACCAGCAGGAACGGGTACGCTGCTTGGTGACATAATTAGTCAGCGATTGTGGTTTAAAGAGAGCAACTGCACTAAACCAAGTGTCATTTTGTTAATCTTTACAAAAATCATGATTATAATTAAAATGACATGAAAACGTTAAGTTATTAAGCATCATGTGTGCAAATGACAGCATGACACCAAGGCAATGAAAAAGAATCTTCTGCTCCCCGTTGACTTCTATTTCATATTTTTCTCAGATTCAGGGACCTATGCTGTGGATCCTACTACTTTCTTTTCCTGCCTTCAGTTCTTCAAAACCCTACACTTGTCCCTTTTATCCATCCTCTCCTCACCTCGGCTGCCTCCCACCACGTCTCTCCAGATGGGTGGCAGAGAGTAGCAGCTTGCTGTGGTCAGGCCAATTATTTACATAATCATGATCTCCCACTTAACCACATGATCCTTTACCTGGGTGTGGGCAATTAAAGCCGGCGTCATTATGCAGATTATGCAAATGCAGTCGGATGCAGAACACGGTGGCGAGAGATCACACACGAGCAGGCACGTACCCCGTTAAACATGTGCATGCTCATGCTGGGCATTTGCGAGTCTGGAGGATACAACAACACACTTACCAATGTGTGGATGCAACAGAATGTGGAAACATATCTGACAGCTTTCTGAATATGAATTTTTGGTTTTAAGCCAATTGTTTCATACAGAATACTTCAAAAAAGACTGGTCTTTAAATGAACTTCCCAAAGCTGTGTGCAGAGATATACATTAAAGGATGACAACATGTTCTGTGCTGGATTTAAATAAATAAATAGCTTTTGGAGCAGTTCTGGCACAATTTTGAGTGAACTGCAATTAGTTTGAATCTACTCATTTTTTCTGTGAGGTTTTGTCACCATTCACTGTCAGCTGTCATCAGTAGTTTGTTAGGGAGCTCTTTTGGTGGTACACCTGCCGAGGCAACAGCTTGAATCTGATCCCCACCTGTTTCATTTCTGGCTTGTTTTTTGTCTGTCTGTGAAAAGGAAGACTAACAGACAACTGATCACATAAGAGATAACCACCTTTGAGCAAGAGTTATTGGCTATTCCTAATAGTCATGTACTTGAAACCAGTCTTTGTCATTAGAGCAGTTTTAAGACCATTTTTAAAGGTCTTGGTCGCCAAGTCATATTTACTTGATCTTGTCACAGTCTTAATAACAAACTTTAAACTTTACAACTGTGTGCGGGAATCAATTCCAATCTGTCAGCGCTCTGGGTCTCGGTCTTTAGTCTCAATATGCTCTGGTCAAACATGACTTGGTCCTAGACAATGTAGTCTTGACTTCAACACTACTTCAAACACAGATCATCAGAAATAAAAAGATTTAACTGGTAGAGCGGTCAACCTATATCCCAAAGGTTGGCGGTTTGACTCCTGCTCTCCCCACAGTTCATACTGTCGTTGTGTCCTTGGGCAAGACACTTAACCCACCTTGCTTGAATGTGTGAGAATGTTTGGTAATAGTCGGAGAGTCCTTAGGCACGAAATGGCTGCCATGTCTCTGTCAGTCTGCCCCAGGGCAGCTGTGGTTACAGATGTAGCTCAGCACCACCAGTGTGTGACTGTGGAGTGAATGAATAATGGATATGTAAATCGTCTTTTGGTATCTTGAAAAGCGCTATATAAGTACTATGCATTATAAATATTTCCTACATCAAAACATCTCAAGCTTAAAGATTGAGGCAGTTACTTTTGAAGTTCACTACAGTTTGAAAATGTCAAAGCTTGAATTCATGTCATACTTGTCTTGTAACATGAGACGATAAGACAACCGAGCACAGCTTCTTTATTCTGCACTTTGCACTACAAGAAAATACCAATTCATTCAAAATGCATGAGAGTATTTTGCATTAATCACACAATCTACTGTATGTCAATCATTAGCCTGCAAAATCTTATTCTTCATCCTCTGGAT
The DNA here is from genome assembly GCA_024416835.2 of Perccottus glenii. Classification (NCBI taxonomy): domain Eukaryota; kingdom Metazoa; phylum Chordata; class Actinopteri; order Gobiiformes; family Odontobutidae; genus Perccottus; species Perccottus glenii. The sequence continues at coordinate 19,877,147 of CM044563.2, read as the reverse complement.
ATTATTGAATTTAGTTTAATGAAAGAAACAAAGCCTTCCATTAAGCCTACCCTGTTAAATTGGTCTGACAGGATTTCTGAAATGGCTGTGAAGGGAAAGGATTGTGGAAGTGAATAGCTGCCAATGTGATCAAATCATAGCAGGGAAAGTAACAAAATGGCCAAGTGCAAAGTGCATTTCCATCTAGTTACTTGTTGATGTGGCCAGAATGAATAGTCCAGTAACACCAATGCAGCAAGTGGAAAAACCATACCAGCTCACGTCTAGTGGTCAGTTCAGGTCTTATAGGTAACTGTAGTGGTTAGAAACAGGAGCTTGGAGCATTGTGCTTTACTGTCTGCATTATGAAGCACTCATGTCCTGCTTGATGGTAACAGCCATTAACCCCTGTCTATAGAACCGCCTCCTGCCCACTCACGTACACACTGACATATTCAATCAATTATGTTTTACTATGCTTCATGAGGCTGCAGATGGCGTGGGACCAGCAGGGGCAAGCGGGCCGTGTATCTGCGCACCATGCATCCTCAAACGCTCTCTTTCCCTTCTCCCCCTCTGTCCTTGTTTACACGTGATTCATAGAAGCCTTTGTACTTGTGCTAAGAAATGCCACTCCCTGTAAAAGATATTAACGCTGGCAAATTTTAGCTGCTGTATTTTCATTTGGCTAATCCTCCTGCCATCTGCTCATTATCATAGCAGCTATGACAGTTTTACTCGGCCTGTCAGTGTGTGTGTGTGTGTGTGTGTGTGTGTGTGTGTGTGTGTGCGTGCGTGCGTGCGTGCGTGCGTGTGTGTGTGTGTGTGTGTGCTTTGAGCATGTGTGTATGTGTGTCTCTGAGTTACCAGCAGTTGTCGTTATCACCTGAGGTCAAACTGGGCTGGCATGTAGCCAGCGGTAGTTTTAACAGACTATTGTTGAACCAGTTTTTAACCTCTAATATGAGTAAATAAGCTTTAAAGTGAGGATATGTTTTCTCTCTAAGAAACTGTACAAGTCATTTCAATACAGTTTGGTCCAGGTAATTCCTAAAAAGGCTGTTCACTGTACTGCGTGTGCAAGAGTGGCATCTGCTATATAAACAGTGACGTCATACAAGTGCCACACATATTTTAATTTCTATGAAAGATATGCTTGGACTTTCAAACTTAGATACATAGAATAAAGAAGAGAGTAAACCTTCCTTTGTGGAGATGCTTTCAGATTTATTCCCAGATATTTAGGACATGTCCGCATCTACACAGGTATTTTAATATCTTCCTTCTAATGCCTACCATTGCACTAAGGGACGATAAACTACAAACCCGATTCCAAAAAAGTTGGGACACTGTACAAATTGTGAATAAAAACAGAATGCAATGATGTGGAAGTTTTTATGTAGAATAAAACATAGATGACATATCAAATGTTTAAACTGAGAAAATGTATAATTTTAAGGGAAAAATAAATTTGATTTTAAATTTCATGGCATCAACACTACTCAAAAAAATTGGGACAATGTTTTCTGGGCCCATGTTATGATTTCCATTACAGTGGCATTCCTGTTTGTGATGCAGTGCCGTCAGGGCGTCCAGTCTGGTTTTCTGGCCTTGACCCTTACGCACAGAGATTGTTCCAGATTCTCTGAATCTTTGGATGATATTATGCACTGTAGATGAAACTCTTTGCAATTTTTCTCTGAAAAACTCCCTTCTGAAATTGCTCCACATTTTTCACTGCAGCATTGAGGGAATGCCCTTGACTTCTGCGAGACACTCGTTTTATACCAAGCATGTTGCCAATTGACCTAATAAGTTCCAAATTGATCCTCCAGCTGTTCTTTATATGTACATTTAACTTTTCCGGCCTCTTATTGCTACCTGTCCCAACTTTTTTGGAATGTGTAGCTCTCTTGAAATCCAAAATGAGCCAATATTTGTCATGACATTTCAAAATGTCTCACTTTCAACATTTGATATGTTATCTATGTTGTATTCTGAATAAATTATTGAAATTGGAGACGTCCACATCATTGCATTCTGTTTTTTTCACAACTTGTACAGTGTCCCAACTTTTTTGGAATTGGGTTTGTATATGTCAGTACCAGTGAACAAAATTTTGTTTAATTTATCAATGATTTAGGTTAAATAGCTACAAGTTGTAAACTTATAATATAAGGCTACACTATTGTTGTCACTGTGCTTGGGAAAAGCTCTGCCGTATACACTTACAAGCTTTCTTGTAGTTTCTAGTAGTCTGCATATTTGGTCTCCATTTACCCGGGCTTGGGACTTGCACAAAAGCACACTAGCCTGTGACCCCATGTGGCTTGAGTTATGGCTCTATCAGGAAATCAAATCCTGCTTTACAGGCAGGGTGCTGAGCTGTACACAGAAATGTGGTAAATGTTGCCTAAAGTGTTATTAAGCCTGGCAGGAGTTTTCAAAAGTGTGTGTTTTCCATGACATTGTGTACATCATAAAACACTTTTAAGCTAGCACCACTTTCCTGATCTTGGAACTCACTGTTTATTGTCACAAGTTCTGCTTGTGTTTAATGCATTGCAGACAGCGAATACATCAATATTTTTAATTCACAAAGCAAGAGAGCTCAATCTCAAACTGTAGACAGCTGTTGCCAAATAGCTTTGTTCATTCTTCTTGGATATGAGTGTTTTTTCACAAGAAACTGATGAGCTTCATTTGATAAAACATGTTTTGTGTTTTTCTTTTGTAAGAATTCTCTAGGTTTTAATTAACAGACTATGTTAAGCTTCACCTTTTAGAAACCATATAACATTGTCAGAACCATAAGCTGAGGGGCTACCAAAGTGGTATGGTGCGCTTATTTGGGATCTCTTGTATTCCTTTTGAGAATGGAAACTGACACAAAACTGTACTGCAGTAGAAACAAGGCTTCACATAAAGGGATAATGCTGTACAGCACTACTTCAGTTTGTGTACTCTATATAAAAGACCTACATCAAAGCTCCGTTCTTAGTCTCACTATGTGTGAACACCACAGAAGAGGCTTGAGCGTGCATCTTTGCGTTGCCAGGTTGACCAGTCTTCTTCTTCTTTAAGTGAAGCCTCTGTTAATTAAAAGCTCATTAGTGACACCAACTCTTTGGACAATTAGAGCAGCTCACTTCTTTGTTTACATGTTTGTTTTCCAGTTAAGACATTAGCAAACATGTATTCGATCCTTTATCTTATTTTCTCTTGGGGAACATAAAAAATAGATGATGGTTGTTTTTGCATCTATTTTTTTTTCTTCTTGGCAAGACAAAGTGGCCAGCTCCCACATGATGTTTGTGTGGGTTTATCTCGGTTGTGTTATCAAGCTGTTGTCATGGTCTTTTATTCATCTCATTAATAACAGTGCCCTTGAGGTGGAGCGCCGTGACCCTGTTTCCAGTGGCACATGCTGGTGAGCCCGAGCACGCACAAAGACTCAATTAACAGCATGAGAGAGTCTGATTGCTGCCTCCTTTTGAGCCAGCCCCCAGCGTGCACCAACACTGTGGAAATATGGTTCAGCTCGCACACGCTCCGGTGCCAGAAGCTTCTCCACACACTGTAAAACTATAAACACATAAATACAAACCTAAAGTGTCCTACTTAAAATAAAGACTGGCTCCACAACAGCAAGGAGCCTCGTAAAAAGAAGGCTACTGGCATCTGCACAGAAACAAAGGTGAGAATGGAAAAGAGACATTGTACAAGTGAAGATAATGATTGGAAAAACAGGTAAAAAATAAAGGTCAAAGTTGTCCCTAAGAATAATAAAAAGAAGTTTAGCTACACTGTAAAAGAAATCATCATTTTCAGAAAAGACTCTTTAGAAAAAAGAAAAATAGACATTGAAATCTCCATGGAACCAAGTGGAAGTCCCATTACTTCCTGTTCCTACAGCTGCCCTGAACGGACAAACTGAGCACTGCTACAGAGGAAGCACATTTTTGTTTCAGATGTTGTTGTTTTTAATGAGAAATCAACATCAGACCTCATAGACAACAGCAGGGCTACCATAGCTGTTCACATGCTCTTAAAAGCAGGAGAGTGAGCTGTGGAATTGCACTTTACACTTTCAAATTCAGATGTTGCCAAATCAACCAAAAACCCCACCTTTAATTTTCAGAAACCATTTAAAAACATAATGTTACTGTTTTTAGAAATGTCAATCAAATATCAATGCAACTGATCATCTTTAAACTGTAATAATTTACCTAAATAGAAGGTCCTAAGTTCGACTCCTGAGCTGGGTGGGTCTTGTGGAGTTTGCATGTTTGCTCCGGTTTCACCACCATCAAAAAACTGTAGTCTCCAGTTAATGACCTGGCCCCAGATTTGGAGAGGTGCAACATGAGGGACTGCTGCACCGGATTAGTTAAATGCAGAGAATGAACTTCCCCATGTGGATAATAAAGAGTAACTTAAACTTTTATTTGCACTTCAGAGTTTAAGGCTAAATAAACAGTGTAAACCCGTTGCAACCATGATATCCATTAGACTAGGCTGACTCTCTTAACGTCATATCCTTGTCAATATATCGACCTACCATGATAATATTTATATTGATTGAACAATTATGTACCCAGCAAACACAGACTTTGCCCCCCCATTACACCTTACATTACAATTCATCCATAGCTCTCTGGATCTCTCTGGCTCTCTGACCAGCTTCCCTAATTGTATTCACATCTGGTATTTACATGTGTCTTCCCAAGTCTACAATACATGAGTTGTCACTTTCTCGTTTTATATGCACAGCTATGACTTTTTATTGGTCAGAACAGCTCTTTTCTGAACATTTAGTTTTACAAAAATAGTTAATTTAACAGTGGATAAGCCAGCAGTAATCACTAGTGTGATTTTTCCATTATAAATCAAAAAAGTCTGCAGTACAGCTTTCTCAAATGTTTCCTCTCTGAACACTCTCTCTCATGGTCAAATGCTTCATTAATGATTTCATAACATATGGACACCAATGCCTCTGACTGAATAGGTTCTATTTACAAATAGCAATGTCATTTAGGAGCTTAAGCACAACAGCATGCTGGCCTTTGGTGAGATGCTTTGGCTTGAAAAACACATCATTGATTTAGGAGGATTCGAACCCAAACCCAAAATGTTTACCCAGATCTGATCCATTTAGGTTTGATCCCATTGTTCTGATTTTAATGCGAGGTCTGAAGAGGGTCTCTGTCCATCAAACCAGATGGACAATATTCAACAATTTATCAAGGTTAAACTGAACATACCATTGTGCATTCTTCAAACCTAATATTAAATAGAAATATTTGACAAATACTTGTTGAGGACTTGCAAGAGCTTTTAGTGAGCTTATGCATATTATCAAATCCCAAATCTATAAGGTGTTTTGTTAAGGTATAGACTATGATTTAAAACTACACTGTTATTGTTGCTCCCAGCACTGAGGAGAAAACACGATTAGATTTCTGAACTGTATAGAGCTCAGAGCCTAAGGCAGTGGGAGGTCTATACAGTAGTGTGTCTATGTTCCTGTGACATCTGCCATAAATCATAAGCCACAGTGTCCTTGTAGCTCTAACACATATCATGGAAATCAATGCAGAGGTCAAGTCGAACAGAGACACCAGCCCCTGAAAATTCCACAGCAGCCAATAAATACGGCCGGATAATACACCCGTCAGGCCGACACGTTCTCACCATATCGACTCGCTGATGCGCACACGTTCACACATGAGTAAATGCAAACATGCACCAACGACACCAGCACAAATGTCAGCAGGGCCATGTCGATTCCTTGTGGAGACATTTGTGTTGGCTATGACCCCGTGACTTTGTGGGATTATATGGGCATAAATTATGTCATCCAACTTAAACCCATCTCTGTGTGTGACCTTAGAGCTGGTTATCAATTACGTCTGTAAAAGCCATTATTATAATCTGTTCTAAAGTGAATGCATCGCCACAGTACAACAGAAGATTTAGCAGAAAAAAGATTATTCTGACAAATAACAAATAACTGGTGTGTGTGCTGTCAGTGAGCGGGTAGAGAACATTAGCGGGTGGCCAATCAGCAGTATTCAAACTCAAATTAAGAAGTGGAAGAATGGTTCTGGACTGGCCATCTCAGTCTCCTGACCTCAATGTCATTGAGCCACTCTGGGGAGATCTCAAACGTGCAGTTCATGCAAGACAGCCCAAGAATTTACAGGAACTGGAGGCTTTTTACCAAGAAGAATGGGCAGCTTTACCATCTGAGAAAATAAAGAGCCTCATCCACAACTACCACAAAAGACTTCAAGCTGTCATTGATGTTAAAGGTGTCAATACACAGTATTAAGAACTGGGGTATGTAAACTTTTACATACTATTACTATTTTAAAAAACACAATTGTTTGACAATAAATGGCTTCATCCAACCACTAACTTTGAGTAAAATCTTTTTTTTTGTGTGTTTTCATTCATATTTTCTCAAAAAATGCCCCCCAAAGAAATCCCAAATTCTGCCAGGGTATGTAAATTTATAAGCAAAACTCCTCGTAAATAAGAAAATACAGATGTTTGTGCAATTGTTCTGGTTGTGTATCTTTTGATGAAGTCTATATTACTTAGCAAATTATTTCCCCCTTTTTTACAATAACTAATTACTATAGAGAATGTAAGGATAACAAAATGCCTTACTTAAGGCTTGGTTGCACCAACGAAAGTTTGAAATCATCCAGTGACACCCCCCCTCTCAGTCACAGCAGTGTTTCTCTCACTTCTGTTTGGCTGCTGATACAATACTCAGTCATTTAAAACTAAACCCTTGTCCAGAGTTTGTTTAAAGTCAAATAAAAATCTCAGTTTACAGTGCAGTTGACAATTGTGCAGTCAACCTTTGTGTTAACGTGCCATTCCCCTCTCACACCCTGTTTCCTGTCTGTTTACAATGGGTCTATCTAATAATCTTTGAAAATAATGTGGTTAACAATTTTGGTGCAACAGGTTTGGTTTAAAAGCATTTTTTTCCTCTAGCTGTAAATCTTGATGGCATGGAAATGCAAGTAAAACTTAAACTGACAAAAAAAATGTAAACCGTGTTGGTGCAATCTTGATTCATGATTATTAGAAAGCAATGGGACTTGGCAGATAGTGCCATGTCTTTTTAATGACAAAAATGTGTGTGACAAAATAAATGAATTTATGTTGGTATTTGTAATTCCAATGCAAAATCCTAAATGCACTTTCTTTGGGCTTGACACAAGAAACAGAGTTGGATAGCATTCAAGGCACTACACAAACACCCTAGTAATTTGTGTTTCCCTGCAAAGAGAGACAGCAAAATGCCACTTTCTTCTCTGTGTGATGCTGTGTTCAGGTCACTGTGCTTCTGGTAACAACTGCTGAATGGAGTCAGCCGCTCTCCCTGTGTCTAACTGTTTTTCTGCCCCTCATGCAAGATCCTCATGAAGATAATGTGTGTCATTAACCTGATTTTCCACGCAGGCTTCACCACAGTCACCCCTCACCCCCTGCACCGTCAGATGATCATAGGAGCAAGCCTGTGGCTGATACTGTCGCCACAGCAACGGCAGTTAGGACCAGAAGGGAGGGGAGGGGGCAGGGGTGTCTTCTGTAGTGTGATGATGAGAACACACCAGGTGCATATAAGCACATCCAGAGGTGTCAGTGATAGTGAAAAGCCATTTACACAAATATACAAGTCAGGTTCAAGAAACTGAGGAGGCCCATTGAACCAGAACTAAAGAGGAAAAAGTGTGAGAGGTAGGAGAGTGTGCACTGGAAAAAAATCAATAAAAAAATACAGTCAAATGTACAGTATAAATACTGTTAGCTGTGATTGCCAGTTTTCAGATTTCACCATCCTAAATTTCTTGAGGAATAATAGTACATAATAGTAAATAATGATGATTCATGATTTATTGTTGCAAATCCTCTATCTCTTTTACTTACATATGTACTTAACTGACCTGTCCACAAATTACGTTATAAATATATTTGTCCTTGGCAGTAACAGAAGTAGTGGTATTTCCTGTTTATTTATATGACCTCACAAATTAAAACCACTATATTAAGCGCCAGGCGGTAAAAAAGCTTGTTATCAGGTGCATTTAACAGAGTCAATATTCTACTGATAGACTTCTATGTGGCCTTCTATGCTGTTTATCATTAATAGATCATGAAGCCATAGTCTATGCATTTTTGTGGTCCTCAAGCCATATATGTGAGTTATTATGCGCTTCAATAATGTCTACTCTTTAGTATTTTGCCATCAATATTTCAGACCTGGGGGGTAAAATATATTTTGTTTTTCCTTAAGATATACCAACAATGTCAGAGATGTGTATAATCACAGCAATTCAATCATTTATTGAAGCAGATGCATAATTCAAAAAGCAGCATGAAAGATTCACCAGAGAGAGCACTGTTGAATCTGCCCTGCACCCCAAACCCCTCCTCCTCCCCGCTGGCTCCATGCTCCTCACCTGTCACTGCGGGTGTTTAATCATTGACCACAGTCTGGCCCCGATCATCAAAAGGTCAAAGGTCAGAGTCAAAGGTCAGGGGTGAAAATACGCAGCGCTGGCAATGTCTGTCCTTATGTTCATTCACATCGTTGCATTAAAATACCCCTGCTTTTTGAAGGCACTTAACCAGACAGATTGAGTGACTTGGGTTGGAATTCACCTTGGGTCGATTTTTCTTAATTTTGTTCCCTTTTCCCTGTTTCCTGTCTCCACACTATCTCCTCACTTAGCCCCTCAGAATCAGAATAGCAAGTGTTCACACAAATAATCTGGTGGAATTTGCTTTCATCTACAATGTCAGTGAAATAACATTGTAGAACAACAATGACAACAATTATAGACAATCCATCTTAACAAAAACCTTTATACAAATACATTAACAGACATAACCAAGAAGTCAGCAGGTGTTTTTACAGGTTCTCTCTGGTATCATCACACCTGTCCATACACAGAGCATTCCTGCTCTTGGCTTTGTTGGTTACTACAGACAGTTGGAAATATTTACTTTAGCAAAAATCCTAAAATAAAGCTATTACACATGAGTCCTGACTTTAAAGATGCAATCTGTAAAATGTTGCAGAATACAAAATTAAATATAATGTCCAAAACTTGATTTCAATAATAAATAATCACATCAAAATTAGACTCTTGGCATTTGTCTATATTAACAGAAATTTCAACCAAAATTTATTGAAAGTTCTATTACTTTTTGTTCCTGTTCCCAAAGTGGCCAAACTGAGCACAAATGTAAAGAGAAGCACACTTGTATTTTTTATTATTATTATTATTATTTGTAAAATCACCATTGACTCTATTTCCGCTGGGTTTGTTCAAACAGGATGTGTGCAGGGCTACCACAGCTTTTCACACATGTGAGGTGTGAAACTGCAATCAGCAGTTTCACCCTACCAGATAAAACCAAAACGGCCAACAAAGACACCTCCTCCCTATGACCCATGATGATGACAGAAATCAAAATTCCTATGACTTTTGAATCCATTTATTACTCATTATCTTTTATTATCACTAATTAATTAATTTTAGACTCTCTGCAAGACACTAGATCAAAGTGACATCACTGCTATCAATAACCCCGCCAAAGACTGACTGAATGAAAGGTCTTTTCTGCCATGTGGCCAGCCTCTAGTCTGACTCACTTTAACAGAATAAAAAGAATCCAAAATACCTTGGAGGTAGAAGTGCGGCGGCTTTAATCCAAACATGGCCGGGGACCAAAAAGTGGTTGAGAAGCTCCTTGTTGTTGCTTTAAGTCAGGGGAAGAGAAGCAGAAAGTGTGCCGGTGTGGTCATGCCATCTTCTCAAAGAGTTGGGAGGCTGACAGGAAGGACAGAGCGGCTTGAATAGCCTTCAGCCGGCGTCCTCTCCAAACCTTTTTTTTTTTTTAGTCCGGCGCTTTGTAAATCCCTTGCTTGTTATTCATTCAGCAGCCCGGTTTGGTGTATAATGATCTGTTTTGTGTCTCTATTCGTTCTCAGTCCCACTACTGACTGCTCAGCTCATGAGAAGAGGAGGAGGATGGAAGGGAGGGAGGGAGGGAGGGAAAGAAAGAGGGGTGGAGAATCCATCATAAGACGGATGAGTGAGGGAGGAATGAATGACTTTGTGTGGCGTGCACGTGTCTCGGGCTCTTTGAAGAAAGGAGGAAACATGATTTAGTATGTGGGCATGCCATGACGCACATTTGATTATGAGATTGGTGGGACACAACCTCCTGGATGAATGTTTGTAATGGCAAGTCATTATGAGTCAGTTCTGTTCATTTAAGGAACACTCACAAAAGGCCAACACTATAATAAGTATAATAGTGCATTCTTGGTTATGTATATTTTACAGTTCTTATTGCACTCTCTTGTGTTTTAAAGCATCTCTTTTGAATTTTATCATCTGTTGTAATGAACCGTGTTAAATTCACAATGGCAAGTCTAAAAAGAGCACTGTGTAAAATGTTGTATACACTTGAACAAATGGAACACATCAGTTCTGTTTTCATTGGTATATAATAAAAGCAAAATAACCCTTCTTGCATTAGTTTATCTTAAAAAAATCCACATTAAAGCCTACTACAATACAGTGGAAAGATACATTTGTTCTGTCATTTCCTCTTTCTGTTCCGATAGGTGCTCAAAGCAACAAACTGAGCACTGTTGGAAGAGAAGCACATGCATTTTTCTTTTTGAGCACACATTCCTGCATAAAGGTTCTGAACATTTACAAACTTGGAAACACTAAAATGACCTAAATCAGATTAATCCATGGGTTTCAAGTGATGAAAAACTAGGACCGTTGCCACAGTATTTAACTGTTCATAATTGCTGTTCTATTTTTTAATGGTCAAAGTCCTTAAAATGTGATCCATAACAGGACAAAGGTCATGTGAATGAAACCCATGAATTTTGATACTGCAGTGCTACCATACCTGGAGACTGCTTACATGCAAACAAAGCATGCAAAAAGGAGTGTGAGGAATCTGCACTTCAAAAAAAAAACTTTATGTCGACATGTAACCGTGGTTGAAATTACCCATGCAACACTTTCAGTATTGTCTTGAACTTTAGCTCTCAGGATTTGAAAAAAAAAATAAAACGAGTGGAATGGTATCACTTCCAATGCATCATACTCTGATAATTGTCTTGACTTGCTCTCACCTTGCATGGTCTTGGTCCTTTCTGGGAATCGGTATACTCAGTCACTCACTCAGTTAGTTAAGGTAGCCCTGTAGAGACATGCTGTTGTCTGTAGGCAAACCAAGTGGAAATAGTTCAGAAGATGCATTCACCCCTCACTTCTCCTCCTGCAGTGCTCAGTTTGTCCGGTCTAGGCAGGAAGTAAGAAAACATTCACTTGTTTCTGTGGCACTTTAAATGTCTAGTTTTTCAAGATAGACAAATAAAAAGAGTGTTATTTCAAGGCGATTCTAACAGGCAATTTGAAAACACAGAGGTACGTTGTTAAAGACTTGTCTGTACAGTCCATATACGCATGAGTAAAAGGACTAAAAGATGGGGTGAAAGAAGGGGGGAGGAGAAGAGGAGAGCGGGTGTTGATGCACTTCTCATTATCAGTAGATTGGACTCCTGCCTGAGTGACAGCTGATTCATCATGGCAGAGCGAGAGAGAGGAGGAGTGGAAAGAGTAGTCTGTGCACGGAGGAAGGGGGTGGGTTGGTTCAAATCTGCCCTGCAGCATCTGCTTCATTCACATCTTCTCCTTCTTTTCCAGCCTCCAGCCTCATGGAAACGCTGCTTCACTACCACACTCCTCCTGCCTGATGGGAGAGTATCTTCCGCTCTCACAGTCCCAAAAAAGTGATCACATGCTCCCATTGATTAGACAGGCCTCATATGTCTGACACATCACGTTAGCCGCGCTCTCCATCAATTACTGTCCACTCCGGGCTCATCAGCTGTCACCGAGACCCAATTCTATCAGAGGCATGTTAAGAGTCACAAAGAACTGCCCATACTCAAACACATGCTGCCGCACAGAGAAGCAATATGTTCAGTTAAAACACACACAGACACACACACACATTGGAGAGCAATTGCAAGAAACAGTTGCCTGCAGATAAAGAGCATGTCTGAGCAAGTTCGAAGTGCGAAGACTTATCATGGCTCCGGGGGGTGTTGGTGGTGGTGGTGGTGGGTAAAACTTGCAGAATGAGAAGTAATGTGTGTTATAGAGCAATATCTTTTCCCTGAAGGAAGGGGGCCAAGAATACTACTAGCGTGATGCCTGATGGGGTCAGTTACAAAATTTAAGGCTTGAGGCAGAACTTGTAAATATCCTGCATCCTGCAACGTGTCCAGATTAGAAGATCATCACATAATAACTAAGCTCTTTTTTTGTGTGTGTTCCATGTGACCAGACTCCTCAGACAGTAAATGTTCAGTACAAATGCATTTTCTCTTCTGACCTTGTATATTCAAGCTTCGCCATTACAAATGATAATTCTGCTCATGCTAATTAAGCAGCATTTGAATAGGGCCGAGGTGAGCTAATGCAAAGTATGCCATTCAAGCCTTGCTGTTCTCTTTTTACCTTCGTCTTTCTTCTCTCTCACGATGTCTGCTGTTCACTCACTTGTGAGGAGGAAGTGTGCTGCTGATAAGATGGATTGTTGGAGTCCGGGGGAGCTATCTATAACTCTGTCTGTCAAGGCACCAATCAATGACAAGACACTGCTGCATAGGACACACTGTATAAAGAGGCTTCACTTTCGCACAAACTCACATAAATAAAAGCAACAGCTGTGAGAACAGTTGGGAAACATCAGCAAACCACAAACTGTCACAGAGGCAAGAATGGAGAGAAGAGATAAAGAGAGGAAGGCTGACGGAGTGAAGTTCTTTCCGAATGGGGTCAAAGTGTCTTTTGATCTGGTAGAGCAGTTAAACAACTATCTCCAAAAGTACCTATTTGAAGTTCCCTAAACCAATATTTGCTCAACTTGAAAATTGAAAAGGGTGCCAAGGAGCGCAGTAGTGGACAAGTTGTGGTCTTTTTTATTTTATTCCTTTGGCCTGCTGTCTGTTTGTTCTTTCTGTTTGTTTGTTTGTTTGTTTGTTTATTGTAAAATAAATATTGCCGTACAAGTTCTATATGCTTTAATGTCAAAATCTTGTTCCACGTCTAATCTACTATCTAACCTAGTTAGCACTGCATTAACATCAGCTTAGCCTAGTTTTCTAAACAATATTTAGTATTATATTTAGATTTGCGCACATATATCCCCACACGGCAATGCGCTTTCCACGCCCCTGACCTCCTGGTGTGGGATGATGGAGACCCCTGTGGCCCTCAGGGGTCACACTCTGCTGCAGAGAGCAGGGTCACCCAGGTCAGGACACACGGCTGCATCTGCAATGATTACAGTCAACAACCAATAACGGGAGCCCACCTCTGACCTCATCATCGCCGCAGAAACGTGACGGAATGCCCTGCAGTATAACTCAAGTCTATCAGGTAAAAGGAGAAGGGAAAGAGAGGGATAAAATGCCACTTTTTTCTTTTCAATTGTTGTTGTAGCTTCAATCCTCAATCTCTTTTTCCCTTTATTTCCTTCTCTGTGGCTTTTTATATATTATTTGTCAGAAGTATTCGATGTGGCAGAATCAGCGCAGACACCCTGGTCTCAGCATCAACCAGGGGCTGCCATCAGCACTTAAACACACTTTCAGCCCGTCTGCTACCTCCCCCCACAGAAGAGCACTCTACTTTTGACAGGGAGCCAAAGATAACAAATAAAGCCATGAGAAATTATTTAAAAAATGAAATAAAAGGGAAAGCCCTCCTTCGGTCTTTGCTATTATCTTAGCTCTTCCCTACCGTTCTTGTTTCCAGCCCCTCCCTCGTCGTCACAGCCCCAGTGAGGTCGCCGACCTCGAGTCAGTGAGCCTCATTACCCAGTCACTTTGTATCTACTGGTATAAAGGGAGTCGGACAAAGAGGGGGGGGGGATTGTCTGTGTGAGTGTACACGAGCCAGCGTTGATGAGAAGAATGGTAAATATGTTTGTCATTCCTCAAGTCACCCAGGCAGTTTAGGGAGAGACGTTTAAAAAGGCTGGTGGGGGATGGGCCTCGTTGGGGAATAAAAGATGAAAAAGACAGGAAAGTGAAGTGTGGTGGTGGGGGGGGTGATGGATGTAGGGTGCAGAGCTCGGGGGGTGGCTGCCGGATCAAAGATAATTGTCAGCGGCACTCGTTATGCACATATTGTATGGAGACTCTTCCCTTGACTGATCCGTCTTATCACTTCCCCTCTCTTCTCTGTGTATTCCATAACGTGTGGGATTTAATTGGACACTGATGGGTTGACTCTGACCTCAAAAATGGGGGAAAAAATTCCTCTGTGCTAGGACAGACATTGTTGGGATATTACACTCTGATGCTAGCGTCAGCAACGGGCCCAAACCAAAAGTCTGTTAAAGAGACACTTCCAAATGGCCAGAAGGCAGCGTATAACAGCACAGTCTCCAAACTTATGACAGCCTCAGGCGTTCAGCACTAACATGCCAAAATGCAGCCATGGAATACTCCAGTGGATTTAGCATATATTAGTAGATATGTGGCAGTACAATTACATCCAAATTGAGCAGAAGTTAAAAAGTTAATGTAAGATAAAGCGTCTGGACAATTATGACACTGAAATCAAATAGGGTAATTATAATTCAAATCAAATACATAATGTGTGCACTGTGGTTAGCACATTTGACTCACAGCAAGAAGGTTGTGGGATCACTTGACGTGTTTCTTTGTGTCTGCGTGTCTTTGCTGTGCTATGGTGGACAGGACCCAATGAAATGCAAACTTTGAAAATGGACTAGAATGAAATTGCTGTGAAGGGAAGGGACATTGTTCACTTTGCGAATTAAATGGATGGTCAGGCTACTCTTAGAGACCAAGCTCACTCCATAAAAGAAAACGCTAACTTTTAAATCTACCCAATGAAGTTTTTGAATTTCGTTGTCATGTAAACTGTGGCAACAGCATCCTCAGTGAAACTTGATAATGTAACAGCCGTGTCCCGGAAAGCTATTGGCTGTCTGCTACATGCATGTAAAACAATGATGGAAAAATAAATTGTTTTTGTGTTTTTGTGTTCCTGAAACTCCCGTTCTCTTATGTTGTAATTATATATAATTACATACATATGATATATATATATATATATATATATATATATATATATATATATATATATATATATATATATATATATATATATATATATATATATATATATATATATATATATATATGATATATATATATATATATATATATATATATATATATATATATAAATCCATACAGGCTTCAGAGTTTATTAGTACTGCTCCAGAAAGCGCCAGGTTTTAAAAAGTTGATGTAGGCTACAGAACAAGATAACTCTTTTTGTGTTTAATACTCGTAGCGTTAGTAGCATTGAGGTTAAGTGTGAGTGTTTCCATGTGAATGCAGACCACTTTAATAATGCCATCGGCCAGCATTTGCATTTTGTTATTGTGTAAATAGTCCCTTAATGCAAGACATCAATGTAAGTTGTCTTTCACAAGGTCATATATCTATAGTATAAAAGAATAAAATTGAAGGTAATATTTGGCATTGAGGCTAAATCATGTCTGGTGCCTGTCTGCGATCAAACATCCTCTCTCCCACCAGAACCTGGATCAGCGGAAATCACCTCGCTTTCTGACACCTACCTCACAGAGCTTCACTGAACGTCTCCTCCAACTTTCCTGCTCCCTCTGTCTGTCAGTCTGTCCTACGTCCATCTGTCTAAGTGGAATTACAAGACGGAAATTAGCCTGCTGTTGTGAGAAGCTGACTGTGAAATGAATGTTGGTATTGTTGTTTGTTCAGAAGTGTGTGGTCTGTATGTTGTGTATTCTCAGGTCCTGGGTATAAGTTATATTTGTCAATCTGTCAGTTTCCAATGACAAATTCACATTCAGTTATGTTCAGTCTATCCAGATGGTTTATTTACAGATTATCCCTCAATGTATATCTCCAAAGGCCTTCTGAGTCAGTCCCACCCTCACAGTGCCACCGTCCGCAGTGTGCCACATCAATTCTTGGCTCCCCCGGGAAACGCACACCCCCCCGGGGGCCAGGTTTACATCAGCAGAGCTTCCCAGTGGAGGTTTGAATTTCCCTCGTCACATTGCCCTGCCTGCTCCAGCCTGACCGCTGCGGTGACCTCTGGTCTTTCTCACCCTGCGTCTGTCCCTTGTGCTGACTTCTGACCTTATCGAATCATAAATCACTGGCCTCAGACATGGACCCAGTCACCTTTGCTCTGATTTTTACGCACCTAAACCAGTAAATGTTGCTTTAACGTCCACAAAGTTCAATACACTGTTGCTAAGCAAAATATAAATGCTCTTATTTTGTTCCCTTATCATCATAAAAATACTAAAGAGGTGCATGACAGTTAGTGTATGTTATAATGGCTTCTTTATAATTGTTAAATATATAAATAGGCTTTTGTTCATGTACATTTCCCCAGAGGTCCATTTTATCCGCAGAGTGTTATTCCAGTGCAAAAGCATTTCTTGAGTTACGTAGCAGTGCATGCTTTTTAAAAGGTCACCATATGTAGCTGCGGTGTTAGTTTGTCTAAGTAAATGCTCCACAGATGTGTTGAGTAAGCTGTTACTGTATGATGTACTCTTAAAGATTACAGCTCTGCCTTCTGAGTTATTAGCCATATTGTACATGTTTGTAAAGACTATTCTTCTTGGGGTCTAAATTTACAAAACATGCCTCAGTTTTTTTTTTAAGTACCATGGTACTAAGAGTCACAGTTGGAGTCTTATTCCAGTGCGAAATTGCTCGGTACATTGCTGTTCTTTTGAGTGCATTGGCACTGGGTAGAGGCAGTGTGAGGCTCAGTCTTGTCTTGTCTTGTGTTAAAACCATGTCTGTTCCTGGTGGCTTGTAGCTGTGAGAACAAGCTAAAGGGTTTGTGTAAAGACCAGACCAGATTTTCTGTAAAAACAGGACCCAGCTCCATGCCAGTCTGTCAGTGGCCTTCATCCATGACAGCCTTAGATGCACTGAGTTAACATTTGTTCTGAAAGAAGCACAGCCTATTGCTAATCTAGCAGCCCTGTTTTGAGTCACCTGAAGTTCCTGCAGGTCTTTTCTTGAGGCACCAGACCAAACGACAGGACATAAGACCAAGAATTGTATTACAGGTTTGCGTATTTCTGCCGTCATAAAAAGGACACAATGACAGTATGAACTGTGGGGAATTGAATCGCCTACCTTCCGGTTGAAGGACGACGCTCTACCACTGCGCCACTGATCTCATGTCCAAGAACCATTAAATGACCCCATACACTGGGCTGCTTTAAGTTTATATATTTCAAAACAAACAAACTTTGCTGCCTTTTTCCTTTACATTTTTTACCAGTAAATCAAAAGTGGCTCAGTAATTGAATATTTTCTTTGAATCTGGAGTAATACTGTATGTATCATAAGGAGGAGGGCCAGGTTTGATGATGTGAACATGTCCAAGGGCTGACAATTCCTCCTGAAATTCCCTGGTGACAAGAAAATGCTGCCTAAATTAAAAACATCATCAAACTCCAGCTTTGTAGCTTGCTTTGCTACATTCATTTCACTTTTGACTCCCAGGCCTTGCGCTTTTGTTTCAGCATGGTTGGCCCTGAGAGCTTGTTGTATGCATTCAGTTTTCAGTAAAACAAAAATACATCTCTCATGGAAGCGGCAGCAGCCCTCACAGTCTAATACAAAACTTCACACAGTAGTCCGGTTAGACATGTACAGTAGTGGTGCTGCCAACATTAGGTGTAAAGAGAAACGCATTTTAAACCTGTATTATTCAATTTCCCACAGGCCTTATACCAGAACAGACAGACTTTGACTTCTCATTCTACCTTGTGCAGAATAAAAACCATTCCACCAAAGATACCTGGCGTTTTAAACGCTTCCTATCTCTTATTCTACAGGGATGTCCTAGTAGTGCGCTCCAATTAACCACATCCAGGATTATCCCGGCTCCAACACACACTGTATAGTCTGTGGTACACCTTGCACATCACCTGGGGGGGCTCCGCGCTCCCCCTCTATGAGCCTTCACCCCACATGCTCATCTCAATTAATCAGCCGACAAAACAGATGTCACAAACAAAGGAACCAATCTCTGTGCCTGTGGGGTAATAACAGTGGAAGGTGGGGGGTGGTCGGACGGGCAGAGGTGGGACGAGCAACATAAGGCCAGTTAAGAAGGGTGTGTTGGCCGTTTATACAGTGCTGCTCCCTGGACATGCTGCTCACACTATTCAATACAAATCAAAAACTGTAAAAAAAAATAAATAAAAAAGGAAAAAAAGAAAGAAGAAGCCATGATTTAAGAGGGAGAGACAGTGAGGAGAAAAACAACAAAGCCCCGGAGATGAAAGACCGTCTACAAGACAAAAGATACAAAATAACGCTCTGGCGGTGTGCAGAAATAGAGCAAAGATTGAAAACCTGCCAAGATAAAGACGAACCCCCGTCTTTGAATTGTCACTTCACGCCGATACTGTCACAAAACAAATAGCAGTCTTGACAGGTTTTGGCTGCTTTGAAGGAGATGGAATTGTATTATTATTCACACATGCATATTTAACGCCCTTGACCTGTTGTTAAGCAGCGGGTTCTTAAAAAAATCTTCTGCTAAATTATTGACATCTACATTATGTGCAGAGAGCCGGCGGGGCTTTGAAATCACAGGAAGTAGGAAGGAAAGTGAGGGGGATGGCCAGGGGCAGTGTGTTTTGCATAGTGTTCAGTGTGTACATGGAAACAACACGGTGCAGAGATAACATGGGCAAAGGGGATCAATCCTCGAGCGTTGTGCAGCCAGCCACTGTTTCTTTTCTTCCACTCGCCCATCTGTCTGAGGACGAAGAGACTTACAGCTCGCATCAATAACGGGGAGATAACAACCCAGTCTGCAGTCCTCAAGCAGAGCCTTAAATCACATCAGGGACACAAATGAAGAGAGGAGGAGAGGAGACGGGAAAAACAACTGCTGCTCAAACATGCAGTTATGTTTTCTGGTGTAAAAACATACAGAAAATGAAATGATTATTGCAGATCTTAGTATAAGCTAAATATAACCCGAAATAGACAAAAACATTTCACAGTGGCATTATTTATTCAAAAGAAAAGAAAACCAAGGTTTTGGAATGGTCTAGTTAAAGTCAAGTCTAAATTGAAATGTTCTGGTGAGACCTTAAGGAAGTACAAACAAATGCCCCCAAAAATAAGTAGAATAGTCCAAAATACCTCCACAATTAGTTAAAGATATGTTAAAGCCATACTGGAAGTCATACATGTCATTGCTCCAAGCTATCAACCCTGGTGAGAGTTATGTCCATTTATTTTGTTCCCCTCTTGTTTTATGATTAATATTTAATGGTAGAGCAAAAGTAGTTATGTTGCTTTTTGTTTGTGTATCTCCTACTAAGACTTGCTATGATCAGAAATAGTGTTCACTAAAAACATCAAATTCATAAAGGGGGCAATAACTCACTAAATCACTAAAACTTGGCAGTATTAAGAAAAGAGCGACGTCAAAACAAAGCAATGCACTGTAGGGAAGAGTTCACTTTAAAGCTACAGAGGAAGAAAGAGAGAAATGAGGTTAGGCTATGGTTTAATGAGTCTTTTTACATCTAGTATGTGTCTAGGCGCATGTATCCAAGGCCTGGATTTTGTTGGGTATAAGGCAGCAGCATGTTGAGCAGCACCATGATAATGCACTTAATGAAGCCCTCTCTCTATATATCACTGGTGTACATTAATCCAGAGCACAGAGAAACTGTAGTAGATTAGAATTTAGTAACAAAAAGCTTGCGGATATAGAAAAACATGGATGAAATGGCTCTAAAAATGCCTTTTATGGACTGTGATAGTAATGATCTTTCTTTCTTGATTAGTGTTATTTGACCTTTTGTGATATTTTGATTTTATAGCCTTGACCTTCACAATTATGTTATATACTATATAACAGCTACTACACAATAAAAATAAAATTAAATTATTTCCAATATCACTATATGAAAAAATATGGGTGGGGTATAACTACTTACAGTCACTCAAGTAACCTTTTGGAAGAAATTGAATGTGTTTTCCAGATGATGTCTAAAATATGCTTTTTACTTTTGTAACTGAAGACATACTTTTACTTGTACCCAGTTACATTTGACATTCAGGGGTGCACTGTGGACATTCTTGCTTCCTTCCACCTCCCAGACAAATTGGTGACTCTTAATTAGGTAGGTGAGGTCAGTAGTCCTCTGTCAGTGTCAGCGGCGTAGCACCAAGTTTTGGGCCCTGGGTACAAACCATCTTGCTGGGCCCCCGTACCAAATACCATAGTGATACCAATGTATATGTATGTTTAGAAGGGCCCCCCCTCCGCCTCGGGCCCTGGGTACTAGGTACCCTTTATCCTCCCAGTCCGACGCCCCTGCTCAGTGTATGTCTCTAAGTGTTAGCCCTGCGACTAAGTAACTGTATACGCTACGCAAACTGTGAAGGCACCTTTTACATCTATGTCTACGTCTGTCTATATCTATATTTAGGTTGTGTGCCACATCCCAAACTGTGGTGGCTGTGACTCCAATGGCCGTGCGCCAGTTTTTAGTAGATCAGACCGGTTGATCCTAAGCTCTCTGAGATATTTCAAACTGACTAATTAGACGACAGTATTAGCTTCCCTAACCATCCTCCACAGACATGTTCTGTTGGGTTAAAAAAAAGACCCAATAGTGTATTTTCCATCTTTGTTACGAATCTTACCTCTTGAACATTTCTACTTATCACCCTTTGTTTGTCTCATTGTCCTTCCAATCTTCCCATCTTCTTTCTGGCTTCCTCTTTCTCAACATATTGATTATCTGACATTTGGTCTTCCACCTCAGCATCACATGAGACTACTATAGGAAGACAGAGTTGTACACGGTTAAAAGGAATAGGCTTTAATCCTTCCTCTGCAGTAAACAATGTGTATCATCTACTCCGCTTTGTTTCCCGTGCACTGCCAGAGGTCAAACATATTCCACAGACAGCTGCTAGCCGTACTGCCTTCGTACTCCCGAGGTATGGATCAGCTAAAGTGGTTTAAAAAGGGATTACTCAGAAAGAGGAAGGAAGGCCGGTTTTGTCGTGTCACCGCATTCCCACAACAGCGCTGCAATGGCTTCCCTGTTTGATAATGTCGCAGCATAGTGGATGACCGCTAGACCTCGCGTATTGCTCACCTGCCGATCCATTTGCAGAGGAGGTCAAAGGTCATGGTGGTTGACCCGTAGCCAGTTCCAGATGGGAAATGAGTGGCTGGGACAACACCTGTTATAAATTTGAGTCTGCAATGAAGATATATACCTTCCTTAGTGCACTTCAACTTGAGGCAAAAGAGTCAATGTCGCATGTTGTTATAAAGATATACTGTATTTTGCAATGACAATATGACCTGTGCTATTTGGGCTGTAATAAATTCTGGACTAACTTCCAATTGTCAAAACTGGGACTAATCCAGGACTAAATTTAGCACTGAATCCGGACTTTTTTATTTGGTCACAACAATTTTATTTTGACATTGGCATGGTGTTCTTTGCAATACAGATATTTATATTGCAATAACTTTACTTTTGTGTTATATTGTGCAGTCTTACTGTAAAGGTAATAAGAAAAAGCACCATAAATAATTTTGTGCATCTTACAGGTCATTGCAAAATATATTTTAAACAATATTGTTAATACATCATCAGCATCTTATTGTCTTGAAAACATTCCCAAA
Source organism: Perccottus glenii (assembly GCA_024416835.2). Taxonomy (NCBI): domain Eukaryota; kingdom Metazoa; phylum Chordata; class Actinopteri; order Gobiiformes; family Odontobutidae; genus Perccottus; species Perccottus glenii. Next base: position 19,855,302 of record CM044563.2, on the reverse strand, counting down.
ATCACAAATTACTGTATGTCTAAACCAGACTTAGAAAGACTGATCCACTTAGATTCCTGTAATGGCCTGCTCACTGGGCTTTAAGACAGCTGCAGTGTATTCAGAATGCTGCTACTCAGGTCTTGACCAAAACCAGGAAGTACAACCACATGGCTTCCTGTAGCTCAGAAAAAAGACTTTAAAACCAATGCTCTTAATGGCGCTAGGATACATTTCTGACATGCTAGTTCCACCTCAGACTTAGGGAACATCTGGGACAGGGCTTCTGTGCCCAGGGTCAGGACTGAAGACAGTGAAGCAACGTTTATGTTTAATGCAGCAAAGATCTGAAATAGCCTCCCAAATAAAGTCAGACAAGCCTCAATGTTAACAATGTTGTTTAGCTCAGCATATATATATATATATATATATATATATATATATATATATATATACAGTTGTCTGTAATACAACTTTTGATATCTAAATAAAACTGCCTTGCCAATTGTGCAGAACTATAATAATGTATAGTACATGACATATAGGCTAGAGCAATTTCTATGTTATTTTACTTTCCCGCTTTATGACTGCACTTGTGAATACATTATGAATGCCTAAAATGTACAAGTGAGTGAGTTCATCATTTCAGATGACAATAATGATGCAGTAAACAAAATATGGAAATATTATACTCCTAAAAAAAGCCATGTGACACAACGCCACATTCAATTTTGAGGCTACTGGATGAAAACTATATGTGTTCAATAGATTGCATTATTAAACCACTAGTAGGCAAGTTGTTGCTTAAGACTTTGTGTTGTATTTTCTCAAACTACAGATGTATGTTACACCATAGAAAAAATATGTCTTCCCCGGCTTTACTGTAAAAAAGGTATACGTAATATTAACTTATACAGGATGTTGTCAGTATACATGAAAATGTAGTATATGTGTGTGCTGAGCTGTCAGTGGAGATCTGGTGAGAGTGGGCTAATTGAAGTTAATTTACCATCTGTCTGTGTGAGCCAGCAGAGTCATTAGCAGAGACAAGACCAGCCAGAGGGGAAGCCAAAAGGGGAATCTCCACCATGATGCACTTTCTCTTCTCTTTATTCTTTCATTTAATTCACATAAAACATGGGCCTACAACATATTTACAAAATATTACACAATATACTATAAAATGTAACCTACAATTTCATGGTAAAATGTCTTTCTCTATTTGTTCTATCTATCTTTTGAAGCCCATTAATTTTTATGAACTAGTTAAAAGTAGCTATTCAAATACTTTTTGTTTCTTATCTTCTTAATAAAATGCTGTGAGGTGTTGAAGCAGTTATCAATTTTATTAAGGCAGTACCGACCTCTAGTGGCCATATATGGGACATCCAGAAATCAACAGAAATGTAAAATACTGTATCAACAGCATTACATGTAAGGATTTGCTTGCTCTGACATTGTATACCTAATAATGACTGAGGCAATAAATTAATACATATGAAAAGATTTTACTTTTGGAATTTGTAGACCTACGGTGGTGGTCCTAAAAATTGATTCGAGACAAAAAAGATTTGTGACAGCTGACTACCTACATATGTTAATAAAACAGGGCCATCCAAAGACATTCTTTTTTTGTTGTGGTGTGTGTAATGCTCAAAGTGGCCTTAGCTCTCTTTACACTGGCTTTCTAACAACACCCCTATACTGCCCTGTCCTTTGAAACGTCAGAGGGGACCAGGTCAGGGAACTCTGGGCTACTTCCCAATTTAGCCTAGTGGCTCAGTGGTAGAGCAGTCGTCCTTCCACTGAAATGTAGGCGGTTCGATTCCCGCTCTCCCCACAGTTCATACTGTTGTTGTGTCCTTGGGCAAGACACTTAACCCACCTTGCCTCTGGTGGTGTTCCAGCTGTAACACTGGTAATTAGAAGCTTAAAGTAAGTTTTTTAGGTGACAGTCCAGAGAGACAAAGTCAGCATAAACTGGAAATTAATTTTTTACTGGGTTTGGTGCTAAATGTGCGCCTGGCTATAGGCTACCTTTATAGGCCACATCTGAAAGTGTAGCTGGGAATAAAAATGTTTTTTAGTTTTGTTTTTTTATGTACAGTATAAAAGATTAAGATCTTGTTTGAGTAGGCCTTTGTGTAGTGTTTTTAAGGGTTCCTGCACAAATTCACTCTACCTTCATGATGCCCCTGGTAACAATATGTTTTTATATGTATTAAGAAAAATCAATGTTTAAAGATCTTGTAAATGGTTATCCAAAAGGCCTTATTGTTGTCAGCAGTGGCATTACCAGTTACCTCCACAGAGAGCCACTAGTGAGCTGCTAGGTTAGCCGAAGCTAACAGAATGAGCTTATTCATTTAAGAAGCTCCGCGTTTCTATGACACTATCGGGAAATGCCATTAAGAAACAGCAGCCTAACCAGTAGTTGCGTTTATATGAAAAATAGCTTTGCAGATTAACATTTCTACTATTATTGGGGTCGCTTGGTGTTTTGCTGGAGGAAGGACTTCACAGCTTCTCTGTCTTTGGACGCTGGTTTTGAAGCACGCAAGTTTAGAAAGCTATCGCTTTGCCGACGTTTGCTAGCCTAAATGGCTAGCCTAGCATGTTAGGTAAATACAACAGCTTTCCAGCTTTAGCGTTCACGTTTTGGACTTAATATCTGAACCGACTACATATTGTTATTTCGGTAATTTTATTTTTGTTAATCAGCAATCCCAGTGCTTCCCGATGGATGTAATCTGTTACATAAATAGCTAATTGGCTTCAGTTAGCATATTCGTATGCATGCTAACCTGGAGCTAACACTGCCGACTCTGCGAGCAACTTCTCCCGAGAGTTTCGGGAGCCAACACTACCGGACAGAACGCCAAGAGCAACGTCTGTTGCCAAGTTTCATTTATTTGTAGCCATGTTTGAATTGGAGACGCATATATCGTGCCTTTTCCCCGAGATCCTTGCCATTATTTTCAGTTATCTGGACGTGAAAGACAAAGGGAGAGTGGCTCAAGTGTGCGCGGCCTGGAGGGACGCCTCTTACCACAAGTCTGTGTGGAGGGGGGTGGAAGCCAAGCTCCATCTGCGCCGAGCCAACCCGTCACTGTTTCCCAGTCTGCAGACCAGGGGGATCAAAAAAGTCCAGATTCTCAGCCTCCGACGCAGTTTGAGTTACGTGATCCAGGGGATGCCGCATATTGAGAGTCTGAACTTGTGTGGATGTTTTAACCTCACAGACAACGGATTGGGGCATGCCTTTGTACAGGACATCCCGTCCATGCGTGTTTTGAACCTCAGCCTTTGCAAACAGATCACAGACTCAAGCCTTGGCCGCATTGCGCAGTACCTCAAAAACTTGGAGGTGCTTGAACTGGGGGGCTGCAGTAATATCACCAACACTGGCCTGCTGCTCATCGCCTGGGGTTTGCACAGACTGAAGAGCCTGAACCTGCGAAGCTGCAGACATGTGTCTGATGTGGGGATAGGTCACCTGGCGGGCATGACCCGCAGCGCTGCAGAGGGCTGCCTGTCTTTGGAGAAGCTCACTCTGCAGGACTGCCAGAAGTTAACAGATCTCTCACTCAAACACGTCTCAAAGGGTCTGAACAAACTCAAAGTTCTCAACCTCAGCTTTTGTGGGGGCATATCGGACGCTGGGATGATCCACTTGTCACACATGACCCACCTGTGCTGCCTGAATCTGAGATCATGCGACAACATCAGTGACACAGGCATAATGCACCTCGCCATGGGCTCCCTGCGGCTGTCAGGACTGGACGTCTCCTTTTGCGACAAGATTGGAGATCAAAGCCTGGCTTACATTGCCCAGGGCTTGTATCAACTCAAGTCTCTCTCCCTTTGCTCTTGCCATATTAGCGATGACGGCATCAACCGGATGGTCCGCCAGATGCATGAACTTAAGACTCTCAACATTGGACAGTGTGTTCGAATCACAGACAAAGGGTTGGAGCTTATAGCTGACCATCTGACCCAGCTGACAGGAATAGACCTGTACGGTTGTACAAAGATCACCAAAAGAGGTTTGGAGAGAATCACACAGCTCCCATGCCTTAAAGTGTTAAACCTGGGACTGTGGCAAATGACTGAAAGTGAAAGAATGAGGTGAAGACTCATATTCAGTTCTGTGACTTAAGAATGTTCTGCTAACTGGATTATTGGTAACCTTGGCTGTGCTTCTCCACTCTTCTGACGTTATTGCCACTTCTTACAGTCATATGTCTCAGCCTGTGTCCGGTTTTCTTTAGCTACCTCATCTGTTGAACACAGGAGTGCCTACTATTGCTGAAAATTACATTGCCTATTTTTGAGACTTAAAACAATGGGGAGTTTCCTAGTAAGAACTTGTCATTGCAAAAAAATAGATAGGCATTTCTAACTCTCTAACAGCACCATCTGAAGTTTTTATAGGATATTCTTTTTTGGCTTTGTATTTTTTACTAATGTACCCAATATTTTTTTGTATCGAAAGAGTTGACAAAATTGTACTTCAAATTGAAGTGGATGGATCACTCCTGTCTCTTTGTTTACTCGTCTATAGTTTCCAAATGTTTCATATTCCTGAGGAAATAAGTATGTACCAGATGGTTCAGTATGCTTCTGTTTATAAAAAAAAAAAAACTCTTTTGAATAGCTAATGTGTAGAAATTAACAGCTCTGAGGGCAATATGCAATATCTTAACTTCACCAATGGTGTTCTCTCCCACAGAGCTTCCAGAGATAGTGTCAGAGTATTTGTTTAAAAAAAAAAAAAAAGATCAGTAATTTAAGATTGTTTTATATTCATACTGTAGTGATATTTATGAATAAACATTTGAAATGTTTACATTTTGACTTTTGATGGCATTTATTTAAAAATGCAACTATATATTTATATATTTATATTTATATATATATATATATATATATATATATATATATATATATAACTGAATTTTTTTCTAGCAATCAGCATCTCTACAAGTATGGAAATCATTCCATTCCAATGTCTATTGAATCCCAACACAGGCACACCTCATTCTACTGAATGAGGTGCTGATTAGGTGATCACAGGAAAAGTATTAAAAAAAAACACTTCTGTGGTCATCACTATCCTCTTGCAAATAAATGCTCTAAATTACAATATATTTTTTTATGTATATTTTTTTATATTTTATTTGGAATTTGGGAAAAATGTATTTGGACAAGTTGAAATGAATTTCTGATAATTCATTGTCTTTTCGGCTTATCCCCATTCGGCGTCACCACAGCAAAGTAATGGACATGAGTAGTAATGTTTTTTACGCCAGATGCCCTTCCTGACGCTATCCTCTCCCTTTTACCCAGTCTTGGGACCGGTACAGATAAACTGACTGGAGTTGCTCCCCAGGGGATTATGTAAGTTATTATAAATCATTGAGTGCTTAATCAACCGTGTAATGTCCTTAATTAATCAAACTTTCATTGTCTTACAGTTCTTTTCAGTCTCCTAACATTGTGTTAGTAGTGCAAGCCTGTAGTGCAGTACGGTCTTTTTCTAGTGTATTATTTATCACATGATTGGGTAGCAAAGCACAAGGCCTGGAAAGGGCAAGATCAGGTGGAGTGCTGATTAATCTACATTTAGTGATATAAATCCAGTCCTTCTGGTAGCAGCATGCATTGATGCTCTTTTAGTATCCTGATTCTTTTGCACAAAGTGAGCTCTTTGATTCAGTTTTTGTAGGCAAGGGCCATTGTGAGTGCTGAGGATTTTGCTATTTTGCTTGGAAAAAGGCATTTGGGTCAGGAACAACATGCTTAACACTGTAATAATGACTAAGAAAAACAACACAAGGCTTATAAGTTATTTATTTACATCCATACAAAACCAATTTAACTCAAACGTGTCTGTTAGGCTTTCTTTTTACACAGTTTGATTCTTGACACAGACAGAAGGCAGTACATTTCTTTTAATTGAACTTGACATAAGCCCCTTAAAATAAGCTCTGTGTTTCACAATACAAAGGATGATTAATTAAATGTTAAGGCAAGGCTGGGACACATAGGTCAAAGTAATGCAAGTCACATTAAAATGCTTTCTTTCACTTCATTTGCCTTTGGTGAGGCAAGCATTTAAAATCTCTGAGATGCTTAAGACAAGAGACTGAAAAGCAAAAATAAGCATCCATTTATCATCCCCCAAAAGTATGTCTACATTGAAAAACAGAAATTAAACAGTGCTTTGATTTTGTACACAATGCACTTCTGTAATACTGTGCTGCTTACACCTGAGGCATGAATGGGGGCTTATTTTTGGAGAAACCTGCCTTTGACATTAAATCAAATGACAAACAAAATGTAACCGACAACACTGGCATTAATAATACATCTACATCACTGAATTGTGAAATTATATCCAAAAATTACAATTGACAATAAATGCAAGAAAGCACTCTTCCATTACTATTAAAAGCATCTGAGCTTACACAATTTGACACAAGTTTTTTGACACTTTTTTCCCCAGTTTGTTTGCTGAGGACACTGACTTCAACGGTTTTGTTCAGAGCAGTTTGCCTGTTAAAATTCTGTGCAAACATTCAATGCATATCCATACAGTAAACATTTCCATACATGTATTATATTTATATATATATATATTTCTCTATAGAACATGACTTTCCATAAGTTATGGCAGTACTGTCACACACACACACACACACATTTTGTCCTGGAGACAAAAGTAGACACAAAAACTGCGTTTCTGATTTATTTTTTTTCCTTTTAATGAAGAATGCACGACACCACCCACTTTATTACCTTTATCCATTTACTGTATGTTAAATATGTTATTTACAGATTGAGAGTCAAATTTTGTTGAACAGTGAATTTCATTTTGTGCAAATGTAAATGCACATAGTAATTAAAAATCTCAGCCCTGAAGATTTCAAAAAGAGGTATCACTTGCATCTGTAAGTGACTTGAAAAATACAAGAGATGTTGTGCTTGCATTTTCAGTGAATCAAACTAAAAATGGGCATGACATTTTATCCATAGAAACTTTGGATGAGACTGAATAATTATCGAATCGGATCAAAAATTCTTACACCATGCCGTAGCACCATTATTACAGAGAAACTTATATCCCTGCATTAGGTCCAGTACTGATGTCTGTGCATGCTCCAAGGCCACTATTACGTTCTCAAAAGAAACATTGCATACCTCATAAACAAGTTAACATGTGCAAAACCATCGAAAAGAAAATGGTACACCACCAGTAAAAGCTTTTATACCCTCCTCTCATCTATATTTCATAATTAAAACCTAACCTGATTTGTGTCAACGGTCATGAAATTCAATGATCCCCCTCTCATTCCGATGACTTGGCCACAGTAAATTGGAACTTAAAAACTTAATCAACTGTACAAAAAGCTCCACAGGTCCTACTCCGCATGTTGCGTGTATTTGGTTAGAGTGACATTTCTTATGTTAGTACTAAACAACTATGATACCATGGCTACCCGACTGAGCATGGCTCATCTCTTCTCCCCTCTGGATGTAGCAGCTCCCTAGGTCTCCATGACAGAAAAGGACATTATTGCCCCATGTGTACAGAAGAGTTAAGTTGAGGTAACTGTGCAAATGGTTGCTTGCACCACCAGGCTGTAGAGAATAAGGCTGACAGTTTAATCCAAGACTGTGTGCAGATATTAAAATTTTTCCCCCACCAAAAAAAGTCTCCCAGTAAGCCAGGCATACTAAAACATTCTTTTGTGCTCAAGTCACCTTTTCACTTTTTTAACCAACTCATACCATTTACTTTTTAAACAAAATCAGTAAATTGATTGTTAGTTTGAAATGCCATAACTATCGAGTGTGTAAACATCCCTGATTTGATTTTTTTGCAAGTCTGACATCGGAGGCACATGGGACAGTAAAGCCATAGCGGTCATAAAGGGTTTTCTAGGGTGGGCGAGGGGAGCAAGGTAGAGGAGCTCAGGGGTATTCAATTATGCAAATTATTTTTTTTTAGCAGATGAAGGTGTATTAAGAGGTTTTTCTGAAGAGCAGGGCTTAGCTACGTTGTGCTTGAGCATCAGCATGACTCCTCCAGCGCGTTGACAACCTGTTCGAGGATGTCAGGACAGTAATCGGCGATCTGCTGAAGAACACAGTTGGCGTATTCCTGTAGCTCCCCACTCTCTTTCTCACACACCTCCAGCTCCCGCTCCAACTGCATAAGGAAAGCATCAATGAGAGATTTTTTTTAAAAAAGCACCACAATACTTAACACACAGGTGATAACCAGCTTTGGCAATGTGATGATAACCTGTTCGGGGCTCATCTTCTGGAGCTCCTCCTCCCAGTCGTCGGGGTCGCTGTGGTGATAGTGAGAAGGGGGCGTGAGTTGGCTGAGGATGCTGGGGTCCCGGTCGTGGCAGAGGTCCGTCAGGTGGGCAATGTAGAGCTTGAGCTTGCTGCGATTCTGGGACAGGGCTAGAAGAGGGGGGATCATCTGCAGGACAGGTCAAAAAAAGTGGAAGTCACAATGCGAACAAGATTGGAAAAGTTGAAAAGAAAAAAGGCAAGGGGCATGTCATTGGGATTTCAAAAATGGTCACAAAAACAGGTACGGCAATAGAAATGAATGCTTCAGTTTCAGTGGAAGTGAATGAAAACTACACACATGTAAAACACAACATGTAAAAATAACCATGCATTATCACCTCTGTGCCAATTAGTTACGAGCTACTGAAGTGGACTGCTGAAGACATTGTGGCTAAGACCATTATTCAACATTTTTACCCACACAAAACAGGTGGGGCCTGTTTGTGTGGGTAAAAGGGTCAGATGTTTTTTTATTTCTGAGCTGTAACATGCAAAGCTCAGAAGAAGCCATAGTAAAAAGGAGGAGGCTGACAATCCTTATCATCTTAGTTTGTGCATGCAAATGACAAAAAACAACACCGACCCCTTCCACCAATCAAAACACAGACTGAGTGAAAATGTCACAGAACAAAGAAATTAAAAGGTTTAGCTTTTTTTACCCCCCACACAAGCTCACCCTTCTGAACAAAATAGCTGAGAGAGAGGGAAGGAGGGCAGAAGGCTGGCTACGCCCAAATACCCTCCTCATCATCCTATTAGCCATATTAGCCAATCGCAGCATTAGGAAGGAATATATTGTTAGAGCATATACAGATTTAAAGTATTACAGGTCAGAGGCAGTAGTTTTGTCTTGCAAAAATCTTCGGGTTATGAAATCAATAATAATTAAACAATTTAAAGAGAACATTAAATAAAACAAGACTGACTTGGTGGTTTAGGGTCATACCTGGTCTGGAGAGGGTTTGTGATTTGTTTGGTCATGGGCAGTTTTCAGGTGATCGTCTTCATAGTTGTCTGCCATCAACTTCATCCTGTTCTGAGTCTGTTGAGTGAGAGCAGTAGAGCAGAGTAAGCAACAAATGGCACTTATGTTATAATTTCATAAAAAACAAAGAATCCTCCTGAGACTTAGTCCCCCATAAGACTCCACACACACATAAAAAAACTGCACAGCATTCACACTATGTATACCTTATATTATTTTTTGTAATGTTGAGTAGTTTTTTTTTGTCCGATTAGTATTTAATGTTGTATGTTTTGTGGTCGATTCATGCTTTGTGTTTTGCCAAACCAAATTCCTAGGACTGTCATTTTTAATTTTGAAAGTATACGACATTGTTTTTTATTCATATATTTTGAGTAAGTTTATTATTTTTTGGGATGTCAAAAACCTGTGTGATACAGAGGTACAGTTTGTATTTAAGTTTATAGTGCTCAACAAAACATCTTTCTAGATTGTTATTAAATAATTTTTGGTGACTACAAAAGGTACAAACATGAAAAATAATCAGACATACATCTTTGTGAAGATAATAAAATGATACATATTTGCTAGAAGCCCCTTTTTCCACCTGCTGCTTTAGCTGTTGCACCAGTCTGTCCTTCTCCCGCTTCAGCAGTGCCACCTCGTCCTGTGTCTTCTTCTTCTTAGAGGAGGACAACTCCAGCAGGGCGATGTTTGCGTCCTTCTCACTGATAGCAGCCAACAGCGCCTCCTGCCTTTAAGACGGTACAACAATGTGCCATTTTACCATACCATGTAAATTGCTCAATTTTCATTTATAATTCATTGCACACAAAACTATTCTGCCAGCGGGAGGAGGCCAGAATAGATGGACATTTTACAGAATAAAAAGGCAGGGATCGATACTGAATCTTACTTCATCTCTAGCACCTCCTCCAGGTGTTTTCTGCGTTCTGCCCGCAGGGTTGTCAGGTGGGCTTCTTTTTCACACAGGGACTGCTGGGTGGAGGCCAGCTTGGCTCTCATGGACTCCAGCTCTTGTTTTACCTTCTCCATAGCGCTCAGCAACTCCTCCATCTGCAGAAAACACACACAAACCACAATTTAATCAACAAAAGCGTAAAAAAAAAAAAAGTTAAAATTTAAAAAGTTTTATAAAAGTGCCAAGCCTTGTCCTGAAAAAAGAAGAGTAATTTGAAAGGGAATATTGGTGAATAACATTTAAATAACATTATCATTTTTAGAGCTACTGCACTACATGTCATTTACCTGGCATTTGAATACAATTTGAAAACTTCCTTGAATTAATAAAACCTGATTTAATGTTTGATGTCTGATAAAATACAAGCCAAAGATTCAGCACAGTTTTATTTGTAAGCAAAAACCAGGTAAACAACAGAACATAAAAATCACAATGGGCGAAGATAACAGCATCACCAGACCACCATGCACTCTAGGATAAAAAAAAAAAAACAACAACAACCTGATCGCTAAACTCTGCGGTGCTGCTGTTATTGTTTCCACCACTGTGACTAATGGAGGTCACATATACTCATACCTTAGACCACTTAAGGTGGGCGAGGTGGGACTCATGCATTGGTTTGAGTGAATGCTTCTGCCGTGTGTAGCAGAGAGAAAACAAGAGAAAAGAAAAAGCAAAGATAAAAGAACTGAGAAAGAAAGGGAGGCCATAGAAAAGGAGGGATGTAAAGAAAGGAAGAGAAATACAATAATGGTAGTGGCAAAAGGCAAAATATTATGAGAAGTAATCTTAGTATATGTGTTTTTTTTTCTTCAGCTGTGGTTTAGCTCCTGAGACCTGATAAATATTGTTAGTACATGGCCCAGTGTTCATCTTTTTGGACTGGTGTACCTGTTTCTCCTGGTGAACCCTGGCAGCCTCCTCTGTGCCAGTACCATCTCACGCTCAGCTGTGATCTGAACACTCTCTCTTAAGGCTTCCTCGAGTTCCTCGATGCGCTCAGCCTTCAGACGCAGATTATCCTACACAACCCAAGAATCAGACAGAGAGAAGCATGTTTGTGCAGTACTAATTTTTAATAAAAACAAGCCAAGTCAGTTCAAAAAGCTGAAGGCTGACCTTGACCTGCTGAGAAGACTCCATCTGGTTATCTTCCCTCTTTCTGGCCTCCTCCATGAGTCGAGCGTTTCTGCTCTTCTCCACCTGCTCCTTGTGCTTTAGAGAAGCCACCTTCTTTGTCTGGTCCTTCATCTGTCTACAGGGACATCATAAAATACAAGAGGAGTTAGTCATACCAAAGAAATATACATCTTTGTAGCAAGTATTGCATGTTGTCTTTTTCTACTATTATTTTCAATTTATAGGCCAACTTGCTGATTATAGTGAAAATATACTTTTGTTGTTTTTGACCTAACTTCTTCAAGAACTTCAAAAAAAAAAAAAAAAAAATCATATTCTTATGAATGTTTTCTCTGCTAAGAAGAGAAGTCCAAGAGCAGAAAAGAACACAGACCAAAAAGTGGACATTTTGCATTAGCAGGAAGCGTGGGGCAGAATTCAGGGGAAGTGTACTGCATATTATTATTATATTACATACTAAGCATCCAAAGGAATTGAATAAATAATTATTAGCTTCTTTTTTAGTGCAAAATGTGAATATGGTGTAGACTGCTAAATGGTTGCTTTGCCTTTATTTTGTATTACTGTTAATATGCACAGAATTTTGTGCATGGTTCACTAATAACAGCTTTGTTTTAATATGACACACCTGCTGATAAGAGTAGTCTCGCTGATTTCTGTGAGAGACTGAAGTGAATGCAGGCACAGAAATGGTTATCCGAGTCGAGGAGAGCATATCAGTTTCAATATTAAAGACGCTTCAGGCCTATTATGTGTATATAACATATACTGATTGGCCTACTATTGTACAAAGAATTCAAAGCAACCAAGAATCAATAAAAAGTAATGTAATATTAGTATAAAAAAGGTTACATAGCAGTACACATTAGAAAAATCTGATGATTAAGCACCCACAATCATTTGTAAACAAGAGATGAGATAATATTGGCAAAAGACCATGTAAAGAAGGGTAAACCAACTCAGCATGTGTGCAGTACAAGGTTTTGATACACTTCAGGTATCAAAACCAGCAGGGCGATGTAGGTTTTTGTCCCTTCATAGTGCAATTAAAATAATGTACCACCCAAGTCAATGTTTATTAATAACATACAATGGGGATATAAAGATACAAAGTGTATAGAGGAACGGTTCAACAGGGAACTTCAAGAAGGGAAAAGCAGTGCAAAAGAGTCACGACAATGCATTTAAGATTCCTATCTGTAAAAAGGCAAGAGGTAGCACCCATTTAGAAAAATACAAGGAGGAGGAGAAAATAACAGATACTAACCTTGAGGTCAAACTGGGAGGGTGAGATTTTCCATGTAATGACAAGAAAGCAGTAAAGAGAAAGAGAAACTCAGATCATGAAAGTAAATAAATATTAGAATGGAAGATGGAGACCTTTTTTTTTTTTTTTAAATCACCAGAACATGGAATCAAAATATTTAAACGCACAAAGATTGGACACTTACAATTGCAACTATATTTACTGAGAGGCAGTGCTAAGATGTCTAATAAAAGGGTTGAGATTGAGAAGAAGACATTGTTCATAGTTTTATAAATAAATCCAGATGCCTTCTTCTAAACCCTTTCAATTGGATTAAAACCTTGTTGATGCAACAGCACAGATTCTTCTCACTACACACCATGACATGCATTTTTACACCCCAGCATCCACTTACCTTTCTAACTCGCTGATCTTTTTGTCCTTGTCGTTCTTCTCATTCTCCATTTCCCGGAGGATCTCCAGCAGGCGGTCTACCTCAGCCTGGGCCTTCCCAGAATCTTCCTTGTGGCGAGACACTTCCTGTTCAAGGCTTTTAATGCGCTCGGCCAGCTCTGTGTTTGCTTGAGCCTCCAGGGCTGCTGTCTGGGCCTATAAATGACAGGAACATTTATAATTAATCTATATAAAATTGTGACGGATGAAAGAACTCTATAACAAAGTATTATGTTGGTGCCGATTTAAAAAAACAACTAACTCTCTTAAGTTGGTTTTCCAGTTTCAGGCACTCTTCCCTTTTCTGCTCCAACGAAATTTCCATAGTTTTTAATCTAGAATCTTTCTTCAGGCCTGAGGAGGCCAGTGATGATGCATGCTCCTTGAGGTCCAACAGAGAGGTCTGCATATACCAACGCAACACAGAAACCAACATAAGAGCAAATTTCTTTCTTTTTTTTTTTATTTGACAGCAACAGAGAAAAACGACATGGTATAGGGTTAAAAGTATATGACTTTGTAAATTCCATACTCTGGCATTTTGAGAGTAAGTAGAACAAAATGACAAACAGACTTGAGCAGGATTCAAACCTGTATGGCTCACTTATGTGGTACAAAAAGCGCTATGTCAGGAAAGCACCTGACTTAATAAAAAAATCTGACGAAGTTCCATTCTTTTATTAGAACATACATATTACAGCAGTATTCCAGTAAGAGTGTATGTTTCTCCACCAGCTTCTTACCTCTCTGTCAGACAGGTCGCCTTGCAACAGGCTAAGTCTCTCCTTCAACTCTTTCAGTTCCTTCCTGGTACAGTCAAGCTCCTCTCCTTTCTCCCGGTCATCTCGGTCTCGCTGCTCCTTCAGACGCTCTATTATGCGCTCCTACAGACATGTACATATCCAATTCTTATGACATAACCAGCTAACAAATGTGGACTACTGGTGTGTTACAATCTGAGCTCACCTTCTCTGCCAGAGACTCCTCCAATGTGGTCAAAGCAGTGTCAGTGTTGGAAGTGTCTGCCTGTAAAGACTTGACCCGCTCCTTGAGGCTGCTCATTTGCTTTTCCTTGTCCCTCAGCTGCTCCTGCAAGTTCTCAATCTGTTGGAAATGCACAAATACAAAAGCCATCAATTAGAGTGGATAATAAATCCAAGAGAGATACTATGACCTAAGGCAGGGGTGCTCACACTTTTTCAGCACGCGAGCTACTTATAAAATGACCAAGTCAAAATGATCTACCCACTACAAAAATGTATTTACAAATATATTAAGGATTCTTTATATGTACAATGTGTGTTGATGTACCTTGCAAATCGTAATACTGCACAACAGAACATAATTAGCTATGTATAATTTTTGTTATTACCTGAGTTTACTCTGATGACTTGCACTGAATTGAATCAGCCAGGGATGGATAGTCCGGACAGTAGCTGATGACAGATGAGGCAAACGCACTTTGAAAACGCCATCGTAAAAAAAAAAGTCCTCCTCCCATTCCGTATGAAAGATAAGTTTTTGTCTTCTTACTTGGTTCAGCTCCCTCACTCATTTTTATACCCTCTCTTTAGTTTAAGAGAAAAACAACGAGGTTTAAAAGTTGGAGGTAAGTCGCAAAAAAGCGATAGTTTGCTGCACTTAGCGTTGTTTGCGCATGCGCAGTGACCTAAGCGTCAGAACAATTCAGATTTCATTTGACTGGTTGCCCTGTATGTCAATCAAGAGATTGGATGGATAATTGGCCTTTTTTTTATGTCACGCGATCGACCGGTAGTTTGCGATCGACGTATTGAGCACCCCTGACCTAAGGTATCTGGTGTTTAAACAACAGAAATAAATAACAGTTCTAAATACCTTCTTCTGTAGCACATTAATTTTGCGCTCCTTAACATCCAGCATGTCTTTGAGGTCGTGGATCTCCCCATTGAGAGTGCCCTTCTCTTCGGACATTTCTTGTATCCGTTTGCTTTTCTTATTGAGCATTGCCTCTTTTTCTTCCAAACGCAGACGCAGAGCATCAACCTAAAAAGAAAAGGATTGAGGCATTTTTTTAACGAAGGCCATTAAGCAGGTAAAAGCAGTGAATGTATGCATATGCTTTACTTCGGTCTGTAAGATCGCAGCCCGTTGTTCTTTTGCAGTTAGAGACTCTTTCAGGACTTCAATGTGTTGCTTGCTGTCTGAGAACTGGTTAGTGAGAGTCTCCAATTTGGTTTGCAAGCCGAGCAGCTCAGTGTCTTTCCTGGACAGGTCCTGTTTCACCTGCTCCATCTGATGAAATAAGTAAGAGTGAGAAATGTGCTAACCATTACCCCAGGCAGACTTGATCCAACAAATAATGTTGTAGACCTTGTTTTTCATAAACTTAGTGTGACTACGGTAGACTTCCATCTGCTTCATTTCCTCTTGACGCTCCTCACAGCTCAAAAGCCCGTTGGATTTCAGCATTAGAAGCTCCTCTTCCATGTCTCGTAAGCTTCGGTCCATCGAATTGATCTTAGCATCCTGTGGGTCATAAAATGTTTATTTTCTGGACCTTGGCTTGTAGATGTAGGTAAGATAAAAAAACTCTTCTCACTTTCATGTCTATGACAGTCTGTAGAGCTTTGGTTTTTGTTGACTCAGGTGTTCCCTCATACCTACGGTGCAACTCCTGTTTCAGACAAAACAACAAATGTATAAAAACAAGAAATGCAGACAAAAGTTCTATAGCTGACACCAATGTTACCTCTCTCAGGGACGAAATCTCTCTGTCCCTCTGGTCCAGTAAACTCTCAAGGTGATGTCTGTGCATCTCTGCATCAGCTAGTCTTCTGGTGCGCTCCTGGTCTTCCTCTGAAGCCTTGGCAGATGGTCCTGCAACAAAATAAAAACGTTATGTTTGTCTAAACAGAATGGGGCACAATGATTCAGTTAGTCAAATTATTATATATTATAGACATCCATTTTAGAGGATGAAGCACATATCTAATCCTCAATATATCCTTTCAAAGCTCACATCTACCTTTGCTCTGCAGCATCTCTAGCAGTTTCTTGATAGACTCATCTCTGGCTCCCAGAGTTTGCTTCTGTGTGTCAATCCTCAGCTCCATTTCCTCCAGGGTCTTCCTGAGAAGGAAGAGCTCTTTGGCTTGCCTTTCATGCTCAGTATGTAGTCTCCGGTAGTTCTCCTCAGTGGGTTCAGATGTCAGGGCAAGGTCTCGTCCCTGGCTGGCAGGGTCTTGTTGGAGTAACTGGTTCAGATCCCTCTGGATCCTCAGCTCATCCTGAAGTGCCTGCACAGTCATCTGGAGGTGCTAAGAACACAAGAGACACAAAGCTAGGGACTTCAGTCTTCTTGCCTTTATTTAAAATAAAGAAGAGGAAGATCAGGTAAAGAAGGGGCAAAAAAAGCTCTGACTGGCATATAAACTCAACTTTATAGTAGTATTTTTTATTTAATTGTTAAATTAACTAAATCATCTAAATGAGAATGAAGGGTCCGCTTCTTTTTTTTAAAGAAACTACACTGTCAGACTTTATGGCTAGGGTTACATTTCGTGAATATAGATACAAGTTGTGAAACACAATCAGCCCAGTGTAGTATTGCATTGTTTGTGGCATCTGACGCCATGAACCCTTGGCAGAGTGGCTGTGAGACAGTACTCTAGTGCTGTGTTTCACTCGAGTTTGCATCTGCAAGGGTTTTCATACGGCAGAACAAAGAGACAAGTCAGTGTCTGTCCTCCTCCTGCTCTGACCTCCTCCCTTTTTTTCCTTGTAATTTTTTCTTTCCTCTGCCTTCTACAGAGGCACCAGTCCTCTCCTCAAACTCTATTCATCAACCTTGCTTATGCTTGTCTTATCTCTTCTCACCAATACTCTCACCTCGACTCACGCTCCGTCACCCTCTCCTCCCCGTGACTAAGGCTGACTCACTGCTGTGACTGCATTGATCCACACCTCAACATTCACACAGGCAGACACATGTTTGTATATAGATGCAGACAAACACGTTCTAATTTTTTTAGCCCCTATGATTCTCACTCCTTCAGTTTGAGGAGGGAAGATGACAGTCATGTGTTTCAGTAAGCTGAGGAAAGGTACTCTACTGATCCACAGTCACTGCTTATCACAACATAGTGCATAAAAGACATGTCAAATTGAATGTAACAATTTACAATGTATACAACAAATTGTAGAAATTTAAGCTATCTTTCACTGAGGACAGTAGAATTATGGCCACAATTAGCCAAATGTCTTGTTTGTTTTTGTTTGCAGGAACTGTGCTTTCCTCTACATGGGTGTTGCATGGGAGGCGGAGAATGCAGACATCTTTAAATTACAGTTTCCACTGATTAGCCTTGCTCCAGCTGGGCAGAACTGGGAATTAGTGCCTGCTGTAATTCTGTGACTCAACAAAAGTAAAAACACTCATTAAACTGATCTGCCTCTTCATTAAGAACCATCGGGAAACAACTAAACAAACTACAAAACAAAGCATGATTTGAACATTTTAACAACAAGCTATATAGCTAAGCTTTATCAGCAAATATCAACAAACCATATTTGCATTATTATTTTTGTGTTTTACTTGATTTAACACTAATGCTTCAGCAGCTACAAAATATATGACAGTGTTGCAATTCTCTCACCATATAAAACAACTCAATTTTGTTTAAAATAATTCACCTATTTAAGTAAAATAAAATTCTTTGCTAGCAAAACAATATAGCAGCACGCACCTGGGCTTCATCTTGAATCACACGATATTGTTCCTTCCAAACTGCAATCTTGGAAGCTTCATCCTTTCTTAGAGCTCGTTCCTTCTTTAACTCGGGGCTCCAGAAGGTTTTGATTGAATTCATGGAGGAGCTTAGCTTGCTCTCTTTGACTTCCGCATCTCTTCGTAGCATCTCATTTTCACGAAGAACCTACAGAGGTTGAAAATAGTGCTCATAAATTTTGTTTATTGTCAAACAAGTACATAGTTAAAATAATAGTTTTAATCTCATCAATTGTTTCAAGTTGGAGTACAGCTGACAAAATACCTCTTTGAGCTGTGCCTGTAGGTCAAGTATGGTGTTGTCTCTAGCTTGCCTTAGAGAATGGGGCACAGTAGAAGCCAGGTGGTGGTCCCCAAAAGCCAGAGCGTCACCTCCCATCATTCCTGCTGGCAGCACAGCATTAGCAGGCACTGTGGTGGAAATGTTAGGAGTGCTTGCAGCCACGCCACCGCTGCCACTACTCCTTGCCCCGTACGTCACCCTAGGCCTCCCCATGGTTGTCACTGTGCCTCCACTCTTTGGAAGATGGTCTCCTGCCATGGCAACTTCATTGTCACTCAGGTACATAGGCCCTGAGGTTGCATAAGCAGCATTGAGGGACTGGATGTTCTCCATGGAAAGCGTCTTGCCTCCGGCTCCACCAGGACCTCCTCCACTCCCCCCAGTGCTGTTGGTGCGACGATGTCCCATGCGAGGAGATCGGGGAAGGCGTGGGGACCTGCCAGATGCCTGATGACCTGTACTACCTCCATCCCTTCCTCCACTGTGGTTGGCATCTCCCCTACCAACAGAGCGAGCACTGCCATACATATTCTAAGTAAGGTTATAAAATAAAAAGGACAAGAGGTAAAACTAGGCGTCTGACTGAGATGATTTTGCTGGGATTTTGCTCTCTATATATAAATATGTGGAATGACTTTTGGCACAATTTTCATGGCAAAAAAAATTGCAATGCTCTCCACATGGACACTGATGACTGTCTTTCCTTATCCAACAGGACTAGTTATATCCAGTGATGCGCTATAACACCAACCTACAAACAAAACATATAAAGCACATGATGAGACAATTCAATCAATTCAGCCAACAATAAAATCAATACTGGTTCATTTTAGTGCAAATATATAGTTATGTTTACACCATTTAGACAATCTTATTAACGTCTACTAATGTTCAATAAAGCTGCAGGTATTGTTACGTTATGGCTATGAAGGTTGAAAGTAGTATTATATTGTAACATGTCAGTCTTGGGTTATATTTAGATCGTATTCGTAACGAAGTGACTTTTGTTAGTGAAAACATGGAATATTTTTTAAAAACAATAATAGCAAATAATTCTACTTCGTGGGTTTTTCCCTATTACACATCCATACCATTTAGCTGTGGTCTGCGTGGCCATGCTAGCAGCTAACCTAAAATTACGGGAACGTACCGGTGTTCTCCAACTGTAAATGCTGACATTATACGATAATTTGCATGTTTGCCTACACAAACGTGATTTACACTAAAATGAGTAGAACATGTGATAAATGTGCATGGTTAAGCCTTAAAACTAAATAATGAATTTTGGAATCATTATTCTATGAGCTGACGCTGAAAAACTAGCAAGGGAGGGGATTGTTCATAGTAAGCACAGAAAGGAGAAAAAAAGGACTCCCGTTTGTAAAAAATAAACATAGTCTAAAATAATAGCTCTAACAAACATTGTTATGTAAACTGTAAATTTTGTTTTTTACTGGAAAACTGAAACGCTTGACAAACAGAGTAGCCTACGCATAAACCCAGGCTTGGCGTTACCGTAGTGGGCTTGGAGACACCCATATCAAACCAAACCATATCAATTTTCCTCCTTGTGCTAGGGAGACTCCTTTTTAGCAAAGCTTTTCAGCAAAAACCCGAGGCCTAAAGGCTTATCCCCCGGTCTTTAAACTCTGCAGATGTCAAGTAAAGCATCAACACAGTTTAGCGTTCGCTCACCACGACATATAGAGTAGAGTCCATCAAATTTACGTGGTCAAGCAGAGCCTCTGTTATTTTTCCTCGCTAACACAATAGTGAAAAGAGAAAATCCGTTCACACAAACAAGCTCTCACACTGACTGTTGAAGTTCAGAATTGTGCCGAAACGAGGTCCACTGTCAGATTTTAATCGGCTCCAAATCTTCTCATTTTAAATTCGATATATGATGTGTATCTCTAATTTTCTCATAGATTTTTGCAGCAGCAATAGAGGCTCAGAAGCAGAGCCAGGCGCCTCAGTGACGTCAAGCTTCAGCTTGCTCGTTCACGATGCTCGCCACGCTTAACAAGCGCGGTCACGAGAGGTCTAGGTTACAGCATCACCTACCTATCTACCTACCATAGATAGTATAAATACCTACCATCAAGACAGTTCAGCGCATTTATCTGTAGGAAAACACTACTTTTCGTTTGTGTTGCTATAGTGTTTAATTGGTACATCTGGGTTCACCCCGGGGCCCTGAATGCTCAGAATCACAAGTGCTATGGTTCGTTTGTGCTTCGTTTGTGCTTGTTTGGCTGTTTGTGCAGTTATGTTTTTTTTCACCCAGCACCGGCAGGGTGAACCTATTGTTTTGGTTTTACCTGAAAAAGTCTTTGTCATTCTTTTTTATGCAAGCATCTGTGCAATCAGTCATTGCAATGATTTTGGTGAACTGAATTTGAGTCATTAAAACAACAACATGATCGGGATATAAAAAAATAACAAATAAAATAGGCTATATGAATAAAAAATTACTTTCATAACTCTCTTAATGATCTGTCAACAATAGAATAAGAATAAAATATAAATGAAACACAGAGGTCTTAAATTAGCCAGCAGTCGGCAGTGTTGTTCGTACTTTTTTTGTCTCCCCGCACCCACAATCAAAACTCACTTAAGTATACTTTTTTTAAATTGTATACTCATTTGGGTAAATGTAGTTCTCCTTACTAAATAGTAATTTATTGATAAGAACAGTCGTTGGGCACGTCTTATAGATATAGAAACAAATAGGCTACTAGAAGGCAGACCTTAAACCTCTTTAAATCAATTGCATTTACTTTCTTCACAAGATAATAATCTTGTTTAAGTTTTATTAAACTGTATTATGAAATTGAAATTCCGAAACTCCTACGTCAGATGATTCTTCAGCTAATATAGTCATATATTAAAACAAAAAAATGTCACGTATTTATATAAAATACGCTATGTATCTTAAGTACCAGATATTAGTGGGCTAATTCTTAGAATGAATATAGGTCTGAGAGTGGCTGGTTATGAAGTCACTATTCATTGGCGCAGGCGCTTTAGAAAATAGATGTGTCTTCGTCAATATGTAGCAACTGCGCCGCTTCTCTGGAATGCTGTACACAAATCATAACAGTCTGTAATATTGTGGTTGGGTAACATATTTGCTCAACCCTTTAGGACTGTATCTGTAACTTGGTTTATATTTACAAA
The DNA here is from genome assembly GCA_024416835.2 of Perccottus glenii. Classification (NCBI taxonomy): domain Eukaryota; kingdom Metazoa; phylum Chordata; class Actinopteri; order Gobiiformes; family Odontobutidae; genus Perccottus; species Perccottus glenii. Next base: position 19,833,937 of record CM044563.2, on the reverse strand, counting down.
GCTGAATGAACGCCTGGGAGGATTTTCACGTCAGTGACAGCTGTTTTCCGGACGCGGTATAGAGGTAGGTCGGTAGCTGTTATCGCCCACCGGCAAAGATCTACTGTTACGTTGTTGCGGCTAGCACAATGCTAACTGATGCTAAACGAGTTACATTTACGAATAACAGCTAAGGCGCCGCTGTCGTCTAAAAACAAGTATTTTGTTTACCAGTAATGAAATTCTGAATGTTATATATGTTTTTACTTTTTAAACAACGTTAAGTATGATAACACTACAGACAAGACGGCGGTGTTATATGTTATCAATAATACCGATAGCGTTCAATTGGTCGTGGGCTCGGTTTTAGGCCATCATCAGACCCGCCTAGTGCTAACGCTACTAGCTAATTGAAGAGGCGCCGCGGTTGTAACGGCCGAGTGGCTCTCCCGTCGTCGTTCTATCCGATCGATTGTACTGTTAGCATGGCTCTAAGTAAATGTAGCTAATTGTACGAAATAGAAACAGGCCTGGACACAGTACATATGTCTAGTGAACGATAGCACATTTTTTATATCCAATACATAGATTACTGGCTGACACTATTATGACCTAGTTTTATCAATGGATAGCACTTCTCAGTTTGGGCTTTAAGCGTAAGGAGCGTAACGTTTTGTAGCCACACTAGCTTTATGCTAGCTGTATATTAGCTGAGCCTGTTAACTTGCTAACAAAGAGCAGTCGCTCCTCCTTGCTTTGTATTTGCTCGATGTTGCCATTCAAATGGCCATAGTGTCAAATAAAGGCGGCGGAGAAATGGGTAATACAAGAATTATTTTAGTAAGTAGTGCTGTTGTAACGGGTATATTGCATGGTTATTTCCGCAAACCTAACGCATTTTATAATGGAGTTGTCTACGTTAACTAGTGCATTTGTCATGGTATTGATTACTTTAAATGGACTTGATAGATATTAACGCCACTTGGCGCTAGGCATAGTTAACATGGCACATCATAATTATACTGGTTGACAGAGAATCTTTCTCGAGATGTATTTTATTGTATTGTAAAGTTACATCGTAACACATACTCGGGTAATATACACAGAGTACTTACGTGTTAGTTATGTATTGACATTGATCAGTGGTACTTTGTCCTTTAATATTTTTAAGGGGGTTCTCGGTTTAAACCTATCAACCTACATTTTTCCCTTTGGACCTCTGAATTTCTGTGTAGGTTTTTTCTAGTAATGCCTGAAGTACTACGGTCACCATGCATTGATATATTGTATACAGTAAATTATACTTAGCTGGTCTATCATGAATTGTGATGTTGAAATGTTAATATATATTAATAATATTTAAACAATTCATAATCAACATCCCATTTCTTTTTCAGTAAAACTGGACCAGAGGATATTTGGATTTTCGTGCCAACCTGCCTTTGCATACTGTAGAAACTTGGGTGCCTGTGGAAGGGTTTCCATCTTTGTTTTTCATCAGTGGCTCCTTATGCTCCAAAAAGCTGCACCCATTGTCTTACAACATGGAAAAAAATGATCTAAAAATACTTATTTTTCAACATCAGCAACACTGTGTGATGATCAGCAGTGTTCAGTCTTTCTCCATTTACAAGAGAACACCACCTATTCTGCACACCCTCTCCCGGAAGTCTATATCTAAAAAACATCTATAAGCAAGAAAGACTGTAAAAGGTTAAAGAAGTTCAGAAGCTTTCATTTTTTTTTCCATTGTAAAGCTCAGCTCTTACTACACATACAGAAAATATGGAAGAATTTTTATTTTAAAATTTCATTTATTGTATCTCCTTAATTTTGGTGCGGGTGGTGGGATGTCGGAAAAGCCTGGTGACAAAATGGTAAAGTTTTTGGCTCCCCCTCCAAAGAGTGGAAATGGCCCCAGTTCAGGTTCCGACTCTATGGTTAGTGAACCCAGACCGCCGGAAGTGAGACGCCGGCACCACACCATGGAGCGTGACAGATGTAACCCTGAACATCGTTTTTTGCGTCGCAGTGTCATCAGCGACTCCAATGCTACTGCGCTGGCGCTTCCTTTACCTAGCAAGATCCCCATTCCAGCACCTCAGCGAGTCCAGTCACGAGAAGACACCCCTCACCGGAAAAAAGCTGCTGCTGGCAATTTCTCTAAATGTGAACCAACTTTATCCCAAAATCAGTCTACTGATGGTGGAAAAGTAGAAGAAAATGGAGGGGATATAGAAATAGCTAAGGTAAATGTAGTGCCTTTACAACAGGGACCTGCAATTGTCCAAATCTGTGATGAAGAGGTACCGGTTGCAGCCCAGTCTACACCAGACCATGGTACAGAACTGTCTTGTCAAACAGAACCTGAGGGTACCACTGAGATTAAGGCACAAAACGAAGAGGATGCGGATGAAGAAAATAAAGACTCTGCCAAGGCACGAGCTGAGGCTGAGCAGAGGGAAGCAGAGAAAAAAGTTCAAGAAGACATAGAGGAAGCAGAGACCAAAGCAGTGGGAACATCACCTGACGGGAGATTCCTCAAGTTTGACATAGAAATTGGACGTGGCTCCTTCAAGACGGTTTACAAGGGCTTGGACACAGACACCACTGTGGAGGTGGCCTGGTGCGAGTTGCAGGTATGAAAGGAGTTTGGCAGCATTCATTTACTCCCCCAAATATAAATTGATAGTTTTACCCCCATATTCATTTTTGGTCCCACTGTTTACATACCTAATATAAGCCTGGTGAAGTGGAGCAATTTTGTTTCACACTGTTATATGGGCTACATTCTTGGTTATTTCCTTTCTGAGAGACATGACGTGCATTTCCTTTCTAATTGTTGTTTTAAAAAAAACTTGAGCATAGAGCGGTAGCAAAACTTCTTATTTTCCTGTTAAGCATGTGCTGGCCTAAATACTACAAGCTATTGTCTTATTTGATAAATAAAAAAAACAATAATGCAATAAAAAGGACTAAGGGATAATTTATCACTTAAATGACATTGAACTTTAATCAAGGTCTATATCCAAAGAACTAATGCAATATTTCATTATCCTAGTTGTATAGAAGTTATTTATTATTTTATCCATTAAATACTGCCAGGCTCAAGGCAGATTTGATTTGTTGATTTAGACTCTTTGCACCAACTTACAAACTTTGAGTTGTTCATTTTTGGAGTATCTGTAGGGCTGCTTTTGATCTCATTCTTTAAATTAATGTTTGCATGCCTGTGAATGTTTCCTCGTGCTTCTATCCTATCAGAAGTGGCACAGGGCCTCACACAACGGTATATAAGCCATATGCACACTCAGAACAATGTGAAGATTATAGACACATGCCCCTCCCCCTCCTCAGAGTGAACCTTGCACATGCTCAGTGCGTTCCTGCTCTAAATGCTTGTGTGAATATAAAATGGGTCACATTCCTCATGAAGAATCTCCTGTGTGTAGAGCAGCAGACTGCCTGCCAAGGCCTGCTCCTAAAGCCCTTCCACCTCTAAGCTTTCTATTTCCCCCATTTATTCCCAAACTTATGTTTTCGTAAAGCTTTTTTATGTGTCAAAAGCTAATCACAAGACTGGTTGTGTTTAGTAATAGTTAAGTTAGAATATGTAATGTGTTTTTGTGCTCCAAAACTTGCCAGGCAATATTATGGTATTAATTACCCTTATCTTTAACAAATACATTTGTTTTACAGTTTATGTAGGTCAGATTAACTGTATATTTACCAAACAGTGCTTTTACAGTGAGTCCTGACCAGCTACTGAACTCTTTGAACTGGTCTGCTTTTGAGCAGATGACTCATACAAAATTTATACAACTAATTTATTAACATAAAAATAAAGTATGTTGGCAATTGTTTTAGCAAAAATCTTAAATTGTGAACATGCATCTGCTTAATTTTTTTTTCACAGTTAAAATCAAAACCTTTTAGTGCTAGAAACTGTTCAAGTGGATATGAGAATCTAAAATCCCCTCACATGGTTGGTAACACTGTCCCATGATCACATTCCCACACTCCCTAAAACTCTGAGGTATCTTCTTTTAGTCCTTTGCAGTTGATTTTTATTAAATTTCATCATTTTATTTTAGTCTGTAGTAATGTAGAATTCGTTTTATAACATTGCATTAGATATATCATTCTTATAGAGAAGAGGATTGAGGTATTGTGCACTTGTATAGTTTCCTGCTGATGCACTAGTAATTAGCTAAGCAGAAATATATGATCCCTTCTCCGTGTGTGGCTAGGACTTTGAACATCTCAGAGGTTGTGCTCTCAAAACAAGTTTGACAGGTTTTTACTTGAAAACTTTAATCTGGCTAAACTTTGTGGAAACGCTTGAGCAATATTATCTTGTAATTATTCCAAAGACTAGTTAGAAACTCGATACACATATTCTACACAAGGACCAAATGTTGTGACAGTCCCCTCAGTTGCTGTTGAGGTATTTCACAGAGGGCCAGTGTGCTGAAGTCATGGACTGTCAGTTGCATTATTCATAGAGGTGTGCCACCAGCAAGGTTTGTAAGCTAAGTGTAGATGAAAATGGAGCACACGTCTGAAAAACCATCTGTCCACAATTGTCTACGGATTTGAAGGAGTCCACCCACTTCTCCCTCCATTGAACTTACACATTCTTGCAGCTCTCATGTTTCAGGCATGTTTGAACAATAACTAGGTCAGCTCTCAGGAAGTGCAGAAAGGAATAGCTTTAGGAACCGCCCCTTTACTGCTCACCCATTAATCTTTGCCCAGTCATCTTCTACCCACTGCTTGCTCAGTGTCAGTCTCTCATCTTTAAAGTTTTAGCTTCCTAAAAAATATTCCCTAACTATGAATGTGGTTTAAATATCGAATCACTATTTTTGAGTGCAGTAGCAGCACTCTATAGACAGGAACAAAACGAGAACAAATATAATGAAACATTCAGCTTAATGCTGTCGGTGGCCTGCAGCTGCTACTATGGGGGTGGTTATGACCTTTCTGACTTTTATATATATATATATATATATATATATATATATATATATATATATGCTGACCCACTTCTTAAACCTCAATCCTGGTCCTGTCTATATAGTTAATACATCTTGTAGCCCTTTTGGCTTGACTGCAAGTGAATGATATTTTGTGTCATGTTGGATGAATGATGAAGATGTAAATCTATCTTAGCACTGTAGTAAACTTAAAGGTTAATGTTGGTAATAACAGCTTGCTTCTTCAAATTCAATTTAACCTTATTAATGCCCAAAGGTACATTCAGTTTTTTTGTACAAATAAGTTGATTCAGACTGTATTCAGACTGATTGTAATTTTTATGTTGTTCTGTTCTGTAGCTCACTTATCTCAGGCGTCCACTGGCTCCTCTCTGTTGTTCTACAAAAATATCAATCCTTACCCTTGTACACCCATTGTTTGTGGAGTAAAGAATTTTTCTGGGGGTTTTGTCTGCAATTTCAGAATAATTGTCACACAGAGTTGGTAAATCTGAGACACTGCCGCTGTCCCTTTTACCTTTTTTAAGGCACGTTGGTTTATTTATGAGCAGTGTTTTCCGCTCCTCTTTGTTGATAGTAGTTGTGATTTGCAGTAGAAAAGTATTTACTATATGCACATACACATTTCTATGTTTTTTTAGAAGCATTATAAAATGTTGATTCCTCTTGAATAATCTTGATATTAGACATAATAGACTGTATTATTAAAGTAGGCTTTTCAGTTCTGAATCTTTTTATGCATTCAAGTTTTCCCCCAAAAGACAGTGTGACTCATGGCCACGTTGTCACATAGATCTACTGTGATTCAACTGCAGCTGCTGTCAGCTCTTATTTGAGCCTGTTGAGCTTTCAGAATAAAACCTTTTTTTGTTATCTGAGTAACAACCGATGCTAGCATTTTGGGATCAATGGAATAAACACATCTGTAGTAAAACCATTGATTTGAAATATAATTTATAGCTTAACTGTTTGCTGCATCTGTCTTTGGCCAGTTATGGCCTCAGTTAATAATAGTTTAGGATTTGGAAGTGTCACAGATTATCAGGTGCTGTTTTAGCTTCGACAGCAAGTGCAGAAATTGCCTCAGGCCAAAGAGCACTTTTAAGTGGTAGAGTGTGTGTCATGTGCTTGCAGAACTGTAAATTTCCGGAGGCATTAACAGACAAGTCAAAGTGTATTCCACTGCTTCTCTAAATGTTGCTGTGCTGTTTATTATCCAAAATTAACAAATACGTTTCATAATTTAAATTCTGTAAATAAAAAACTGTTTATTGTACTGTATACTAGAAATTAGTTTTTGCAGTTTCTTTTCAGTTTTAATTGGCTTACTCTACAGGTTTCTTGGCTTTTCATGACTTTTCAAAAATGATGGGGGGGCTTTCATTGCACATGCCCCACAAGGAAGTCCTAGGCTGAGAGGCCTTCTGCAGATGTCATGGATGTTTTGCATGACTGTTCACGTGTGCAGAAAGAAAAGGAAATAACTGCCCCACCATAAAATATTTCTGCCAAAGTAGGTCAGTTACTGTACTTGAAGTCTTCCCTTACCTGCCCAAAATGTCTTTTTTTAAATTTTTTTTATTGAAACCCATTTTCCATTTTGGTAGTAGCTGCAGCACTGAATCAAAAATTAAAACAAGTCATTCCTCACTCACAAATTTGGACAATTTCCTGTATCGCTTTTTTCTGGTCTCAATGAAGTCTTCTTTGAGGAGTCACAGGGGTTGACTGGTGTAAAAGATCCTCTGTGGACTTGCACACTGTAAATGTAGGTCATACAAGGAACTGCTGAGAAAACCTAAGAAGGCTGGTTGTACATTCCAAATGCACATACTGTATCCATCTGCTGATTTATGCATCCATTTAGGGGATGTCAAAGTTTAGTGTCGAATAGAATAGAATTAAATTGCATACATTTTGTAAGTTAATATTAGTATTAGTATTTAACTAAATACAATCATCGAGAATAATATGTCCATCTATTTCTTTGCTTTCTGTCTTAGGATCGCAAACTGTCAAAAACAGAGCGGCAGCGTTTTAAAGAAGAAGCAGGAATGTTAAAGGGACTGCAGCATCCCAACATTGTTCGTTTTTACGACTCCTGGGAAGGACCTTCCAAAGGCAGGAAGTGCATTGTACTGGTCACTGAGCTCATGACATCTGGCACGCTTAAAACGTGAGTCTCAAATGCTGATAGCCCAACCACTCACATATTGAGAGATGTGCCATCTAAAACTTATTTCTCTTTGCATTTAGATATCTGAAGCGGTTCAAGGTGATGAAAATTAAAGTGCTGCGGAGCTGGTGTAGACAAATCCTCAAGGGACTTCACTTTCTTCATACTCGGGCTCCTCCCATCATCCACAGGGATCTCAAGTGCGACAACATCTTCATCACAGGCCCAACAGGATCTGTCAAAATAGGCGACCTGGGATTGGCTACTCTCAAGCGAACCTCCTTTGCTAAGAGTGTTATAGGTACGACCTAAAACCCATCTGCTATAGGCAGTTATTTTTAGGTAAAATGTTTGTATGGTGGATTAATCTGCTATGTTGAAAAACTGTTTTCAATAAGGAATGTTCTTTCTGATGAGGTGGTTTAAACAGACCATGGTGTTTCAGCTGTCCATTAAACCACAGCGCAAACCAAGACCAAATAATGTGGTAATCTTAGGGAGATAGCCACAATGCTTTTTCTTTGCACACACCAACTCTATCCACTTAGGTCATTGTACAGAATATTTTCTTTGTCTACAGTTCATCAAAATTTTCCTTAACACCTACTAAATGTAAGTAGTGCCTAATGTTTGTCTTAGTTAATTTCATTCATGATGGTACCTTTTTGCAGGCTAACCTAGCCCTGGCTTAAGGTATGGCCTTTTGATCTGTCATAGATTGGTCTTTGTCCTGTGGTTTGGAAATATGTGGTCTGTTTGCCAGTTATATCAATAATGTTTAACATCTGTTTCTATGGGTTTGCCTCAACAGGATTTTCCTAGTGTTTGTCTTTTACATTGAAATATTGCTGGACTGCAGAGTCTTTATGCTCCTCCTTTTGTGTCCAGGGAGCATTTCTACTTTTCTCTATTTTGTTTTTTATTTTGTTCATATTCTTAAGGTATGTCTTTAAAATGTAGGCTCTAGCCTCAGCTGTGCCCCATTCTGCTGTTTGGAATGAATAGGGTACTGCTGGTCAATGAGTAAGTATGAGCTTTTGAGAGCCTGGTAAGTTTGACAGTGTGCTGTAAGACACATCAATATAAAACAATTACATAAAAATGAACCAGTTTTTCTGTGTAAGACCTACAATTAAATGTAGAAATATTAATAGCTCAAGGAGGATGTGCAAAGACACACTGCTGAGTAACTAGCTATGGGATCTGCGTCATTCAGCAATCATCTTTTAGGTCTAGAAAGATGCGGTAAGTCAGTCTTCAACAGGTGAGTCTATAACAAGGTTTTGACAAAGGTATTTCCATAGCTAGCCAAACATTTTGTTTGGCAGAAAATAAACCCAATTCAATATCTGCCTTGGACTTAAGTTGAAGTTGCAGATTCTAAATTGTAAAGGGGTTAGGATTGGGAGCAGTGTGTCCTGTACATTGCTAACCTTAGACAGCCTTATTTACGAACATAAGGTCTTACATAGACAAACAAGTGCCTTCTTCTTTGCAGTCTAACTAAGCCCAATCTCTTCCTCCTTTTTTGTTTTCTTTCCCTTTTTTGCTTTCTTCCCCCTTTCTTTTCTCTACTCTCTTTTCCAACTTTCACCTCACAGGTTCAGCTTCCAGAGATGGCAACAGACTGGTCGGGCTTCTCGTCCTCTTCTTCCTCAACCCTTAGCGGGTTAGAGGTGCAGAGAGGCAATGGGCTGTGAGAAGCCCACTCAATCAGTAAGGGAGTTCTGAATAGTTGTTTTGATTTAAGGTACCCCTGAGTTCATGGCCCCTGAGATGTATGAGGAGAAGTACGACGAGTCAGTGGATGTGTATGCCTTTGGAATGTGCATGCTGGAGATGGCCACCTCAGAGTACCCGTACTCAGAGTGCCAGAATGCTGCACAGATCTACCGCAGAGTTACCAGTGTAAGTTGTCTTTTCAGCCTTATGTGCCCCCCTTCTGCTGCCTTCACCTCTTCCATGTGCCAGAAAGGCTAGTGTCCTCTTATGAAGGCTGTTTTGGTTCTTAATCACGTTTTTTCTTTTAACTGCAACAGGAACAAGAGTATACTAATTTAAAGTCTGAACTTGCTTTTAAAGAAAACAGATGGTCTAGAAAACAGTACTGCATTAAAGGGTTTAGCTTTTTATAAAAAATAAAAATAAATATTTTGAGTTGCATATCCCGAATAACAAAATAACTGTGTGGCATAGAAAGTTTAGAGGTTCAAGCTTAGTCTTGCCATTTCTATACAATTGAGACTTGGTCTAGGTCCTGATGGTAGAAAGGCACATATCAATGTTGTTCATGCAAAAGTTTGACATTGACATTTTCATGTGGGTAAATCTTATCTTTAAAAGACCAACCACCTCAGTTGATCACAGGTGATCATTAACTACATTTAACGCCCATTCAGTCTTTACCTACAGATTCTACACACTAGTAAAATATCCAGTTTGATTTACTTTTATTCCAGGGAGTCGCACACTATGCCTATTTTGAATAAGGCAAAGTCAGTTTACCAGATTTTGTCTATTTTATAGTCATAAGTCTTGATTTTGTTGCCAGTCTTGGCTCTGTTGCACTCTTGTGTAGTTTGAAACCCAGAGCTTTAACAATACCTTCTTTCAAAATTGTATTTTGTACCAAACATTGATTGTAACATTTCTTTCACAGTTATCTGTATCATACTTTAACTCGGTTTTGCCAACTCAAAACAAGAAAAGGTAGTGTTCTCATTCAGATGTCTGTGTTTCCTTTAGGGAGTGAAACCTGGCAGCTTCGACAAGGTGGCCATTCCTGAGGTGAAAGAGATCATTGAGGGTTGCATTCGCCAGAACAAAGATGAAAGGTTGATCAGTGTAATAGTTTTTTTAAAGAAGTACCACGCTTGTTTAGATGGGTCATTGTTGCTTACTGGCTGCCTCCGTTTCCTTTAGGTATTCTATCAAGGATCTGTTGAACCACGCCTTCTTCCAAGAGGATACAGGTGTGCGCGTGGAGTTGGCAGAGGAGGACGACGGAGAGATGGAAGCAATTAAGCTGTGGCTCAGAATAGAAGATGGGAAGAAACTCAAAGGGAAGTACAAAGACAATGAAGCTATTGAGTTCTCTTTTGATCTCAACAAAGATGTACCGGAGGATGTGGCGCAGGAGATGGTGAGTGAAACCTCTTGTTCGTTGGTGATTTTTAAGTTTAATAAAAATGTGTTTAACATCATTCAGCCTTATTTTTATTTCCTGCCTCTATATCGTAGGTTGAGTCTGGTTATGTGTGTGAAGGGGACCACAAGACGATCGCCAAAGCCATCAAGGACAGAGCATCTCTAATTTGTCGCAAAAGAGCACAGAGGCAGAAGGTGTGTCTATTGCTGTTAATAAGAATCGACTCAATTTATACAGAGCTTTTCAAGGGACTCAAAGTAGTAGAAGATTAATGTAGTATTAAGTTCACTGTGACTCATGGGTTACTACCATTACATTTGTTTTTTAACTGTCAAAGGTTCGAGAAGATCAGGAGAAGCGACGGCTTGAAGATGAACAGCAGAGTCAGATACTGGCGTCTCAGCAGCCAGGCCCACAGTCCAGTGTGGAAGCCCCTCAGTCCCAGCCAGTGCTACAGCCTGCTTCATATGTGTCACCACAACCAAACCAGCACAGCGCACAGATTCTCCCCCAACCTGCATCTCAACAGAACCTACCTACTAGTCAACCCCACTCATTCCCCTATGCCCCTCATTCGACTGTCCAAGTGCCGATTACTGTACAAGGCCAGAGTGTAGCTGCCAGCCAGCCAGAATCTGAGGATCCTGAAACTGACCAACAACCACACACTGGTGTGTGTTCGAATTAAGTTGCTTTTGGTTTGTTTACGCTTCCCATCCCACAAGAGTATGTATCCACTTATCCCTTTTTTGTAGGCAACCTCATGGGAGACAGGCCACTTGGTTCTTCTATTCCCCCTGATGGCCAAACTGCTCCACCAGGAGTATCATACAGTTCTCCCTCTGGTCAGTTTCAGCCCCAGGTGTTATGCCCTCAGACTCAAACTGACCAAATACAACAGCAGCAAATGTCAATGGTGAGTCTGTGTAGTAACATGCAGTGTCATGCTGCATCTTTAACAATGTTTACCTTTTGCCTTTAGCCTAGATTTAATTTTGTTTTTTGCTGTTATAGGCTCAGCCTCATAATCAAGTTGTCCAAGCAGAAGTCGTTCCTGTTGCACCCAGCAGCCAGACTGCTCCGGCAGTGCCTCAGCAGGTATGTTTTCACTGCATGTTCTCATATCATTTCAACCGAGAAACCTGGCATCAGAAAAAGGCACTGTCAACACATTATTGAACATAATGTTCTTGTGGTGTTTTCAACAAATATTAAAGACACCATGACACCCTCAAGAGAAATCTAGGTTCCTGTAACAGATTATGGTAAATTTCTATATACGGGTATGGATTTTCTGGTGTTGAGTTCATGCTTAAAGCTTTCATGCTTTGCTTCTGACTGATGCAATGATAGCAACTGCTTTTGTTCCCCAAATTCCCCAGACCCTTCCCCTCACCTTAATTTTTTTCTCAACTTTCCTTCTCTTACCCTGTGTTTTTGTTTCTTATAGTACGGTGTTTACTACCAATCAACGCTCCCCCCTCAGGTAGATAACTATTTTATGTTACTGCTTTCAAAGTAAACTTTCACAGTAAACTCTCAGTCGTTGCATTTTTGTGGGTAATTTACAGGGGGTGGTAAGTGTTGATATGATGGAAGTAAAACATATTTCAATAAAAATGTTACAGTTTTGTAATGTGCCCTTTTTACACAGATGATCAATCCTTTGTGTAAAATTATTTAATAGTCAGATTTGTGCAGATTTTATTTAAGAGGTAAGTGCTGTGTGAGATCTGTAAAATAATAATCACACTTTGACTCTTTTTTTTTGTTCCAGATTCCCATTCAACAAGGGATGCTGCCAACCTCATCCGTCCTCATTGTCTCCCCCACAGCCGCCTCAGTCAGAGAACGGTGTGGTTCAGAGCTCCACCTTACCACAAGGACAGACTGGAGCCCTGCAGCTACAGGTGACACCGACTTGACTTTACTCTGACTTTTTTTAGGCCTTTTTATTAATCTTGTTCTAACATTTTATGCATTTTCTGTTGTGTTAAAACACTGTTTTTCACTTCTTTCAATTCTATTGCTGTCCTGTCTTTTTACCTTTACATTTGCATGTTGCCTGTTCCTGCATGAATCATTGTTAGCCTTGGGCTAGCAACCCAAGTCCTCCTATGGTGTCTCCTCCTTTTGACGCTGAGCACCTTTACTTCCTCTATCAATCTACATGCCCCTCTGCTCTGCAGGTACTCTTCAGAGCACAGTCCAAATGTGGTTGGTTTTTTTATGGGTCCTGTTTGAAGTATTTGGTTCATTCTGTTCTGTTTGTTTTATTATACAGTATAGTTCAAAATAATAGCAGGAAGAGCCTGCATATCATAAATGTTGGGTCTTGTTTGTTTTCTGAGAATCTACTGCACCTACTGGTAACTTATTTGCCACTTAGTGAAAAATATACTAAAAACCTGGATTATTCTGGTTAGTCACATTGTACTGCTATTATTTTGAACAATACTGTATTTAGGTCATAGAACAGTATACTTTAATGGTCAACTGGAGAAAATCACATACAGCAGACTCCAAAGAGTGAAGTGCATTATTTCAAATGATAAAGCACTATAGATTAAGGACTGTTAATATAATAAATATAATAATGTATAAAGGCCCATGTCTAAAAATCCAAGCAGGAGTTGCAAATATGGAAAATAGAAAATTGGAATGCAGAATGTACAGTTGTGTGCAGCCCAATTTCCGCCCATTAGGTACCTCCACCTGTTGGATAATTTAAGCTTTAAAATTAACTGTATTAGATGGACATTTCATTTATGTTATAAACAATCTTCTATTGTCTTCCTTTTTATGTTAGGGTTATTTATGTACAATGATTGTGTTTCAGGCTCCTGTGAGTGTTCCTCAGTCAACATCAGCAGAGCACTCTGTACCACTGTCTGCCCCATTGCCCCAGTCTGTGGAGAGGTGAGAGGAGTCCTCACAAATCCACTAATGTCTAATCACTGGGGCACAGCTGATATTTCCTTGTGTTACAGCTGTCTGTCGGATACAGCTTCAGGTCTTAGTGATGGAAATGAAGGAAGCGCTACATCAGGCGGTCGCCATGAGGGGCGCTCATTGAAACGTCATCAGCGGAGATCTTTGCGCAGCCGGTCTCGCCATGAAAAGACTTCAAAGGCCAAGCTGAATGTTCTCAGTGTACGGAACTGATCATCTCTTTGCCACCTCACATATGTTAAACTGGAAAACTCTGTAGCGTCTTTTGAAGACATACTTTTACAGAAATGCTTTTTTTATAAATTCTAAATGTTTATTCTATTATTATTATTATTATATCTATTTATTCTCATTTTAGTTTTAATGCTGCATTTTAGTCTGTTTTATTGGCATTGTTTTATCTTTTATTGTTTTTTTATGCATTTTTGCTGTTTAATTTGATCGTGATCTCTTCATTGTCTTTGTGGTTGCTATGATTAAATTATTAATATTTTAATGAGATTGTGTAAAGAACTTTGTAACCATGTTCTTGAAAACATGGTTACAAATAATAAATACAGTTGTTGTTGTTGTTGTTATTAATTATATCTATTTGTTGTAGATCTCTAATGTGGGGGATCGGGTGGCAGAGTGCCAGCTGGAAACACACAACAGAAAGATGGTGACATTCAGATTTGACCTGGATGGTGATAATCCAGAGGAGATTGCAAAGATAATGGTATGTATGTTTTCATGTATTTACATATTTTTACTACTGCTCAATTGTTCTGACTGTGTTCATCTTTTGATTAGGTTGAGAGCGAGTTCATTCTCGAGAGTGAGCGCGAGTCCTTTATTGAACAAGTTCGTGAAGTCATAGAAATGGCAGATGAAAAAGGAGAAGGCATGAAGGAAGCCTTCCCCCAGGTATATCACTGTTGATCAGTCAAATGCTAACATAACCCTTCCTGTGTCACTAATGAAATGTAATTTGTCCACAGATAAGTGATCGGCAGCAACAGCAAGAATTGTCTGTCCCTATGTTGCCAGGTTAATATTCAGCTACTGATGGAAAGCATGGAAAACTGTTATACTGTGGTATATCACCACCATTTCCTTATACCAATTTGACTTGGATTTTTCAGGAATTTCTCCCAGCACTATAGCTCAGGTTGTGCATTCAGCAGGACGAAGATTCATCGTGAGTCCAGTGCCAGAGTCTCGTCTCAGAGAACAGTTCTTTGGCAATCCATCTGCTAATACCTCTTTTGGGGATGAGCCTGCTCCAGGTCTGACACATCTGCTTAATAAATCAATTATTTATAAATCTAAACCTTTTATTTAAAACAAAATCTCTTCTTTGTGTTTTGTAAATTTTGCTTCAGTATAAAATTGTACTGTATAATATAGATGACTGTAAGGGTGCTCTGATCGATAGGCCACTGATGATGATCGGCCAATAATGACTAAAAATAGTGTGATAAGCAGGGATGATCAAAAACGCATAACGCATAAGACTTTCACTATTCACACATAAATATGCTCCACAATTCTACAAATCGTCAGAAATGTAAAGGGTGTAAGGGTGTAGCTCAAAGCTAACTAGCTAAGCTAAGACTAAGCGAAGCAGCTCAGAAGCTTAAACATCACTTATGCTGCTTTGTGTCACAGATTTAAAACAATCAGAAACAAAAAGATGCACAAGTGTTGAAAGTTACTTGTTAGTACAGCAGACTGTGCTACTTAGACTCCATGCTGCTGTGGTCTATGCTGAGAGCAGTGAAGATGCGTGTGGCAGGGACATGCTACGCATTGTGCTCAATACCAGAGGCAATTTAAATATGGTAAAATACAATGCAGCACGAAAAATGTCTTTAAATACATATTGGATTATTGTCTGTGTTTTTACTGATGGAATACTGTGCAGAGGCAGGACCAGGTGAACTTAAAGGGGACTTTTGCCGTGCCTCTAATGAATGAAGTGGCGACTGTGTAATTTAATACATTAAATAGATTTGGTAATCAGTGATCGCCCTCAAAAATCCTAACCGGAGCACCCTTAGATATCCTTACAAATCCTTAGAATTTTTCTTTTTTCTTTAATAGCTGCTGCTGGATCACTGGGCCTTTCTTCATCTGCACCTTCTAAACTTCTAAAGGAAGGCTTGAGCAAAATAAAGCAAGTCCATGAAGAGAGGAGAGACCAAGTTAATCCACCTGCTACTGAGCAAAAACCTGGTCCAGTCCAACCTTCTGAGACTGGACTTGAGTCAAACTCTAGCAACATCAATTTTCCTCCAGAACCTGTGCCATCTATCACAAGCTCTGCCTTTCCACCTGTTTCTCTTATACCCACTACAAGCACCACATCGTCAGCACTTCCCTCCACTGGGAGGGTCTCTCCTTCACCTGCATCAAGTCAGACTCTTCCTTCTGTAGCACCATCTCTTCCACTCCAGTCTGCCCATGAAATGGGTCCATCACAGCCTCCACAATCCTCTACTGTCCCTCCTTCATCCACAGTCAGTCCTCCAGCCGGTCAGATACCCACATCTCAAACAGTAGGACCTCAGCCCAGTAATAGTTCTGTGTCCTCTAATGCTAGTGTCCCATCTAGTAATAATGGTCCCGTCCCAGCTTCAGAGCAGCAGCCTTTCAATAGCGCTGCCACATCTTCGCAACCTTTAAATTCATCTATCCATGGTCTACAGCACCCAAACTCTCCAGCAGTACCCACTTCTAGTCAACAACCTCAGTCCCAACCTTCAGAGGCTGAAGGGGCTGAGGTCCAGACCAAGACAGGCGGCAGAGATGACATTCAAGCCCTTGATCAAAAGCTGCGCTCACTCTTCAAGGACCAGAGCTCTACTACCCCCTCAACCTCTATGGATCCAGCTCAGAGCACAGAGACCTCATCTCCTCCCACAGGCACTTTGTCCCCTCCACCTGGGCTGGCCCTGGTGCCACCATCTAACCTCCCCCTCCCATCTGGGGCACAGGGTGTCCCAGGCCCCATATCCACTCCAGGACAGGGAGTAACCCCAGCAGGACATGCCCAAACACCTCCAACTAAACCCAGGGCTCAGGTGGGTTAGAACATCGCACAAAAGTCATAAACATTATAGAAAATTCCAGTTCTTGTATGGTTTATTCTTTAAGAATAACACACAGGCCATATCTGGACATTTACCTCACTGTTGGCCTGTAGTGTCGCTGCACAGAGGGTGGGGGCAGCTCAGAGTGGGACTTTTCAGCGCTGCACTTTTAGTCAAAGTCAGTTAAAGAAGCAAGTACTTAATAAATAGGTCACGTGACTTTATAAGTTGTGATGCTGGAAACTTCCTATCCCCAAAATATTTAGAAAAATAAAGAATACATAGAATAATTCAATAATTTTTCTATTGTCTTTCTTATATAGACTTTACCGACTGGTTTTGATCAATCTGCTACACCGCCTTCTGACCTTGTACCACCATTTCCTGGACCAAATCAGGTAAAGTCTTTTTAAAGTGAAGTGCATTTATATTTCTCCGGGGTTGGAAATGTATTTGTAGCAATTCATTTTACTTTTTGGTGTCACAGCAACCACTCAATAATTTGGATGCCCAGTTGAGAAGAGCTCTCAGCCCTGAGACAGTTCAAGGAAGCAACCCAGCCCAACATCCAGCGACTGGCTTTACTCTTGGACGTTTCCAAGTAAGTTTGTAATCACAAATTCAAATGTTTGTGTTTAGTTTAATGAAGTCAATTAAATGGTATGCTCTTCTGGTTCAGGTCTCTGTTGCTACGGACTATGCACTCAGCAGCATTCCTGATGCCACTATAGTTTCCTTATCCTCTCGGACGCCGTCATGCACCTCCTCTTCTTCATCCTCATCCTCTTCCCCATCGAGTCCAGAAAATACCCTTCATCGATCGTCCTGTCTGTCTAAAGGCTTTTGTGAAACTGATTTGACTACTGACAGTAGAAATGGAGGTGCACATCTCTCTGCCAATCCTGCCAATGCGAGCACCAAGACGATAGGACGTTTCCAAGTGTCCACAAGCTCCAATGCCACACCTGGGCCCAGTGCAGGCTCAAGAGTGGGACGTTTTTCTGTCACAGGTTTGTCTGGTTCAGCACACATGTATTGTATATAAGACAGACTGCACTAGTTGTACTAATGCTGTGTCATTTAACTTCTTAAAGTGAGCAGTTCCCCAGCAGTGGACCACAGTCCATCACACGGGACCACTTTACAGAATGGGCCATCGTCATCGACCTCTGACCCTCATAACACATATACTCCTTACAGTAGTGACAATGACGATGACTCTGAGACCGAAGATGAAGCCCTGCAGAAGGAAATAAGCCGTCTAAGAGAAAAGTAGGTCCCATATCAACCAACACTGCCCATTTCAGCCTTTTATTATAGTTGTGTTTATATTAACAGCTGTGTTTTACCTCTTATTTTGTTCACAGACACATGTTGGAGATTCAGGCTTTGCAGTCTCGTCAAAAAGAGGAAATAGAAGCTCTGTTCACACGCTTAGGAAAAGCACCTCCACCCAATGTTTTCTCTCCTGCAGTGGCTATGGCTGGAGGTCGGCGAAGGCTGAAAAGCAAGAGTCACAAATCTGCTCGCAGCAGTGGACAGCCCAGCCCCTCACATCTTGGTATGGACAGTCAGTAGTCCATATTGTATCTTAAACCATTTATACACAAGCTGTTAGTACCACTTTTAGTAGACTTTTAGTACCACTACAATATTCAAACATGTTCAAACATCTATACTTTGCAGGAACCCCAGCCTCCGGCCAAAACCGTCACAGTTCAGAGTCAGTTTCAAAGCAAGACTCTTCATCTGCAACAGAAACTTTAGAAAGTACAGCAGAGACTTCACAAGCTGAATCAGTACAGCAGGTGACCAGCTCTCCGTCCATGCCTAGCCTCAGCATCTACTCCACTGGTATGTACCAACTAGAGTCAAGGTTTATTTGATCCAATAGTGTTTGTCCATTTAGCACTAAACAACTTCAGTAATTAAACACAATGTGTCTGGCCTCTCAACCATTGCTGTTCACAAGGTTTACAATTAGGTTTTTTGCTCAAGTCTGTTTCAAAGAACTGTATTGTACTGTACAGTTTGATGGTATAAAAAACAGGCAGACATTTGCAATACACTGCTCATTTTCTACCTGTACTGTGTTTTCAGGATTAAGTGGGACAAGTTCTACCAATGGGTCTATTTCCCTGACCCAGGCGGCTGGGCCCTCTGTCTCTCAAACCCAAAAGGGCAAGGGCACCTTTACAGATGACCTGCATAAACTAGTGGACAACTTTGCCAGAGATGCCATCAGTCTCTCCCAAAGCAAAAAAGGGTCAAAAAATGGATCACAAGCAGGACAGGATGTAAGTATTTATTGTTTGTATTTTATCACTTGTATTCAGTGTTTGCTGTTTGACTTGCTGAGAACAAACTGAGTGTTACACTCAAAGTAACATTATTCTGTCCTCCGGCAGAGTGTCCCTCCAGCCAACATGGGCCGTAAATTCTCTGCTCCAGGCTACCTCTGCCCAACACTTCCCACTCCATCCAACCCCACATGCTCTACTTCCACTCAAATCCCAAACCAGGCTAATTCCTCTGTCCCTCTGGGGTCTCGAAAAGGCTCTCTGGGCCCAGTTGCTCAGGGGTTTGGTTACGCCTCAGCCTCATACAATGCTCCTCAGTGGGCTGGACCCACAGGCACATGTCAGGTCAGCATGCTTAACCCTGCACAGCCCCTACCGCAGTACCAGCCACCTACCACTGCCCCGGTGTCACTGCACCAAGGCTACCATATGGGAACCACCACATCTCCACAGAACCCTGGAGGGGCAAACCTACGGCCCACATAGCCATGTGCGAGATAAGACAAGAGGACCACAAAGGGCAAAGAGAGCACAAAATAATCCCCATATAAAAAAACCACTAGCTCTTTTTGCAGCTTAAAATTTAACTGGCAACACATTATGCCTTTTTGTTTTACTTTTATGTTTTTTTTCCCCCCGTAATGGGGTTGACCTGTGTGTATCTCAGGCAGATTAGAGTCTGCCTGACTATTGGAGGGAGAGTGCAATATGCATCTGCAGCCGTCTCTCACGCTTATTCTGCCATTAGCTGTGAATTTAACTGTGAAAAGTTGGTCAGTTGTGTCTGGTAATGTAACCCAATGGCATAACTGGCAGCAGCCAAAGATGTCTTAAAAGTGAAATGACATCATTCATATTCGGGCAAATTGGAAGGGATTCTTGCTAACAGTCTGACTGGTCCTAAGTTTAAGTTTTGTAAGTAATGAGGGGTGTTCATAGTCTCAGAGCTATGGAGAAATATTATTTTACATGCCACCTAACCAAACATAGACCCAAATGATTGATTGGCAAAGAAGAAGTGGTCATCCTAGAAGGCAAGGGAAGAACATAATGAAACAGAACGTCAAGAGTTATTGAAGTCTGATGGAGTTGAATGTTAAGAAAAGAAAGAGTAAGTTAGGCATGGGTGTTGAATAAGCAGGGTTGGTGTACAGAGAGGTCCTGGTGGCTCTCTGTAAGAACAATGCAATAATGGCAAAAGAAAATGCATAGTATCCCTTATAACTGTGGCCTTAATCTCCCAAAAAACATCTTAACATTGTAAATATATATTTCTTCACCGGGTTATAATTCCATATTTAGTCTATGTACTTCACTGTCAGGGTCTGCTGTCATGTGAGTTGTGTGTCATAAAGTTATTATCCTATTGAGTTCTTCTTCACACCTGACATGTAAGCCAGTGGATCTACCAGTGTGTTGGTGTTGACCACCATTTACAGTTAAAAGACACGATGCTGCTGTAGGTCACAATCTGTGTTTTCATATTGTTATGGCGAAAGTGCGATATTGTTTTGAATCCCTAAAACCACTTCACTGAGTAGTTTGCCGTCAAACATCAACAATTCATAGTATGCTTATAATTGAGAATTGTTTTTTCAGGATTGTCTCGGTGGGAACTGGGCTTTTCAGGCTCGGATAAACTGGTGTTGGTATCTGAAAAATATCTCTTTTAATACAATATCACCTGTCAAATCACAAGTGTGTGGGGTTCTCTTTCTGTGGTCTTTTGTATGCATTTATTTAAGAAAATGTTCTTTATGGACCTGTATTCAGCCATCAGATTTTGATGTTGTTTCACTGTAATTATTATTAAAGGTTGTTAAACAACATGTAGTTTAAGGAATATAAAAAGTGCAATTGCAGGGTTGTTCTATTGGTATCCTACTCACATTGCAGGAGTAATCCTGTCTGTGGTTTATTAAGCTCTGCTATGTATGACCGCCCTGCCCCCTTTTCTATTTTATTGTAAATACAATATGTCCATGTGAGGTAAAGGTTTTCACGTAATGCTCAGTCACTAGAGTATGCTTGTGGTGATCCACTCTACATGCATTCTGTCACAAATATGAGGAACTTTTTAGTGCCTTGCATCCTCACTAATGTAAAGTTCCAGTTTCATTTTGCTCTGTAGCTGTGACAAAAAGGCAGAACACCAGTGGGCAAAACCTGTTGACATACACAAGACGTCATGACAGTCTCATGGCTAATTCCGAGCATTAACACAGGACACGGAGCAGTGAGTAATGTGAACTTATTCTTTTGCTACAGCTACTTTTGTTGTGTAATCAGCTGTGTATTTATTTGGCTAATGCATTCATGGTTAGGCTGGCATTTGTTTTTGTGGATTCATCATTAAACCATTTCTTCAAAGCACCTGTCCCGTCAGTGAGTAAGCTGTTTAAAGGGGGTCACGCCCCATGCTGGCTCAACTTTTCCCAGCACCTCACACGAGTGCCATGCCGTCATTGTGACTGTCGCCTGCTCGTAGATATACTTCTCTAGAGAAAAAAATAAGTTACTGCAATGCAGAATATGCAATGTCAAAGGTTTTATAGGGATTGAGGGGTTAATGGAAACATTTGCATGCTGAAGTGGGTTGTTACTGACTTCAATGTTTTTGATATTGAAATACTTTTTTTTTTTGCCTTTTAGAAAATCAAGTGTTATCTGTTAAACAATACAATTTAACAACTTCAGTATGTCAGCGTAGGATATCTGCATGCCGGCTACACTGGTCTCAACACACACTCAACAACCTACTTCTAACTGACCTCTGTACAGCACAAGCTCACAAAAGCTAAGGTCCTTGATGTGCTCTCATACAACTTTCAGTAATTAAGACCTATCCAGTACTTTGAGTCTGCTGACAGGCAGTAATCTCTATTCAACCTTTCGATTTTTGACCCCTCCTTACTGACTTCCTGTGATTTAGTGTCTGTTTTGTGTATGTTTTTCACATTGTACAAAATGTAAAAAACAAATAAAAATATCATTTAAACTGAATTGTTTTGTTTTTATGTCGTGAGCACAGTCACATTCTGGTTGAAAGCAAAACCTAAATAAAAACTGTACCCAATGTTTTATTACTTTCTTTTTACCAGAAAATACATAGCCCCATATTTATTACATGATAAAGATTTTAATGGTTCTAAAACATGAAACACAATAGTGACCAGACCAAACCTAGTGCATAACAATATCATGACTATATGAACAAGATAACCCAGCACTCCATATTAAATGGTTGAAATACCCGTTATCTTGTCTGTTTACATGGTTGTTAAAAGGTATGGGTGTCTCTTCTTTCCTATACTGCAACTACTACAACAACTTAACTTTTGCTTTAAATGTTATGACCAACTTTTACTCAATTAGTAAAAAGAAGTAGTCTTTGATTTTTTTTTTAAGTTGTTCAAATATTTAATCAAACTTTATTGTAAACAAAACACTGAAAATGTCCTACCCTTGGAATTTAAAGTACAAACATTCAAATAAATAGATATAAATAGTTTACGTGTCCAGTCTGCGTTTTTTCATAAATTGCCCTTGCCTGTATGGACTGAAGGCTTCACCTGGAAAAAGATTATTAAAGGTTATACAAACATCTAAAGGTATTCCGATCCATTCAATCTCACCTTGTTTTCTCTGATGGTGGCTCTGATATTGAGCTCCATGGTCCCCACTGTTCTGTCCCCTCCCATAGGACGCAGTCTGCTCTGGCGGTCTTCCTGGGGGTCTCTGAGGAGTTTTACTGCGTGTCTGCATCTGGTGATTGCCAGGTGTGCTGGGCCTGCAGCTGGGCCCATCGGCCGGGACGTTCAGCTCCTCAATCCCATCCAGAGTGAAGTCCCAGAGCTCGGGATCACCTTCAGAGGAGAGCAGGAGAGGAGTGAGGGTGAGTTATTCTTTAAAAAGGTGCTATGAAGACTTTCACCAAGTGTGAGTACAGAAGGCCCTCTGCTGGTGGATTACTGCACCTGCTAAATACTCCTCCTTGGGTCCCACTGGGAGTGTTTTGATAGACACAGGCACTCGGTCATCACCTGAAAGGGGATATTTTTTATTTTATCTGATAAATAAACAGACATTTTCTACAGGTTGTTTATATGCTTTGTATCCGTTTCCTTATTTTGCACAACAAAATTCCAGATATTTATGCCCCATCAAAACAAAAGGTAGCATCTACTTGACACATTGCAGTAGTACCTCCACTTGATCCGTTTTCAATAGCAACCTCTGTCTCCTCGGCCTTGCTTTGCTGCAGCTTCTTAGCCTCCATCTCCTGTCTGAACTTCTGTTGTAACTGTTGTTGCCGGAGTTTTCGCAGCTGTTTGGAGTCTGTGAGTGTTTCGGAGCCTGCGTCATCCACCAGGTCTGAGACTGGCCTTAGAAAAAATACTCAAGGTACTCAACACAATAAGGGATAAAGTCCACCTGAATGAAACTTCCTGATTCAAAAATATCATACGTTTCAGTCATCTACACTTTGAATTATAATGTGGGGTGACCAAATGTTAAAGTCTGTGGCACCAGTGAAACCAGAGGAAGTTAGTCCAGGGCTTTATATGTCATACCTTTTTAATTCAACTTTTATAAAAGAGTTTTCCTTATATTATGCCACGTTAGTTTAAATTCAAACTTTTAACTGTATATAGACTCATGTTACAATGACGACTTTATACACTGCTGTGTAAAGGTTTTTAGAAAAAAAGCATGAGCTTTATTCACATATTGAAAATAATTCGAACTGCTTTACTTTTAGTTTACCTGGATGTGAAGGGCTCACTTTTCCTGTGACGCCCTGGGTCAGAATGTGCTTGATTTTCATTGCACTGTTGGTTGTGTTTTACGACCCTGGGCTCCAGGGGTGTCCTGGGAGCAACCACTGCTGGCACTGTTTTTTCCTCCGGGACCAGACTAGAATATCGAGCCTTCTCCACTGCAGGCTCGCCCTCGGAGCGCTTTGTCTGGGCTGGGTCCAGAGGTGGAGGGGGCTTTGCAGAAAAAGAAAAAATATCCACTTCACAATCCGCTCTTTGTTCATTGAATAGATAAAACAGGATTATAGAGTAACTGACCTGTTTGGGAACTTTATTAATGGCTATGAGGTACTCTTTATCATGGATGCAGTTTCCAAGAGCATTACCGAAGCATCTGAAAACATAAGATATGCACCAGCTGATTTTATTGTTTAATTCAGAATAATTTTAACTGCATGAGTGTAAAATCCCCCCCCCCAAAAAAAGAAAGAAATATAGATAGAGCATAACAATGTACTTGAGTGCTCTCTTCATTCCATCAGTGACAGCTTCCTTTCTAGCCTTTTCCAGCGACAAAGCTTTCGACTTGAGGCCCTCGCTGACACCATAGCCTACATCCTCATGAAATGATCCGTCCTGCCGTAACAAAAAAAGTATTCAGGCCCAAGAGTAATGCTATAATGTTGCAGTAGTATGTCTTTATGATAAATAATAATCCTCCATCAAACCTTTAGCTGCACTTTGACAAAAGCACTGACGCCCACGTAGAACTTGCCGTTAATGATGTCGACAAAGTCTGTTAGAGATTAACAGAGGACTGTGAGTGTGACTCAGAGGCTTGGGTTTATACCAAGGGCCCACTGGTGCGAACATACCAACGTTCTGCTGGGAGATGGAGTGAGACCAGCCATTGTATCCGAACATCTCATTAGCCAGGGTGACGAGGCGGTGGCCTTCAACGTAGCACACCTAAATGTAAGAGAAGAAACAGTTACATGATTCCTGTTTCAATAATAGTAATTTTACTAGTGAAGTGGAGCCTGGACAGAAACAGGGATTGGCAGAGTAAACGCTGTGAGACTTGCCCTCTGTCCTCCTCCAGCCATTCTGGTGCTGATGTACTCTGGTCCCAGCCTCCGTCGCAGGGCATTGTGCACGGCTTGGTACTCCTCTGCGGTGTAGGTGCGCTGACAACGACACAGTCTTTACTTTACACCAAGGTAGGAAGACTAAAGACAGACCTTGTTACTCGGTTCTCACCTACCTGTCCGAAGTATTTTGCGCCAGAGCTGCTCGCCTCCCCGGAGTTATTGGACATGACAGCAGCAGTAGAATGGGAGTGCTTAAATTTATTCACTTTAGCTCGGCAAAAATTAGTTATTAATTATACAAAAGCCTTGTGTTATTGAGAAGCTTATGTCAGATTAACAAACACGTATTAAGCGAAACATTACCAAGCTACTCGTGTGGACTACTTTGAATGCGAATAAGTTTAAATTAACTTACTTATTAAGCGAACAGACCTCTGAAAAAAAACGATTAAAGTTATCTTATTTCGCTACAATCTACGCTGGGTTTACTGAGCTAGTTTAGCCAAACAGCTGCAGCAGAATTAGTTTAACCCTAACCTAGTTACTTAACCAAATCACTAGCTCAATTGTTTCTTCAAAAGTACGACCACGAGCTAATAGACTCTTAACAAGATGCAAATATGCAATACGAACAGAATACAAAACATGTAAAATAGTTACATTTTTAAGTACGGTGAAAATAAAATAAACAACTTAAACTTCCCGCTCAGCTTAACCGGAAGTGGAGAGTAACTGCGGTCAATCCCTGGGTTGCCAAGTTTGTCAGTCAAAATCCGCCCAACACTTACCTAACCCATAGATTGTAAATAAAAACCTAACCCCTATTTAACATTGACAAAGTATATGCCAAATATGAGCTTGTTGCTACCTTTGCTGAGTCCATAACAAGCTATGTGTTGGCCGTCATTATGCTCACCAGTGATGTGTCAGGAAACGGTGGGGGGTGGGCTCATCACTTGTAACAAATTTGCCATTAGCTAATGATAAAGTATTATATTTTATAAGCGTGAATTTGGCATAATTCAATGTTTAGGCCGTACGTTGACACAATTTATCCTTGTATTTTACAATTTGCTTAATAAAGTTTAATTTTGCTATAATTAGGGCATAAGAAAGCATAGAGTAACATAGAAAGGCATAGGAAGGCCTAGGATGGCATAGGGCTTGACTGTGAGTTGTGGCTCAGAGGCTGTTATATTTTTTGAGATATTAATGATTCTTTTTATAGGTCATATAAGGTCACCAGGCCCCCGAAAATGCTTTAAAATGCCCAAAAATTGTGTCATTCGTTTGTGCTGTTATCGTTTTTAAGAAATTATAAAAATGGCATCAAACGTTTAGGCTTCGTTTGTGCTGGTTTGTGTGGTAGATATTTTTGTAGATATTAAATATACTACATTTTTCGGTATTAACGGCACAATTTCCGGCCAGGCCAGCTGACGCTCACATCCGGCCAAATCTTTACAGCACAAAACCAAAACCAGAGATTAATTGCACAAAACAGCACAAACAAAGCACAAACGACACTATTTTTGGGCATTTTAAAGTATTTTCGGGGGCTGGGTGACCTTATATGACCTATAAAAGAATCATTCAGTCATCAATCAGCACAAACGATCAGCACTAGCCACCGGAAGTAGGTCGGAGCTGTTTATTGCGCTTGCTGTGTTTCAGTCAGCTGGTGCAGGTAGAGAGGCGTTGGCACATCTACGCAGGTGGGTGCGCTTCCTGGAGGCAGGATAACAAATAATGTCGCCTAGCAGTCAGTTGTTTCAAGAAAGATTGGGCACTGCAGTCAAGCCAGCCGCCTTTCGTCTTTACGTGGTCAAATGAGCCGCACGTACCTACAGATTGCACTATTATACCACGCAATACGGTAACATGAGCTCTACTGGTATGGTCAAAGGGCATAAAGCGCATATGAAAGTAAGTAAACTGACACGTTTTGAATGAAAATAGTAAAAATACAACTTCACCAACGTGAAACTTTTACCAGTATACCAAATACCTCTACTTCAAGCATCTTTACACAAGAAGATAGCCTACTTTTACAGTGTTCTTTTCAAATACAAAAAAAATATCAGCTGAATTTGAGGTGGAATTTGTTCCCTTAAGTACAAAATGAGACCATTTTAGTAAGTAATTTGCACCTACGTTTAAATTAAAATTACTACATCTGCTGAATTTAAGATGGAATAAAAAGAAAAATCCCCATGAGTTGAACATGAAACCTGTATTAATTTACTAAGTAGCTCTTGTTGTACTACCACAAATGGTATCAAGTACTTTTACTGTGTACATTTGGAGTATTATATGTTCAAAGTACCTACATTTGAGCAATGACTACCACTGCAGAATAAGGAATAAAAATAGAAATAAATAAAACCTGCACTAATCAATTAAGTACATCTAGATCTACTACCACACATATTATCAAGTTCTTTTACTGTGAACTTTTGTTGAAAAACAGGTTCAAAGTACCAACATTTGAGCAAATAATGACATCTGAAGACTTTGAGAAGGAATAAAAAGAAAAATGCCCATAAGTAGAACATGAAACCTGTACACAGTAAAAGTACTTACTACTCAATGTAATTTTTCTTTTTATTCCATCTCAAATTTTGCAGATGTAGTGATTATTCATTTAAATGTACAATGGTGTCATTTTGTATTTATGGGAAAAAAAAATTTTCCATCTAAAATCAGCTGATTGAGTCAATTTTTTTACGTAGGTATTTTGTATTTGAACAGAACACTGTAATAGTAGTGTAATTGTAGTGTAGTGTCGATTTAGTCAAGGTATTCGTTATACTGATCAACGTTTCTGTGAACGTCCCTGTTTACCTACTTTCATATGCTTTTTTCCCTTTCACCCTAACAGCAGGGTGAGTGTTACCGCACTAAGTGGTATAATAGCGCACTCTAAAAGTACGTGCGGCTCGGAAAGACGAAATGCGGCTGGCTTGACCGCAGTAATTAGGTTGCGTGTTCAACTTTTTCTCCTGTTGCATGTTAGTGAAAATATAGGCCTGCAAATCAATGTTACGCACAGCATTACAGATTCATTGGGGAAAAGTGTTCCAGGAGCTTTTTTTTGGATTTATGCCACACCTGTGGAGTTAAACTGAGAGGGAGGAAAGCAGAAAGGGTTCTATACACACTGGATCAGACCGACCAAACACGCTGGGACTGTTGAAAGAGAGGCGATCGTAGATCACCCGTTGCTTTGGTGAGTCCTTTTCATATCTTATGCCTCTCTTACTTTTCAAATTTATTCAATCTATTGTACACGAATGAGGCGATTATTAGGCTTTTGTCAAAGACATGGTTTGCAGTGCGTCATATTAATTAGAGTTTTGAACATACCTTGAATTTAATAACAATAATAATAATAGTAATAATCATAATAATAATAATAATAATAGTAATAGTAGTAATAATAATAATATAAGCTATATTTTAAAAAAGTGTTTTTTTGAAAATAAATACAATATATACATTTCAACAGGCACTTGCACTATGCATATTCATACAGTATTGTTCAAAATAATAGCAATACAACGTGATTAACCAGAATAATCCAGGTTTTTAGTATATTTTTTTTTTGCTAAGAGGCAAACAAGTTACCAGTAGGTGCAGAAGATTCTCAAAAAACAAACAAGACCCAGCATTCATGATATGCACGCTCTTAAGGCTGTGCAATTGGGGAATTAGTTTAAAGGGGTGCAAAAAATTAACCAGAATGGCAAAGGCTCAGCCAATGATCAGCTCCAGGAGGATCAAAGACAGTCTGGAGTTACCTGTAAGTACTGTGACAGTTAGAAGACGTCTGTGTGAAGCTAATCTATTTTCAAGAATCCCCCGCAAAGTCCTTCTGTTTCAAAAAAAGGCATGTGCAGAAGAGGTTACAAGTTGCCAAAGAACACATCAACTGGCCTAAAGAGAAATGGAGGAACATTTTGTGGACTGATGAGAGTAAAATAGTTATTTTTGGGTCCAAGGGCCACAGACAGTTTGTGAGACGACCCCCAAACTCTGAATTCAAGCCACAGTACACAGTGAAGACAGTGAAACAAGCATCATGATATGGGCATGTTTCTCTTACTATGGGGTTGGGCCTATTTATCGCATACCAGGGATCATGGATCAGTTTGCAGATGTATAAAATACTTGAAGAGTTCATGTTGCCTTATGCTGAAGAGGACATGCCCTTGTTTGTTTCAACAAGGCAATAACCCCAAACACATTAGTAAACGAGCAAAGTCTTGGTTCCAAACCAACAAAAATAATGTTATGGAGTTGCCAGCCCAATCCCCGGACCTTAATCCAATCGAGTTGGTTGGTGCCACACAGATGTGAAGCAGTTTTAAAAAACTGTGGTCATACAACTAAATATTAGTTTAGTGATTCACAGGATTGCTAAATCCTAGAAACAAAAACCTTTGTACAAAAAGTTTTGAGTTTGTACAGTCAACGGCAGACACTGCTATTTTTTTTTTAACACACCCTTTTCAACTAATTGCCCAATTGCACAGCCTTAAGAGCGTGCATATCATGAATGCTGGGTCTTGTTTGTTTTCTGAGAATCTACTGCACCTACTGGTTTAGTATTATTCAGGTTAGTCACATTGTACTGATATTACTTTTGAACAATACTGTATATGTGTTATTAAGCCACATATAGCCTATTTAAACATAACAAGTGTTAGCATGTAGGCCTATGGTATTCATTTTTATTTTGAATTCCTACTACTGTTTTTCTTATAACGAATCAAGTGACAAATCGAGCATGTGTTACATGTTTGTCTTGTATGCATTTTAACAGTAGTTCACAAATGAATTTAACTATTTAACTGATTTTTTTTTTTTCATTGAATAAGAGAATTGGGGTTTAAATACTGTCATTCAGTTTTTATTCTGATAAATTTGGTCAGATCCGGTGTGAACTATATGTTATATAGCCTATGTGGCCACCTCTTTCCTCCGCTGAGTACTTCTTTTGCTGTGCTGTAAAAAGGCAGGTCAGCACTAGAACTTCTGCTGCTCTTTCAAACTATAGTCCTGCTCCAGGTGTGACATCTAAGGGAGACGAGCAGATACATTTTTAAGAAGACTTCCTTTTCACCAAACACATTCTCTACATTTCCTGCTACACATCTTAATTTAATAATTTAGTGATTTTGTGATATAAAAACGCACAAAAGAACATTGGTTATAATCCTTGACTAAACATATCATGATTTTATGTTACAAATGTGGAAGAAAAACACAAAGACATGTCTAGGTCCTTTCAGTCCAAGCCCCAAAGAATCTGTCATGTCTGTCATACACAACAACAACAAATACAACAGTTCTCAAAAACAAGGACGCCCAAGGTCTCAGATAGATATTAGTCCTATTACTCTATCACACATCCAAATCTTTCTTTGTGTATTTAAAGGATCCCCATTAGTCTTCACTAAAGACTTTCTTCTTCTCTATTGTGTATTGATTCTGGGAAAAGGCAAAATAAAAGTGGCATTTGAGGCTGGCTCATCTTGTGTTAAACCCATGTCTTTTAGCTGTAGTTGTAAGAGCTATTAAAAGTGAACTGCTTGTAATAATGAAGGCCAAGCTGACCTCATTAATGGCTTTTTTTTATGGTAAAGGCTCCATCTAGTGGTTTATTTCTGATGTGTTAATCTGTTGGTTGTGTACAGTGAATACTGAACTGTGAGCTGCTTTTGCATTGTGCATTGGTGCGTCAGAAATGGTCTTCTAGTAGAGCTGCTGAAGGTGTTCCAGCTCCTGAGAGGTTGTCTGCCACAACTCCATGGCCTGTACTCGCCCTGAAACAACAAAAGTAATTTATGATGATGAGTATCATTCTAATTAGTCTTAGGTGCAATGTGAACTGTCTCAAAAATGACGACAGGTCAATTAAAGCTATAAAATTTATATATTTTTTTAATTATTTATATTTTAGCCTTAAGCTTGCCTAAGCTTGGCATGCAGCTTGAGAAAGTAATTTTTTTAAATATAGCTTTCCACAATACCAACCCTCCCCTAAAATCTAATTTTCTTGGCTGTCATCTATTCTTTGACTATCTAAGACCCAAATAGTTAAACCTAAATTTTCTACACACTCTACTACAGATTATTAATAAAACACAGCATACACATTATTTATGTGTACATTATCTATGGCTATTTTACTTGATTTCACTTTGATACTTTGATAAAACCAAAGTGAAAAAAATCAATACTAAAATGATGTAAATTACTAGACCATATATATATATATATATATATAAATAAATAAACTGGTACCACCGGGCATTAGATTAGCTTTAGCTGGTAAGTCAATTTAATTTGTCTGAAAATTCAAGCCCAGTGACACCATGTTTTATTTAAAGTCACCAAAAAGAAATATAGAAAAGTAACGGTGGCGACTCCTGAAAAAGTCAAAATTCATTGGGCTTATGCAAAAACATATTTTTTCTAATCCTTTAGGAAAATAAATTTACTTGGTACACATATAGGCTATAATATACCCATTGACGGTATATGGAACGTCCAAACATTTAGATGCACAAAATTTGATGTTATGACAACCAAAAGAGTCTCTCGGACTCATTCCCTAAATTTAACCGTGTTGCTGTTTTTTGGGAATTTATGAAATTTGGTACAGACATTTATCATGACACAAGGAACAAATAAGTTTATTGTACCTTTGCTCTACAGTGTTGCCGTGGCAATGACCAAAACTCACCAAATAAAACCAATAGAAAACTATGCAATGACCCCTATGAAATGCCAAAACTTTGTTTGTTGTAAATTAATGAAATTTGGCACATTCAATCCTCGTGTGTTCCTGAGCAAAAAACTCTATGGGACCCAGGAGCACTTAGCTCTGTGTTGCCATGGCAACACTCCAAAATATGAAAATACTGGCTTGATACAAGGCCTAAATGGGACTACAGAGAGTACTTTGTTGTAAATTTGTTAAATTTAGTACACACATTCAGTGATGAATACAACTTTGTCTAGGGATTATTATGTTTTAAACAAATAAGTCACATAAAGGGGCACAACAGCCTCCCTAAAACAACTTCTTTGTAAACCTGGGACCTCAATGCAACAGCACCCCTTGAAAAGTATGTAGAAACAATTATCTATGTCCAGAAAAAAGACAACGTCAAACATTTATTTACTAAACCTTTATTAATGTTCTCTCCTTGAGATTTTTGGTGGTACACTAAAAACCCGGCACCAGGTTGAATTTTATATTATACTTTTGTGTATTTGACCTTTGCAAAAATGCAATAAGCCTGCCTAGAAAAATAGATTTTCCCCCTTGTTTCCTTTCTTAAGTCTATCCTTGATTAAAAAAAGTATTATAGCATATATTGGAAAATGCTCAGTTATAGTAAACAATATTATGTGCCCCACAAGGGTCACAAAATGTATAATTACAAAGGAAGAATTTTGGTACTTCTGAAAGGTACCTCCTTCATATGCAAACACAAAGCCTGTTTTATAGACAGGAATGTTTTAATTCAGTACCACCAATACCTTCACATACTGAAAAACGTTTTGGAGATTATAGTGGGAAACAATTAACATGGGTTGCACATAATTAAGTGATGTTTTGTTTATTATTTTAAAATTAATTGTTTTGATAAACTGTTATTTGTACTATTAATAGGAACATCTTGTTACCTTTACCATGATCACAATTTTATGTTTTTGTGTATAAGCCATATTATTAGGCATACTGTATATGCAATAACCCCAGGACTATAGAAATAATAAAAGACCAAACCAAGGATTAAATTTGAGAGTAGAGGACTAACCTAAGATTTATAATAGCCTACATTTCCTAAACTGACCAAGAATAAAGCTGGACTAAAACTCATGACTAAACCCAAACCCACGACTAAGAAAAAACAAACAAACAAACAAAAACCAAAAAAACAAAGTAGACTATTGCTAATTTAAAGGCTATAAAACAGCTTACCAACTCCACACAGTTTAACAATTTTATGTTTTTAACATGAATACCTGCATTTTTAGCATCTATTAAATTGCAGGCAAAACATAGGCTATTATAGTTACGTTTAAAAGACAATTAAGTCAAACGTGTTACTCCTACGTATTTTTATATTCTTAGAAAAAATGGGGCTACACAAATTCCCACCACCCTTTGCTTTTGTAGATGATGTTATGCCTTTTTCAAGTAATTTTCTTTATGTCGTTTATTATACAGTAGTACACATTTTAGGAATGTCCTTTTTCCAACCTGTTTTAATGAAAATACCGCCTGTAATAACATTTATTCCTTTGTTATTCTACAAATACACGGCTATGACCAGGCGCGTGCACATGGCGCTCTTAGCCACGAGCTCGAGCTCAGGTCTTTTTGCATCTCGTCAAAACAAAGCGGGGGCGAGCAACGAGGCAACGGCGCGAGGCAACAAGGCAGAGGGCGACCGACGCGTGCTTCATGAATGAGTCCCACAGCACCGGACCCTCGTGCTCCTGAATCCCGGGAGGCTGCTCACTTCGTCGGGGAGCGGTAGACGACCTCCCCTTTGATGAACACCGGATACCAAATAGTTTCCATCCGTGATACATGAGCGTTGCAAGCCCAGAGGAACACGATAGGATACGGCACGGTGAGTACGGGCTACAGTGAGCGGCCAAAGGAGCATGACACACGGCAACTTTGGGGCCGTTATGGTGCAGATTTTACCTACATGTTGACTTTAAGTGGGCGGCTTGTCTCCGCCCGAGAGACAGTCAAGCTGTTTTGTTCTCTCGTGTTCACAGGTAAAAAAAAACAGATAATTTCCATTTACAGCTCCACGTACGCATGACTCCATGTACATTCCTCCCTAGGATAGACGCGGTTGTCTGCTGATTGGGCTTGTCGAACAAAGCCAATAGGACTAGGCGTCAGTGGTGTATCAATAGGCCACAACACTGAAATAATGTAACGTGATGTGACTGTAGGCGCCCCCATAAGACAGGAGGAGGGGTGGGGGTGAAGAAAAGCAGAAATGCCCAGACTGGCGTGGCATGGCTTGTCTGGAGCAGGCAGTTTATTGTCTGCTAGTGTCTATGTGGGTCACATGTGAGATTATTCTACTGATACTGTACCCATTCCCTGGATATGCACATGCTCAAGCCGTTTTACTACGTGGGGATGCACAGAGAGAGCCTAGCGTGCCTTTGTCTGACTAGTGACATCCCAGACTGTTGTTCACCCTTCTGACCAGGCGATGGTGCTTTATTGTGTACAGTATGTTTTTATGGGGAGACACCCAAATTGATCATTATAGCCTACTGTTGTGTTATCATATTACAACATCATAATTGTGTGGCTTTACCGGGAATTAGTCATACCTACAGTGCTTTTTTCTCATGTAATTTGTGTTTGTGCAAGACTGTGCAGTTAAGGTTGGTGCGTAGGTTGAACAAAACACTGATTGCTAAATACTTTATAGTGTTGTAATAACTGACAAAATAAGGGAACAGAGAGAAAGTAGCAAGACTTCACACAATATGTCCTCAACCTGAATTTTAGAAATACTGAGAGTACAAAAGTTACATGTTTGGCCTTAACATCCCTGTGCCTTTTAAGATGGATTAAGTTAGCTAGCAAACAATTTATTATTATTATTATACACTATACATTATTTTACATTATTATCAGGCTTATTTTAAGTGATACATAATGCAGCCTCTTTTATTTGTTCTGGAATATGTTTACATTATGTCAAATGCAATACAACTCTCTGTAGATGCTCGATGGACTCCGGCGGAGGCATGCCTCCCGAACATCCCCACGGCCCCTGTCCCTCAACTTCAGCACCTTCTCCGCCCCTCCTCCGAGCCCGGACCTGGACAGCAGCGGTGAGCATCCGATCAGGAGGTAAGGATTGACATTTCACAACCCCCCGCATCCTGGAAAAAAGCATGAAATATTCATTAGCATTTGTAAAAAATCCCACTATCCCTTGTCCCTGAAGATTTAATTAACCTGCGAGCACACGTGTTGACCTAATGATAATGAGCTCCTGGTGGGATATGTGATCGACTCATTTCCTTATGTATGTATACATTTGTATGAGTGGGTCTGTGAATTGTGCAGAGGTGGAAGTAATCATTAGTTTCTCCTTTTCAGCTTTCCTGAAAAAATAACATTTGTTTTCTGTACGTGCTCATTTAACAATTGTTTCAACTACATATTCATTATTTATGATTGTGTTGACTTTAAACAAGCTGCCAGAGGAAAGAAGTTCTCACAGAGTCAAAAGAAAATTAATTTCTGCTCTTATATCTATAATAAGATAAAACAGTGAATTTCATAAATTTTCTACCTCTTAGTTCTGTTAGGGGTCATGGGTGACTGGAGCCTATCCCAGCAGCTTTGGGCCTTTGGTGGGCTACACCCTACAGTGGCCAGTTAGTTGCATGGCTGATGTTAAATTTGATTCAACTTTATAAATCCCCAAGAGAAAATTCAGCTGTTAGGTCTCTTCAAATGAATTAATTCAGTCTTCTTCAACCAAAGTCTCTAAACTAGCACCTATAGTAGAACCAGCCCTCTATTAGGTTTTTAAAGGCTGTGGCATACAAAAACATATTAGCCATTACTGCATGATTATATCTGGTCACACACACACAAAAAATATCCCCATTATGAACACAGAGCTCTTTCCTCTTTCTTTTTTTTCTTTTTTCTTTTTGCTTAAGAAAAAACAAAACCAAAAAAAACACTATGATAAACTTGAAAAAGGGGAAATTCTGAGTTTTCAGTTTGACAGAGAGTTAATCTGAATTTTGAGTCAGTTCCCATGTTGTGGTACAACTCACTCTGTGAACTTACCCTGGTCTCTGCAGGTTTTATTTCTGTTTTTTCAGTGTTTATCTGAGTCTGCTTCTCTGCTGCGTCTGAATGACCTCTTGTATTGGATGATTCATTTCCTCGTTCATACAGTAATACAGTAAACATTGAGTTCAACAATGTATTTTATTTTTGTTAGACTTATAGTTCAATCTCAGTCGTATATATTTATATTGTACAAGGCCTGGGTAATTGTTTAATGAGCTATACATATTATTATTAGTCTGTTGTGATGTTGTAATGTTATTATAGAATATACTCTCCAGGTTATCAAACCATAGTCAACGTAGTTATAGTATATGACTTTCTGTTTAAAACTAAATATAGGCTGTCTATTTCTCGTTTTGATTACTGTTGCCATGGTAAATTCTCTTTTCTTGGCTCTGTTATAGTTAATCTCAGCTAAACTTAGAGTAACTGGGCTTAGAGTTGACTTAACTAGCATCCTGGTCTGAGAAGGATGAGTTTAAACCTAAAAAGTGGACAAAGCCTAAAATCTTCTAAAGTCAGGTTTGTCAAGTGAGGAATGTGTAAACTACTTTTAACTTGGCGCTATCAGTCAGTGGTTGCCCGCAGAGGACTACAAACAACAACTACAAAAAAAGTAGTTACTTAAATTAGTGACCGTGTGCAATCGTCATCAGCTGCAGCATTGAAAACAAACAGCAGGAAAACCTTCTTTCTTTGTCTCATGTTGCGTTCAAGCTTCCGATCCCTGTTTTTCTTGCTAATAAGCTGGCTCAACTTCCTCCTCCACCTCCTCACAGCACGGTGACAGGCAGAGCAAAGTCCCAACTGCTTCTGCTTACCGTGCAGTTCCTCTGGCATCTTTGTGGTGCATAAATATTCCTCTGCATCAATGGTTATATTGTGCATAGAAGGAGGAAGAGTATGCCCCCATCCAAGCATAAACTATTGTTTCCTCCCTGTCTGAGAGCGCTGGGGGTTCTTTGGTGACACTGTGGGCTACCCCTCGGCTTGGCCCCACCCATTCTGCTCTTAATGTGCTGCCCTCTTTCACCATGCATCATTCTGTCCTATTTCTCTTCTGTCTCAAACCACTTTTTTATTGTCATTGTGCATTTTTTTTTTTGCTGCAGTCAATTGCTTTCTCCGATGCACTCTGCTTACGCTCTTTCCTTCCCCGCAGTCCTCTCCTCGTGTTTCCGCTCTGTCTCATCATATATCAGCTCACCGCCTGACCTGCTTTTTCTCCTGACCAGTATTCAGTGTGTTCCATCTTTCTTTTCTGTCTGCCTCATGAGGACTCTGCACCGGCTGAAGTTGATGAGCTCCCCCAGTCTGAGCGAGCTGGGAAAGAGTGAGAAGAGTTCACCAGAGGATCGAGGGGAGAAGCAGAAGAGGGCGGGAGCTAATGCCACATGGAACAGGTGAGCAACACAAACAATTTTATTTCAATGCATTTTGGTTCGTTTTAAAAAACAATGTTTTGTGTTGCAGCATTCACAACGCTGTCATTGCAGTCTTCCAGAAAAAGGGTTTGGCAGATAACGAACTGTATGCACTCAATGAAGGTGTCCGGTAGGTCTGAAGTCTCAAAAAAAATCAATAGTGAATGAATCAAAATGTAGCCTGTTATGTCATTTCTTGCTATACTTAGTATCATTACAATATGTGTATCCTGCCAGAAGGTTTTCTCATGAATGAACTTGTTTGTGTATATAGTCAGTGTCCTCCATGTGGGCCTGGGGAGTCATGTGCTTGGTTGTGCTAGATATCTCATTGTCTGTCTGAACAGGTCCCATTCCTTGAACCACATTAGATTAGAAAGAGCATTTTTGTAAGCGGAAAGACCATAAGGAAGTTGACACAATTTTTTTTACTATTCAGGAAACATAATGCAGGTGTCGTCAAAGAGACCGGCTTCCAGTGTATTGTATTCTTTTGTCCAGTTACCACATGTAATAAAACACTCCAAAACGTTTTTCCCACAATTGTGAGGAGTTACAGTTGTCAGTTGTGAACAAAGTGAGACGACTACTTGTCATTGCAGGCATCTCCTGAAGACTGAGCTGGGCTCATTCTTCACAGAATACTTACAGGTACAGACTGTAGATTTGGGACAATATTTCAAAACCAAATAATCAAAGCTATTGAAAATTAATGAGTTGCTGATTTGTGTTGTAGACCTTTTGACAATGAGTTGATTTAAAACAGAATGTTTCTCTTCCAGAATCAGCTGCTAACAAAAGGCATGGTCATCCTTCGAGACAAAATAAGATTTTATGAGGGTGAAAATCATTAATACTATAATGTGTATATATTATGCTAAAGGCCCCTTAAAAAAACATATTTTTATTTACTAATTTACTTTCCAGGTCAAAAGCTACTGGACTCTTTGGCTGAGACCTGGGACTTTTTCTTCTGTGATGTTCTCTCAATGCTACAGGCCATTTTTCACCCAGTGCAGGTACATAACCTCCTTGACAGAGTGCGAGCTTCTGTTTCTTCTTTATTTTGTCACATCTTGTGTCCTTTCTGTGTGCAGGGTAAAGAGCCATCTGTACGACAGCTGGCCCTGCTGCACTTCAGAAACACCATTGTTCTGAGTGTAAAGTTGGAGGATGCTCTCTCCCGACCTCGTGCCCGTGTGCCCCCCTCTGTTACACAGATGCTGCTTATTCTGGAGGTGGGATACTCTCTTTTTAAAGTAAAATACTGTACATATTACTACAGTGATTGTTTTAAAATAAAGGATTACTGTTAGAACAAAGTAGCAACTTGAACCTAGTCTTGATATATTTTTATAATAATGTAATCTTACATGGGATTTATTTCAACAACATTACAATTGCACAGCCATGTGAGTTTGGTATTAACCATAAACCTTCAATCTTCTAGGGGGTCCATGAGTCTCGCGGTATCAATGAGGAGTACCTGAGGCTAGAGTCTCTGGTTCAGATGGTGGTCTCTCCATTTCTTGGCACACATGGATTACACTCTGGAGATGGTGTGGAAGCCCATTGCTGTGTTTTAGGTGAGCGTGTGACCACGTTTTTGCCAACGATCATAAAAGGAACACTCAGAATGTACTCACAGTAGGGCCAGTGCTGCACTGCCCTGTGCTCACATTACTCCAGCTTTAGGTTTTAACATAGATGCCTTTAGCAGCCAACCTGGCATTATATCTTTGTAATGTATTCTTTAGTTTTAAGAAAAAGTGCCGTGTCTATCCATTTTTCCAAAGGACAGTACAATACAATACACAGAGACTTACTTTTTTCTGCCCTCTTGTTCTACAGAGAAACGTTTACCTTGGGGCTTGGCCAAATCTGCAGATCAACTCTCAAAAAACCCAGTGGTACGATCGAAAAGCTACAATATTCCTCTGCTGCTGACCCCCGTGGCCGAGTATGACCCAGATGCCAGCTCTGTTGGCAGTGGAGGAATTCGGCGCCACTCAGCCTGTGAGATTATATCATGCCTAGAGGAGCAAGGGTTGGTCTATACTGACCTGGCCCCGGGATCTGACCTGTCAAGCTCCTCCTCAAACAGGCTGTGTGTGGGCTCCCAGTTCATTGGTATGAGAGGAACTAAGATCCCTGCATAAGTTATTGTACTTGTTAATCCTTAATACTCTGGTACTTTTTTGCAGGTATTGTACAAGCAGGAACCAGCTCCCTAGCCCTGCCTCTTTCATCCTCCTCAATCCACCCTCTTCATTCCTCAGGGCCACTTCACGGCACTGAGGCCACAACAACAATGACTGACCTAAGTAAAGGAGCATCCTCTACTCCACCCAGCGAATCATCCAGCCCTGAAACCATAATTGGACAAGTACCAGAGTCTGCAGACTCAGACTCAGATGGGATATTTATTGATTTCCCACCTCACCCCTCAGAGGTTATTGGATACAGCCTTGAAAGCAGGCAGAGCACTGTGTAGCTGTGATTGCCTTAAGGAAACCAATCCCAGTGTGTCCTCCATAATAATCTAGACAAAGTTTGTAGACATTTCCCCACTGCACTTCAATGAATTGGTACTGTTTTCTGTTATTGCACTATTGTACTAGTGCAATGAGTCTCTGTTTTCAGAGCGGTTCAAGTGCATTCACTGACGTGTAAAAACTTCAGCTCTAAAAACTAATTCTTCTTAAAAGACAGAAATAATACCAGTAAAAGTGATGGATTTATATTAGATCACACTGGAGTTGTAACAAGATCTCACGGTTGTGACGCTGATTTGCTTAGATTTGCTTGTGAGTTTTATAACATTCATCACTTGGTAAGCAGTTTATTCTTTAAGATAAAGCCAAAGGCAACTCAAGAAGAATTTATTTATAAAAATTTTCACACAACAGCATGTTTACCTAAGGCTCATAGCTCCACCATAGGAAAAGAATTATTGTATTCTGAACCATCATTTTTCATATTTCATTTATTTCTATTTGCAATCACTTTTTAAATGCATCCAGTTGTTGGTCTTTTATTGTCAGAGCTTTAGCCATCTAATGCAGAAGTGTCTTTTTAGAAATAACATCAAAGTGACCGGATTTGCTTTCTGTATTAGTATTGGGCAAGCTTTGTACAAAATATTGTTTATATTTGTAAGACAAGAATGATTTAACTGAATGTTGTGTCACACACTGTATTTTGCACCACCACTACACTGTAAATAATTGCGCATTGTTGTTTTTTTTAGAAAAGCTAGATTATGTAATATGTGAGCTTTTATCTTAAGAGGAATTTAACTTTTAATAAGGGCTTTTTAAATCAATCTTTTTAAATAATGTTT
The DNA here is from genome assembly GCA_024416835.2 of Perccottus glenii. NCBI lineage: Eukaryota > Metazoa > Chordata > Actinopteri > Gobiiformes > Odontobutidae > Perccottus > Perccottus glenii. The sequence goes on along the minus strand of CM044563.2, from coordinate 19,793,811 downwards.
TACCTCAAGTGTTTTGTACTTTACTTTTTTGACAATCTATATGTCTATGGAGTTGTACTTTGTATTAATTTGTTATACACGCCCAGTAAAAATAAATAAATTTGAATAAAATATAAAAACCACATACAAAGACTTTACTGAAGCTACTACAGACTTCTCAAACTGTCTACTTAAACATAGCAAAAAAGCTGTTAGTACGTATACAGTGGAGAAAAAAAAATAAAATAAAATAACGTCAACATTTTTTAAATATATATTATATATTTAAACGCTTTTGTTTTGAAAGAACGCTCTAACCCTAAGCGGAAGACGACACGCAGCTAATGCTAATGCTTACACAACATGATCTTATGAACAAACGGCTCTCCTGTAGAACCTACTTCTTTCTTTAAATGTAATGACTTTGTGTTGTGCTTGGTGCTGAACTAAATTTACGAAAATATCTACCCGGTAAGTCACCTTTCAACAGCCTTTTATTTGCAAATTTAACTTCGCTGTAAGTATTTTTCAACTTTGCTGTAGCTAAGAGTAATGAAAGGGAGGCTTTTGTTTAAAATGTGATTGCCTCTAGTGCCTGTGGTAGACTATTGGTATGCATCTGTTAGTACACTCAGGGCATATAACGTATAGCCTACTAAAAATCTTAACTTTCTCGTCCATACAATGAGCAGTATCCATTTAGGTTTCCTCTCACATTTCTTTCTTACATTAGTCACCTGCCTTTATAGTTTTGCTTTATTTTTCTTCCCTTTATGAATGGTCCCTTCCATGTAAACAAGGGCAGAAAGTTATAAAGTGCAGGCAGAGGACATCTTCACATTATTCTAGATTGCCACAGGTGTGTATTAAAAGGTCTTGTGTGAGTTTACAGTTTTCATGAATATCCGGCATATTAGGCCTTTTAATATGTGCATTTTCTCACTGTAATGCTCTTATTTTGTCTTCAGTGTGTCTGGGATTGACCTGTGTCCCACTTGGGCTGTAGTCTTCAATCTCCTGGTGTAGGTGAACCTGGCACAGCGCCCCTTTTGTAAATGAAGATGTCACTGGCCCAGCGAGTACTCATCTCCTGGATATTCGCGCTTATGTTTCTCATCATGCTTGTCTTAAAGCTGGACTCCAAAATCCACTGGAACTGGTTCCTAATCTTCCTCCCGGTATGGACCTTCGACACCTTCCTCATCCTCATGCTGGTTGTGAAGATGGCAGGACGCTGCAAACCGGACTTTGACCCACGGGACGGTGAGCAGAGCCTGGTGCGCAGGTTGTGGTACCTGATCGCCCTTCTGCTAAAGCTGGCCTTTTGTCTGACTCTTTGCTCCCGACTGGAGAGGCTCACAGACATGTGGATCAGTGTGGTGTGTGTCCCACTCTGGGTGCTGCTGGGCGGGGCACTTGTTGAACTGGGGCACAGTGTTTTCCACTTCAGGAGAGACTAGACTTGAGTGATTCAACAAAACGTTGCTGCTAATACGTCTATGAAACTTCTTTGCCCATTGGTTTAGATCATTTATTCATTAATTTTTGGGTGATGGTTTTTTGGTCTTTTATGACACAATTACAAAAACATAATTGGTCATATTTGACTAGTCTTTAGGCATCAGAAGAACTACAATGGGTGAACAATGGTTAGTGTAGGTTTTTGCATTTGCACATTATGCCTTGTTTTCCCATGTAAGATTCTCTCACATTGTTTTCCCATGTGAGAGAATGTTTAAAGGTGGTTGGAGAGGCCGTTGGCGTTTACCACCACCAGTGTGACTGTGGAATGAAGGAATAATGACTAAAGCGTTTTGAGTATCTTGAATGGCACTATATAAATCCAAGCCATTTATGTCCTTCAAATGTCTATTGTCCTGGAATTTTTAAACTGCCTTTTACCCCCTGACATCTTTTGAAGATTTAGTTGACTATGTCTTTACAGTTTTAGTGATGCCCCTCTGAGGCTGCTGTACTGAGTTTAAACCAAAGCAGAAATATTTTATTTTATGCCACGTATGAATCGTATGAAAAGTAATTAAAATTAAATTAAAATGAGGACATTTGTACTCAAATGTTCTAGAAAATTATTTCTTAAGAATGGGAACTATTAATGGGTCTCAAACTTATTTTTATATATTTTATATCATATGCCAAGATGTATCACTGGTGCATCTTCTGTTGCTGACAAGTTGAATGGTGAAGTCAGTGGGATCTGTCTGTGAAGGTTCTCACTCATCCAGGTCATCTTGAAGAAGTCATTAAATCTGTAAAACATCACTGTCAATCCTTTAAGGTATGAGGCTGGAAGCTCCCTATTGGGCACCTGAAGTGAGCAGTGATACTTACAGCACATGTGCCTCTCCCAGGAGTCACACTGCACTTTCAAGAAAACTATGAGACCAGAACAGCCTGGTCCAATCAGAGTAAGTTTCAGGTCAAACCCCTCCCTCTAGAGATAAAGCTCAGCTCTCTTATCAGTTCATCTCAGAAATGAAAAAGTCTCTTGAAATTAGAGACAAAACGCCTTCACCTTGAAAACCTAATCCAGATGCTTTTGCTTTAACCTTTTCTTCAGGGGATCTGTTTTTTTACAACGGATCTCTTGAGTAAATGCTTGGTAATGCAATGTGTCATTTTATATGAAAATTTTATTTGAACACAGAAAAGGTAGCTCATTAATGGAAACTAAGCCCATATTTCTGAACCATTTATTGAAAGGTTCTGATCAGAGTATAAATCACACTACCAATTCTTATCTTAGGAAATAAAATGTATTTACAACACAAATGTACATATATTGGTTTCAAATAAAAACAGACAGTAAATGATATAAATAAGTTCTATGGAAAATAAAACTTGTCTTACAAAAAATATATGCAATTTCTGTATACATTTTCTGACATTGGTGCTAATAACATCTATACTGTACAGTTTTGGTAGATACAGTCTCATTTACAGCCCTGTGAGTGACAGTCCAATCTGAAAACTATTTGCTCTAATTTAGTGTTAAACAAAACAAACCCATTGCCTAACGTAACATGACAAAAGATCTTAGTAGCTCAGAAACTTGAGAGACAGGTTTGAAGAGAAGTTATTTTTAGACATGAAAGATAGATACTTGTTCTCAGATTGGCTTGTCCAGTACCTAAAGTTTAAGAGCGAAGCTAAGTAGTGGCAGGCACTGACACACAGGTCACATGACATTTTTATATAGAGCCTACATACATTCGCTAACAAACGTGAAGTGAGCTACTTAGCTTACATTCTTAGGCAACGCTAAAGTACTTGGCGTATACATCCTTTGACCCCAAATGTGTCAATAATAAAAATGCATTTGTTAGTAAGGAAATTGGACCTGCTCATCTATTAAGTTAACAAATCAAGATGCATTTACAAATATTTTAACAGAGCCTCGTCGTAAGTTGTACAGTAAGAAAGAAAAGCAGACATCTGGACATTCATAATAAGAAATCTTTGTAAGTTTGGGATGGGGTGTGTGTTTTATGGGGAGACTTGAGCGGGTGCTGTTGAGTCCGAGTGTCTTGTATGGACACAGCAGGTTTCCCCTGCACCGACTCCTTTCCTTTTGGTCCTTTAGGAGCCACAAGTGTCCGGCTTTCAGAGCCAGGTTTAGACAAAATGCTTCGAGAGTCACTGTGATGGTGGCTCTTAGGTCTACAGTCTGATAAAGAGTGGGCTAGCGCATGGTGAGCCTCCATGGGCTTAAAGAGGTCAAAGGTGATGAGCGTCCTTGGTGGTTTATGTTCTAACGGTGCAGAACTAGAGCCAGGGTTTTTCCTTTCATCTTTACTACTCATTTCTTTTTCTTTCTTAAACTGAATGCTGACTGGTTTGGGAGCACTTGATTTACTGTCCTCTCTCCCTGACTTAGCTTGCACACTCTGAGAAGTACAAGTGCTACCCTCCTTGCTCTCCGGCTTTTCTCCTTTTTACCGTGTGACGACTTATGTTTGTGGCTGTGTGCGTCTCGAGCATCCTCTCTCTCGGGCCTCAGAATTGACGCTGCCTGGGAGCCGGCCCGGTCTTTATCATGCTCCTTCTCTTTCTTGACGTGGCTCTTTGAATCCAACTCCTTGGAGCTTTTCTCATCTCTCTGAGCGGGCTGGGCGAAGTGAGATACTTTGCCACTTTCTCTTGGCCGATCTTCATGCTCTTTCTTTTTATTTGGTGTCAGAGACAACACACCTCCCTCTGCCTTACCCTCCCTCATCCTCTCCTTCTCCTTGTCCCTGTCCCGTTTGTCCCTATCCTTCTCTTTATTCCTATCTTTCTTCTCCTTGTCTCTAGGCCTGTCCTTGTCATCTCTCCCCTTTGATTTTTCCTTATCTTTTTTGATGTGCAATATGTTGCAAGTGCTGTTTGTTCCTTCTTTACTTTTCTCTTTTAGGGATAATGCGCTTGTCTTTATCTGCCTCTCTTCTTCCGTGTGATTCTCCTTTTTAATTTGTTGTAACAAATTTAAGGACATGCTATCATTATTCCCCCCAGTTTCTTCATAGCCCTTCTGTGTCAGGCATGAATTACCCTCTTCCTCAGCCTTGGGCTCCATTACTGGGGGTCTGACAACATCATCATTTTCCTTGGTTAGCATTAAAGATGGTGTTTTTGCTGAGAAGTCCATCATGTCTGCTCCGTCTCTTCTTCTTTAATTATATGTTCCAGAGCTCGTGAGGGAAACATCTCCTTTTCTGGTCTTTTCTCCATCTGTACAGCAGGACCACACTCCTTCCTCTCTCCAGTCTCAAGCTCCTTGTGCTCCTCTTTAATTGGTGTAAATTCTCTAGGTGTACACATTTCCTCCTCCTCCAGCTTTGTTGCTTTCTCTTCCTTTTCCCCTTGCAGGTGGTACTGTTTGAGTCGGATATGCCAGGCCAGGCTGCACACAGCGGACACTGTTTTGAACTGGTGGATAACTCCTCTGGGGATGAAGTAGATGTCGTCGTGGTACAGCTGAATGCGGGCGTATCGGATCCCCTCTCTCCTGAGCTGGTTTAGCTTGGCGTCATCAATCCACTGAACACACTGATGGAACCAACAGAAGAGTTATTCAGTTGTAGGGTCAAAAAACAAATATCTGTCACACGTAGAGAGCATCCTGCACTACGTGTGACAGATACTATCTCAGATATCATCTCCAATATAAGGACAGGAAAAACACACCTGAGACAGAGGAGGCTCATGGAGGTCCAGCTGTAGCCTCATGACTACTTCTGGAAAATCACCAGCATGGAAACACACAACATCTTTGGTGATCCGAGCAGGAGTGTCAATGCTAAAGAAACAAAATACACTCCAGTTCACACATTATTTTTAACATTAGGTAGGCAGTATTCCTTAGGTTCAGCAACTTCTGCTTTCACACTACAGTTTTGAAAAGTGGACTATCGGACTTTCCTTGATGCTGTGTTCACTGTCGTCATGACAACAGAGGGCTTTTACTGTAGTGAATGTGTCTCTTCAGATGCTCATTTTAAGTTTAATTTTAGTAATTTAACTCGTAGAAACATGTTACTATCAATATAGAATACAAACAGCTGAATCTTCAAATGCACTGTTTAAGATATGATTGAAATCACAATAACACTCATTAGGAAACAGCCGGCTTCACAGCAGGCATCTGCTGTAGAGTAGAGATAAAAATAGAGCCATACAAAACAGAAAACCTGTTTTTAAACCCGACCGGTATCAGCTCAACCTATTTCCCTCTTCTTTTTGCGCTTCTCCGTGTGTTTAATTGGTTGTGACTTCCTGCATTTGGTCCAAAACTATCAGCAAAAGCACTTTCACCCCCAAACAAACTGGACCATGGTTCCATTTGGTCTATACAGAGACCACCAACCAAAGGGCAGCTGTTTGGTCCATAAATCTTGGGAGTTTTGAATAATCCTTATTTACTGCATGTTTAGTGTGCATTTGATACTATTAGTGGATGCCAGAGTAAAAAATATTAAAATATATTTAAGTTATTGGCCTAATGATACTGGCATGAAAAGTGCACCAACTAAAAGTTATTATGCAGTGTGCTTTGTATGTGAATAGGGTTAACATGTGTACTCACTCTTCTCCACAACGCACAGCCTTCAGCACACCCACAGCTGCAGTTGTCTGCCTGTCAAAGCCTTGACCGATGTGGTCAGCATGGGCTCTTGTCCGGTCTTCAAACAGCATCTCTCTGGGCTCACTGGCTCGGGGCAGATACTGTAGGTTCTTTATCTCATTGGTGGACCTGCAAGACATTTATCACAGTCAGGTTTTATCTAAGGCTTGAGGAAATACTCATCCACACAGATGCACTTGCAAGTCAGAGATAAATGTGCTCAACCTTTTATTGGTTTTAACATCTAAACTACATTTTCTATATAGGCGCACCTTTTTCTTTTGAAGGGCGATTTTGGCATGTCTGCCAATGGGATCATCTGTTCCCCGGGTCTGACCCACATGATGGGGCCATCGTCACTCTCAGTAGGGTTTTGCAGCCGCAGACTGGAGAAAGTCCCCCAGGGGAGAGTCCGCTGCACATGTGACAAGTTAAACTCAAAACACTTTAATATTTGTACTGGTTAAATAGGCCACGGACATGTACTTACCTCGAGAAAAGGAGACTGCTCTAACATGTTGATAAATTCAGGAAAGTAGTCTCCCACCTCTTCATCAACAGCACCCACTAAGCTGACCTGCCGCATGGCCCCAGCTCGGTACGTCCCCTGGGAGTATGTCCTCTTAACCTGCAGCAACACGGTTTAGACCTTCACTCAGATGTTACAAAGAAACAGTTCAGATACATTTACAGTAAACCACAAGAGGTATTAACATGAACAGCAGCAATACATCTGATACTCAGATTCAGAGCCCTGAATGTAAACAAACCAGGCTGCTTTGCTCACATACAAAATCTTCACTTTATTTTTATTCAAAATAACGGTGTTATTAAACACAAGCAGTAACTGTCCAATTAAAATTTTGTTTGGGTCAACATTAACAATATTCTCTAATGGCTATTTATGCTAAACAGACACCATTTATGTGTAAAAACAGCAGAGGCAGAAAAAGACGGGTTGTTCTATCCCTTTTATGAGAAAGAATCATCCCTAATAATACTCACCTGAAGGCTGCTGAGTTCACAGCCACATCTTTTGGCAACAAACATATAGTTTTCAAACCTACTGCCAACAGAGTTTAGGCTGGTATTGATATAACCCTTTCTGGTGTTAAAAACTGAGGTTCAAAGCAGTATTATATGTGCATAGTTGATGAAAGGCCCTTCTTAAGCTCTATAGGTGCAAACCGTTATGTCCTAAACATAATTTACCCCCCCGTCAGAAAAATTACTTGACCCTCTTGATTCCATGTGGACACAAACAGAATAATCTGAGCCCCGTTTAGAAGAAATATCTTTAGTCCATTTATCTAATTGAGAGAAAAGGCAGCCAAATAAAGCATCAGCACTGAGAGCAACATTTGACTGGACTGAAAACAGAAACAGGACGTGATACACCATCTGCCTTCACAGTTGAACGCATGATGCCAGACATGCTTAAACTACAGTATATCTAATTACAAATTGCTTGAAGTATCACAGTCAGCAATCAACAGGGCTCACCACAGTTTCAACTCAACGCCCTGTTCCTGCACTCATCAGCACCGGGATTTTCTGATTTAAACAGTGATACAGGGATTAAATACACAGCATAATTTAAACATCTCTTTTATTAACCAAGCAAATAATATGCATTAGCTGCTGCAAATCAAATATATTTAGAGGAAGTGTGAGTCAAAATGAGCAATAACAGTAGAAATAATGGATTTTGTCTAACTGTCTTACTTATTAGGCTTGAGAGGAGAAACATTTAAGCATTTGTGTAACATTTCCAGCAAGCTGCACTAATGAATTGTTTGGAATTTAAGAATCTCGAAAAGCTATGATAAACTAGATTTTTAAACAACTATCACTCAAAGTGTTATTGGATATAAGCTGCAATATTTTAATGCTCTTTAACAGAGTAAAATATGGACTATCTTCCACTCATCAAAGCATGAGCCACATTAATATAAATGACCAGGACTAAATATAGACTTAACAGGTCTAAACTACGACTAAATGTAGGAGTAAGCCTGCCTTTTATTATTTATTTAGTCAGTTTGATTTTAGGCTCCATTTGGATGAGGATTTTGAGGCAAAAAGTAAATGTCCATCACATTGAAAAACGTTTTGCAATCGTCAATATTGCAACAACGATAGATTTGCAATATATTGTGCGACCCTAATCCAAATGCCTAGAATAGAAAGTTATATTTAATTTAAATCCAAACTAGATCCGTTTAATTGCACAGAATTAATTTAAAGCTCTTTTTAGACAAAGACAATGAATAAATGTCACAAAAGCATTTCAAATTAATGCAATACATGTTTTAAATATAGTGCTGATATTACAGTAACAACAGTGCAACATATTGAGCAGCACTAGAATCTGCCAAATTGCAGCACTTCAGCTGGAGGAAACTGTTAATTAGCACTTGAACAGGTTTTTTGTACAGTAAAGGACCTAGAGTAGAGCCATTCAACTAGAGCCATTCACTGGCAAAAACAAAATATCCAAAAGTAACTAAATTAATTTAGGTCTTTAAATGCATAACAATGTTCAAGTGAATTTTAGTAAACAAAACCTGCAAAAAGTGAGAATGCTCTCCTGCTCATTTACTCAATGATGAGGACAAGAGCATTCATTCATCACATCCAGGTTTACTTTTGAATAAACTCTAGCCTCCTGTCGCAACTTTCTGATGCTTTTTATTCCCCTGTGAGCTGTGGTTGGCTGAAAGCAGCACACTCAAAAATGTCTCTACCATGTGATGTAAACAAAGAGGAAAGTACATGCAGAAGGGGCTTTTTACAAATACATTCACTTCCACATTTTTCTAGAAGGCCAAGGTATAAAATAGAGGTACATTTCTATTGTTAGAGACGTTTTTAACTACATCATCAGTTTTATGTGCTTTGTGGGTTATGTCAGTTAAGGACTGGTCTCCTCACCTGGGTGTAGAAGTTGGCCATGGTTGTTGTTTCTATGTCCTTCTTCCCAAGCACCTCCATCTTCACCGGCGAATTGGGAAACTTGTAGGAGAAGTAGTCCAGGAAGTCCGGGAGGTAGGCCGCTGCCCCGTGGATGATTCCCATCACAAAACATGCAGCCTGGGCCTCGTCCTCACTAAACGACAAGGCAACAAACTCCTCCGCAAAGCGATCCATCTCACCCGGAGACAGAGAGGAGAGCTGGTCAGTGTAGGCATGAACTACTGATGCCCCTCCGTTTGCCTGCTGCTCGATGTGGATGAAACGGCTAAACTCCAGGCCGGGCAGGCCCTGCGGCGGGGTACAGTGAAGTGGTGAGGCGGTGTAGCCCATTCTGTCCAGGACCATAGAGGAAAGGTGGTGTCCTGCTGGTGCAGTTGTGGTGCAGTGGAGTTTAGTAAACCGCTGCTGCTGCTGTTGCCATTCATTTTGCTGAGAAAGTTGGGCAGTGCCAGGGACACTCCTGAACACACCGTCTGACATGAGCGGTGGTACATTTTGGGTCGGCTGTGTCTGTCCTTGGCCCGCTCCCCATCTTTGTGTTTCTTTTTCTTCTTCTTTTTAAGTTTCTTCAGTAGAAGTTCGTCCTCTGATCCAGATTTGGGCTTCTCCTTCGACTCTGTGACAAAGATACCTTTGCATATAATTTTTTTTATTATGATGTGGTCCTAATGAACAGCTACAATTATTTGCACTCATTATGTTTTATAAGACTGCAAAGTTGGTTGCTTGTACTACAGTTTACTTCTAAAGCTAATAACACACCACTAAAAATATAGAGTTGATATGAGAATAGTTAACAGCAATTATGTGTATCTATTATCAATTATGTAATTGATATTTTTCAATTATGTAAATCTCTCTGTATTGTTTGTCTGTGAATTGTGCAGTTCATTTTTACCTTTCAGGGGAGACATCACTTCTCCGTTTTCTCTTCCCATGTCATGAACAGATGGCAATTTGTGATTTTTCCACTCCTTGTTCTTATCCCTTTTCTTCTCCTTTTCTTTATCTTTAACACAATCATCTAAAAAGGAAAAACAACAACGAGAGAGAGTAAAGTAAAATGCCCATGCTCAAAAGTGAGGTGAAAACACTTCCACGTGTAGACATCACTATCTGGGCCTAATAAACATTGGGGCCTAAAGCACAACTAAAACGTGTTATAATTTATTACATGGTATCATTATGTTGTTTTAGCTGCAGGTTTAATACATTAGTGCAGAGTGAATCAGAGCAGCGCGGTGCTACTGATATCCGTACCTCTCTGGAGCATTTTCACGTCGCCGTTCTCCGTCTTTGTATGGCAGCTAGCGGGGCTCACTTTCTCCACAGCAGCGCCTGGACTCCGCCGCGCTTCACTGCTTTTCTCCTTTTCCTTGTGTCGTTTCTCTTTTGCCTTCTTTACTTTGTGCGGCGAGGCGAGAAAGTTGCTTATTTTGAAGATTTTCCGAGCGGGAGTCCCGGGCAGCGCGGCGGCGGAGTGGCTCGCCTTGGCCGGCCCGAAACTCCATTTCGCTGGGCTCCCACAACTCTGCTTCCCGTTGTGTTTTTCCCCTGCGCTCACCTCTCCGTTTAATTTGCCGTGCTTCGGCGCCCTCTCCTCCAACCGGACCCTCTTTGGTGGTGGGGGGTAAATTTCGCTGGAAGACTGCGGTCGGCTCTCCGGTGACCGCTTAGCTATGAGGGGTTTAGGAGAATTTGTTTTGCTGTTTGCTGCGAAATGCATGGAGTCCACGGACTCGGCCATCTTGGAAGTTTCTATTTTTTACGGTCAGACGTAACTGGTGCGTGAGAGACGGGCCGGGGGCGGAGCTTAAACACCTTACGTATGACGCAGGGGGTGGGGGGATGGGGGGTGGCTGTGGGTTTGGTTTCCAGCTGGTTATCAGCACAATCCAGTTTAGTCTGGTCTCAGCTCTAGAGGCAGCCAAGAGTACTGCTCACGCTACTGACTATGGCCATGAACATGGCCGTGCTAGTGATTTTTAAAATGACCAAAACCAATCTTTCCCGGGTGTTGGAGGGGGAAAAAACACATTGATGATCTAAAGAGAGCAAATATGTACTATAAACAACATGACTTTGGTGTAAAAAAGACGATAGCAAATAATTTCTTCAGGATTAAATTCAAGCTGTATAACACCATATTTTGTTCTATTTAAATAAATGAACCAGATAATAAACCAAACATCCAACGTTTAAACTTAGTAGTGTTAGTCAATAAAATAAGAAAACATTTTTTAAAAGATAAAATAAAACAGAGATCAAGTTTCATCATGGTCTCATTTTGCAGTTCTGCGTTTTCTCCACTAGAGGGACTCAGCAACCCCTGCTATGGAAAAGACGGATACAACGAAGTATAACAAAACTCCTTCAGGAAAAGCTTTTAGGTTCAGCTGTGTTTCATACAGAGGGTAGTCATCTGGCTGCTTCTTTCTGTAATGTTTACTACGGCGGGCTTCAGAATGGAAATCTTATGTTGAAAGCAGAAATACAAAAAAGATAAACTAACTAACAAAACTCTAATAAAAATGTGTCTCTGGGGTATCAAAATATGGTAGACTAAATGTTCCTAAAACCAAATTTTGAATTGCTATCAAGAGTGGAGCAAATTGTTCAACTTAACTTAATACAGTGCATGAGTCATAGCTTAAATACAGCATACCTATTAACAGGGCATTAAGTTCACTTCAGTGCAACAGAACACAGAAAGGTGTGGAGCACTAGTTCTTTGAGTATGTGCTTTTAAGTTACAAATTAGATAAGGACAATAATTAGAACAATGATACATTAAAGGGGGCACCGCTGTGGGAGGAGAGCTTTTCTGTCCGCTCTGGAATTTTCCGAGGAACTTACTCCTTCCACTCATTAGTGTCTGTGTTGACCTCTTTACCTAAATATGGGCAAAAATGTATGTATGTTTTAAATGGTAAATGTTTGCCATATTGATTTGTTGTGGTCACAATTAGAGCAGTATTCAGTGTCCAGCTCTGTTTCTTCTGAATATGTGAGAAAAAATGTAAGAAATTAGCTAAAAAACAAAATACTGAACCATAGACTATAATTTACACTTACATGCAAAATAAGTATAGTTTAATTATTTACACAATTGCATATTTTCCATCTATAAAATCTGAACTGTGTCATTGAGCTATAAAGATTTTAATAATGAGGCCATTTCTCAGCCTCGTCACTAGATGGCAATATAGTATAGGGTTGTGACTATATACACTCATTAAATTTACTATAATTTAAGAGAATAAGTCCTTAAAATAATTAAATAATTAAGTCTGAGCAACAAAAACATCATTATGAATTATAAAATAGAACAAAATATCCAAACACACATTTCTAGAAGTTCTGCTTGAACTTATAACTTTCTGTTGCATAAGACTTGGAGTGTCAGCCAACTTCTACTGAATGTTTTATTTAAATGTCAGCATTTAGTGATTTGAATTTTATCACAATACCCAACATGGCTTTAACAAATGTTGAATAAATTGTCCTTTTGTTATGACAGAGATCAAAAACAAAGATGTGGAAAATTATATTTCTCTTAAATATTCCACCAAGAGGCCCTTTAGCCTTTACTTGACATGCGTTTACATGACACTCTCCTTCACATTTGCAGCCTCTAAAGTGGACGACTTGGTGGCTGAAAGGGTAGTGTATACAGTGTTCGTAAGTTACTCTAACTTAAGATTTGTTTATATCTTTTGACCCAATTTGTTCATTGTCCGAATGTTACACGTAGCCTTAAGGAGTTGCCATAGTGAAGAAGATACAGTTCACAACCAAATGAAGTCATGTTCTTTTAGTACATTTAAAGGAAGTGCTTTATAGCATAAAAACAACAGGGGAAACACACCTGATGAAAAAAACATCACATCTTATTGCAAGTTTTTATCCAGACATTAGACTAAATATAAATCATGGTTTGGATTATTTGGAAAATGATTTAGTTTCTCTTATGTCTTGAGGTTATGATGAATTTTTATCATATAAATGGACAATGAAGTCTATCTGACCTTGTTCTATCTTAGGCAGCCTCAGATTGAATCCAATTAGTGGATGAGGTCACAGTCGACCAAAATCACACGCAACTTATCATTATCACTTTTAGCGGAGACAGTTATTTGTTGTGTTTGTTTGTTCTACTGTCATCAAATGCACCAGACTCAAGGTTCTTTAATAATTGTTGACTGTTTACTGTAGCTGAGATGTGATTGATGTGAAAAAATGACAATGACAGGCTGTGGTTGCATGCATAAAATGCAATAAGTACATGAGACTGTGTTTCGCTTACATTTCACATAAACTGATCCTGCTCTAAACGCTTGCTTATATTCTGTTATATATAAAACAGAGACAAACACTGGTGTTTGCTGCAGCATGTGCTGTATACGTTAATTATTATTATTATCACTTTATTAACCCATGGGAAATTCTCTGGGGTTGTACAGCATGTTTTGATGTTGGTGGGAGGAGACCCACCCGAGCAAGGGGAGAACATGGAAACTCCACGCAAAAAGGCCCCTTGACCTTCTTGTGTGAGGCGACAGTGGTAACCACTGCGGCACCATGCCTTCGTTTATTCACCAATTTCAATTTGCTCTGTGACATGAGCCAATATACTGTACATAAAAAGGCACCACTCTGGTAGGAGGGAAGCATCTTTCCTGTCTGTCCTAGTATTCACACCTACATTTAAACGTAAGTCTTAGTTTAAGTTTCACCTTATTAGTTTCTCTATGTTGCTCCACTTCCTAACAATGATATCTTCCATATATTGCATATTCAGATGGAAATTCATTTGTTTACAATTTGCGCTGTGGCATAAAGTGAGCTAATGCACTACAGGGTGCTTATGATTTGAAAGGAATACTGCATAAAAGCCAAAAAGCCTGAGGGCAGCTGTTGAGACAGAGAGTGGTTACGTAATATTAAGAGGAGTCTTTGACCAGTTGATAAGGTGATATATGAGGGGTATTTCAACGTTTTTCTTTGGTTGACCACAGGCTGACTTAGAAAAAAGTCTGTCTTATCTTCATCTAATCAGTAAAAAAAAACCCTTATGGTAGAACGCGACCACAGCCAATAACCTGTTCACACATTACTCCCAGTTTCCATAGACCTCATCAATACTAAATTTTAAAGCTTCATTTTTTTAAAAACGGTGTATAAACAAACTCCACGTTTTTGGATTAGGAAAAAATTGACCTGACGTTATCTGATGACGGTTTTGCTGTAGAAAATCTAGCCCAGATGTGAAGGACAGTTAATTTTTTAAGAAATACTATCAGTCAACTCACGACAAAGGAATGTATCAGTTACAAGTGAATTAAGGAGCTGGCAGCATGTAGGTGAATGTGTAATCGATAATCAACGGAAAAGTGTCTGAAATCTAGAGAATTAAAGCACAAGTTGTATAATGTGGCTGTTTTTTACATTAATATTTATATGTCCTTGGCTTTCAGTACAGTGATATTGTCCAGGTGTGTTATACCTTAAGGCGGCACACTTGAGCGTAGTATTAAAACAGGCTGGCACTGCACTGTTGACAGTCTCTGGGTTAACTCTGGGTCAGCTGGAAACGGGACTCTACTTATGGACATAACAGACCGGAGTGACGACAGTGACTTCTGGATAGAGACGACGTGCTCTGCCAGGAAGCCAGACAAGAAGCTGGACGGACGGTCTGATGTTTGTCTCTGGCCTGTACGGAGAAAAAACGCGGTGTTTACACAATCCATAACAGCCAGTGGGCTATGCCAGGACACAAAGAGAATTCAAAACACAGAGGGCATCTATGGAGAAAAAAAGAGCTGCCCTTAAATGGCTAAAGTAATCGTCAAGGATTTTATTAGGATTAGTTATATATGCTCCTGTTTGTGGCCTATTGTAGCGTCACTCAAATCGACAAATAAGAAAGGAATGGACCTCATTAACCCCAGTAAACTACATTTAAGCTTTAGCTGTTTTACTTTCTTTCTTTCATTGTGTCACGTTCATTTCTTGTGGCTAAGCAGTGGCTGTCTAAGATCGAGGCTTGGCTGTGCTCGAAGACGCTTGGCTCTGACATAAATCAGTGCGGCCTGGTGTTTCGGACAGAAGTCTTTCAGCAGTGTAAACATTTCTCTCGCACCATTTCCCAGTCTAAGTGCCTGAGGTGAATGTGAAAGGTGAAGGCATGCTTACTCCTGGCTTTTATCGTGCCAGTACTCATTGTGTCCAGTGAGCTCATTGATGCATTAGCACAGTAGGAGGAAGAAAAACAGCTTGAGTGATGCATACTTGTCCATTTACATTTGTATAATCATATCATCCAGTAGCATTTTCAAGGAGTTAAGTAAGAATTCCATTCTCTATTTGTGTCCATTATTCAGTGGTGTTTTTGCTGTAACTAGGTCTGACTTATTTAACTTCAGATACTGTTCTCTATTCAACCTTTCGATCTCATTTGTCATTTCATGCTTCCCACAAAGCTCTGGTTAAACAACTGGCTTCCTTTGAGATTACTAAAGAACAGCTGAGAAACCTCTTCAGTTTGGTGCAGACAGTGTTAAGACAGCCAGCGGACAGATGAGAGGAGGAAAAAAAAAGAGGAAAACGCTTGAGAATCACATTTCATCAAGCTCTAAAAATAAGGTGAATTTAGTTATATGACAAGTGTTAACAGTGACAGCTTTACTCAAACCAAACATGCAGTGCACCTCGTCCTTCATACCTCACGTCCTGTGGTGGGAATGACATTTGTACTTAAGTCTCAACTTCCTGCTATGTCAGTGCCTCCTTTAGTTAATGCAACATGAGTTTTTTCCCTCTTAAATTCTCCTCACTGTGTGGAACTGACCCCTTGTTACCGACCCAGCCAATTACAGGGCTCTTTATCCATGGCAACACATACCAGCCAGTGGCAGCAGGTGGTAAGGTTGTTAGCACAACTATTTGGAAAAACATGAACACAAAACAGGCACATTAAAGGCTAATCCTCCCGGTGTCCAGAGTGGAGATGACCGAGTGGTGCACTGCACTTGCCCCATAACTGGATGAAAAATGGGCATTATAAATACAAAGGATGAATTTCTATACAGTGGTCAATAAAGTAAAACTCAACAATGTGGACAACCCTTGTTTAGAGAATCTTTACTTACACCAGGTTAGACAGAATTATGTGTGTACCACGTGTGTATTGAGGAGATTATTGAGGTTTGACTCCCCATCCAGAATATATATGGCTAAAAAAATGCTTCAAATGTGTGTGTTTTGAACCTGCATGAGAAACATTGTAGAAAAAGTTGTTAAAGATATAACATGCAGAATTTTTATGAAAAAATAAAAAAATCTTCACATAATGGAAATTCCTTTTATTTCATACCTATGTCCACTAGAGTATTGTAAAACCTACTGCCTTGTGTATGAATTTTATAGTTTTAGTAATATCTTTATTAAAGATGAAAAGGCTCCCGGACACTGTCTAACTTGCTTTTCTTTTCAAAGATCAAACATTGAGACGTTTCAGCACTAGGACTTTATTAGACAAACTGGACAGATGTGCATTTGTGCACAATTCACTTGAACTTGTCCTTCTGAGGTCTCATCACAACACAAGAGCATCATCATAGGCTTCCTGCAGCCTGAGGTTTTCCTGTAGTGACTGTACACAGCTGGTTACAGTACGATTAAAGAAAGTCACTCCATTTGTGCACGTGCATTAACCAAACTTGTGTAAGTGACAAGTGAGAACTTACAGAGAGTGCATCAGAAGTAATGTTTTGCAATGGTTACACATAACGGCTAGCTCTCCATGGCTAGCAAGACATCCAAAATGCCCACTGGTCTGAGAAGGCGCAGGAGGAGCTGCAGAGTGGGAGAGAAGCATTAAGCAGCAACAAGCTACAAAAGCGTCAGTCGAAGGGGCCAGGGCAAAAATGTGCTTGTGTATAAACCTGTGACATTGCATTTAAATATCCTCATCATCTGTCAGTGTTTCTCTGATGTACCAAAGATATATCACGTAACCACAGACCAATTAAAGATGGCCCCATCTTTTACAAGAAGAAAATGCAGTAATGAACGTGAGCATGTTCGATAAGTTCTATTTGTAAATGTTTTCAAATTGAGTTAAGCCAAGTTTGCCTAATATAGCAACAATAACCAAGGAGGCCAGGATCATTGGTGTGGCTTGACAAGGGTTTTGACAAATACAAAAGTACACGTGTAACATTCTCTGCTCTTCACTGGCTGTTTTCCAAAGATTGGCTAACAATTCTCTTCTTGTTGAGGATTAAACTGTCTGTGTAAAGTCAATAGACCATAACTAATATCTGTCCGCTGACATTACACTTGCATGTGTTGGAAAAATCAGATCATTCCCGACTTAGAAGTTTAACTAAACTACTCAGCAACATGAAATACAGTCCTAACAGATTGGACTAACAAACAACATATTGCCGTGTGTGCATATTTTGATCTGTCGCATCTGTCACTCACATGTTTTGCGTGGTGAGTGACAGGAAGCATGAGGAGTTCCTGCCAAAACAACTGCTACACACATGTATATTTATTACAGCATCGAGTGAGAATGCATTGCGAATGGGATTGATTTGAGGTTGTGATTAAAGTGGAGACAAATTGGAGTAATCAGGAGTGTGTTGCCTAAAGCTTAACAGTTTGCATCTGAGTTACAAGCACCAAAATATGAGTTATTCTTTGAAATACACTTATGATACAAAGCTGTAATGTTGGGGTGGGTAAGATTTCAGATGAAGAGTGGGTAAATATTTGGATAACAACATTTGACTACTTCTGTATACGCACTGGAGAACACAATAGTATATAACAAAAAACATCCAAAGCCACAAATTTAAATGTAGATCACTCATGTATTTTATCTTTGCTTTAAAATTGCACAGTGTTTGGAAAAATATCCATAATACAGAATATTGTGAGAAAACTGGGAGATAATATACAAAATAATATACAAATTTTCTCCTATATAAAATAATATTAGTGTGTTTTTTCCCCCTCCAGGTCTCAGGGTGACACGATTATGAATCATGTCGGTTTTCAAAAAGAACCATGCAAAAATTGTAAATGGAATATTTAATATGGAGATTTTGACGCACAGTGCCAAGAGAAATAGGGATAATGGACAAACCTTCATACAAACGTTTTTTTCATCAGTATTAATTAATTAGTCTATGCATTTTTAAAAGCATCATTTGCATTAACATTAAAATGTTAACATAGCCTCACAACATATTCTTTGTAAAACTGAGTAAAAGAATATCAGTGAACTCAATAAGCTCTAGCTTTCTGTTATAAAGTTTTACAGTATTTTCCTTTTTATGTGTGAAATGTGATTGGCTGAGAAATACACACACACATGTCCCTTTCATGTGAACAAGGAGGAAAATGGCTTTAATTCTTCCTCCTTCTGCGTCTCTATGGATTATTTGTGGGTGTTTTCAATATCAAATCAAGCCGTCATTTGTTTTATGTGAATTTTGTTATTGTCACACTGTTTTTTGTCAGAAACACTACGCAGAGAGATAAATCCATGCAGTGCCCCCCTCCTCTCCCCATTACCCTCCCACCTTGCCTCCTCCTCCTCTCAGAGTGCTCCTAAACTGAGGTGGGTCTTTTTTTTGAGCACTCTCCCTTTTCTCCATTTGCCTTTTAATATGAGCCAGTCGCAATGAGGTTACCAGCAACACTCTGCGTGGTGGGGACCATGCTGGTCTGCTGTCGCCTCTCACTGATCACAGCTGCCTCTTGTGAAAAGGACCTCCTCGGACCGTCCGGACCCTGCTCCGTGACCCTGGCACCCGAGGGCCCCTGCGGAAGCGAGAAAGATGAGTGTCCCTTTGTTTTCAACCTGCCACCGCTGACCGTCAATCTGCCCAACCAGTTTAAGGAGTTGGAGAAGATCGTGGAGGAACTACAGCTGCTAAAGGACAACGTGGATGAGTTGAGGAAGATGTGCGGAGACTGTGCAGTGAGTCAGACTGAAAGGAAGTGTGGGAGACAGACGGAGGATGAGACGCTGAGGGAAGAGAGGATCCGGGTGAGTGGGAATGAGAGAAGTAAATACGCCATTAAAGCTGATGTTGAATCAGATAAACAGATATGGGAAGGAGTAAACAATAAAGGAGTCGTAAATGAGGAGAGAGCGATGGATGGAAAAACTCTGGGGAAAGACAAAGAGGAACAGGTGGTGGCTGTGGGGAAAAATGTGAGAATTACACAGAGAAAAAACTCTGATAGAAAACAGATAGAGGGAGATGAAGGAGAAGAGGAGAATACACTGGGAGATAAAGATAGAATGAGCAATGCCAAGACATTTGAAAGAAGTAGTTCTCAGTTACGGGAAGATAAAAGGATGGAAAGTCCCAAGCAAACAGAAGCAGGACCTGATGAGGAGTATAAAACAGAGAACGGACAAACACATTTAAGTATTGGTGAGGATAAGAAAGATCAAACTCAACATTACGTTTTGCAGAATAAATCCAGCACAGTAGGGAATAAGGTTGAAATGGACAAAAGTGACCACCACATATGGCAAGATAATAATCACAAAGAACCAGAGCCAGAGAAATATGAAGAAAAGGATTATGAGGATCACGTGGAAGATGGAGAGACAGACAACAAGTTCAATAAAACTGATGAAAACATGGAAGAGAAAATGGACAGTGACCGTCCCGTCTGGCGTGATAAACCCCGGGTTGATAAGAATCAGATGGAGACAGACAGATATATAGAAAAAGAAGGAAGTCGGGGGGAAGGAAAAAACATTTCCAGAGTTGGCGATAAGAAAAAAACTGCACAGAGTGGCCGTCACGTGTGGCGAGATGAAACAATGGAAACTGCAGAAGTTGGGAGCGCTGAAAGAATAAAGATGTCAGAGGACAATGATGAGCATACTGATGGAGATCAAGATCACGTTAAGGAAATAGAAAAAAATAATGGCAAATCAAAGCAGACAGAGAGAGAGAAGTCTATAAAAGAAACTGAGAAGCAGTTTAAGGGAAAGAAACCTGTGCAGAGTTACAGAGAGGTCCAAAACAGAAACGTGACGGAGGGGACAGACTTGAATCCAGTCAGCCAGGCCAGTGTCATTAACTTTGTTGACTTGGACCTGGCTGTCACCTTGACATCACCACCGTCTTTTAAGACCTCACATTTGAACACAGATGTTAAACCAGGACAGCAAATAACAACCTATAAAGCACCACCTCAAAGTAGTCACAATGAAAAGGACACCGACTCTGCGCGTTCAAGCCTTGACGCACAATCAGCGGAGACCGCAAGTCAGCTGACAACAACAGTGCCTGCTTTTAGAGCAGTAGATGAAGATGCAACCAGTCATGGTGCTACAGCCTCTACAGGTGTTAAACTAGACAAGCAAAAAACAGCTTATGGTCAAAAATCTCAAAGTAATCGCAATGAAAAAGGCAGAAACTCTGAGCACTCAAGCCTTGACGCAAAAACGGCTGAGATCGAAACAACTACAGTCTTTGTTTTAAATGGATTAGTTGCAGATACAACTTCTACTCCTTCCAGCACAACCACTTTGAGGCACAGTGCAATCTTTAAAGATGAAATTGAGTCGACTACATTGAGTTCTCGTCAAATTTCATCCACAACTACTTCCCCAGCAGTAGGCAACAAGCGATGGATCAGCCTGAACAAGAAAACAGTAACGAAAGCAAGACCAAGTCAAAGTCCAAAATTCAGTCAAAAGTATAACGTTGGAATGAAGCCTGAAGCAAACCCAAAGCAGAAAAATCCTAAGAATGACCATAAACCTGACCAAGTGCCTTCACCTGGCAACAAAGCTAAGAATGACCAAAAGCAAAAGCCAGCAGACAATCTAAAAGACACACCTGGCAAAGCCCCAGAGCGAATTCAAATTCCCCAAACAGATCAAAGGCGTCAAACTCACCTTTTAAATGTCAAAGAAAATGAAAAGAAGAAACGATTACCTTCGGCTGTCTCAATCCAAAAGGCTCAAACCCGGAGACCTTCACTGCCTCCAGGACTTGAGAATGACAACGTTACAAGAACCACAGGTTTGGAAACAGATGAACATCCTATACCCTATGTAACCTCAACGCCTAAGTATTACAAAAATCAGATAAACAAGTCTGATGAGCAGGAAAAGCCCAGAGGAATATTGACAAATGAAGGCAAACTAAATCCAGACCAAAGGTCAAAACAATTTATTAAACCTGTTAAAAAGACTGAACCAGCACAAAACATGACAAGAAGCATCCTGCTCAGCCAAAATAATAAAGTCTCATCAGAGCTTAACGCTACTAAAGAACGAACACCTAAACCAAATCTAGGGCCTAAAGCAAATCCAAAAGTTCCTCAAATCAACCAAAAGCCTAAAGGACCTCAAGTGCCTAAAGTCAAACCAATACATCACAAATTAGAGACAAGCCAAAAAACTAAAGTGAAGCCTAAACCTGAGCAAGCACCAAAGGACAAGTTCATAATACCTAAACCCAATCAAATTGCAGAATCTAAAAACAGTTCCATAGAGTTGCGTCAGCCCGGACACAGACCACCAACCAAACCTCTCAAACCAGGAGCCAAGCCTGCTACAAAGGTCAAACCAGCGGTAAAGCCCAAGTCAACAGAGAGCATCCCAAATGCTCACGCTGATATGGCACCTACATCTGGTCCTGTAAAATCCACTACAGAGAGGATGAATTCCCAAAGGGACACAGAGTTCATCTCCACCACCACCAAGGATCCTGTCTCTGCGAGTCCAAAGATCGCCCATGACCCTGAGGCAGACCCATTACTTTACAATAATACTCTCTGGGAAGGCGTCACAGTAAGTTCAAACAGCAGGGTTACATCTGATGGAGAGCCACAGACAAGCAGCCAGCCGTTATCGATCCCACTGACAACACTACCAAACAAAACCACCCAAGCATCCACCAACAGCACCTCGGGTCAAAACGCAGAAGGAAAAGTACAAAACGTACAAACTTCAGATCTAGACGGGTTTACAGGCGCTCCCTCCAGGGTTCACATTAGACCCATAGTCCGCTCTGACCTCAGGTCAACTACCCCTGCGGCCTCTGGCCCTAAAGCCCCTGCTTTTAAAGTCACTACTCCCAGTACTCGAGAGCTGAGAGTAAAAATTAACCAGGTGGCTGCTTTCCTCGATAAAAGCATCCCGCATCCAGCTGGAAGAGACTTGGACGTGGGCCCCGGAGACCATCATGAGGACAAACAAGGAGGGGGGATAACTGACCAGATCTACAGCAAATACCAAGCAGTAAAACCTGCTAAAGGTAAGACTAAAGGTTTATGTTCACATATTGTATGTTCTATCGTTGTACAACAGTGGTTCTCAAACTGTGGTGGGAGTGGTAAGCTGAAGGGTTTCCAAATGTGTCTACACAAGATTTTTTTCACTTGCATATAAGTCAGTTGATAGCAGCACAGCAGAAAGGCTTCTAATGTAAATAATATTCAGATCACAATGATGACTTGTTACACATGAGTTAAATCAGCCTCTGTATTTTACTGTATTTTCTGTTTGAGGATCACTGTCTTAAACCTAAAGCCACACTATGTAACATTTTAGAATTTACAATTTACACCAACTAAAGGAATTTGCCTGCAGAGCTGCAAACTAGTGTTGTAGTCAAGACCGCATTGACCGAGAGCAAGTTATGACCATGACCAGTGAGTATCAAGACCAAGATGAGACCAAAACTATGTTAGGACAAGACCAAGACCAGTGTATGATAGACTGTATTAGATAACAACAAAGAGCTATAAAATATAACAGTCCAAGTCCACTTTTTAACTAAGACCAATCTCAGAGAGGGGTTGGTGTTTGAAGGCAGAATAAGTGTGATTTTTTAAATCAAATTTCTGCCTAAGATGCTTCTAAATTATTGGGGGGGTCATTAAATCCATTTCCATTTGTGTTCCTTGCTGGTCTTGGTGTCCGAGACTGAGTACAAATTAGTTAGGTGGACACTCACATGGGACCGTTATGTGTCCATATGTCTGCGATGTACTTCTGGCATCACACAAGAAGGCAACATGCCTCATCACTCCGGGTGCGTTTCTACTACAGTACGGATCAGTTCAGCACAGCACAGTTTGGGTCAGTAACCTATGAAAAGGCTTGTGTTTTCACTGCGCTGTGTGCAAGAGAGTGGCATCTGCAACATAAACAGTTGCACAAGAGAAGCCTGCACAGAGTTATGGAGAGGTTAAAAACAGTACGGTAATTTAGGGGACAAAATTAAATCCACTCAGCCAGGCTTGTGTCATTTCACTTTGTGCCATGAGTTTATTGACTTGGACCAGGCCACCACCTTGAAATCACTGCCATCTTTTAAAACCTCACATTTCCAGTTACATCACACACGTCACTTTCCATACCTAGATGTGTTGCCATTAATTAATACAAAGAAGGTAAACATTTTCCAGAAGCAGAGCAAAAGCCTGGAGCAGTACATTGCTGCAATTCAGAGAGCTGCACCAATTTACTGAATTTTATGGACTATTTAATGTCACTAGTTATGTCCATGTTTAATTCAGTGTAAACAGCAAATACAAGATTTATAGAGCCAACACTAGCTAATACCAGAAAAGGCAGTTGCTAATGAACACAAGTTTTGTTTGCTATACTTTGTTTTTCGCACAAGGAAGTATTCTCGTCTAGTAGTCAAAAGACTGTAGTGCTTCGCTCCACCTTTTTAGAAAGCAGGCCGCACTGATGAAACCAATGACTGTAAAAGGGCCTTTTACAGTTATTGGATGAAACCAAAAACAGCAGGGTTACCAAAGTGGCATGCTATAGGTTTTTAGGATGCTTTGTACCCATTTTGACAATGGAAACTGACCGGTAATGACATGTTAATACCAGAAGGCTTTAGAGTTTTAGAGCAAAGTAAAGTAAACCAGGTGCACTAGGAACTTGGAAGACAGCGTTACTTCCTTTTTTCATGTCAGGGTTAATATTTATAAAATATATTTCAAGGCTATGTATTTTATGGTTAAAGTAACACAGTGTTTCTTTAATGTCACTCTTATTTTTATTCCACTAGCTAGAACAATTATAAGTAAAGGACCAGATTTCTAATGTTTTGTGCTGGCATTACGTGACAGTTAAAAACATTTGTGTCTCGAGTGTTGATCATTGTTTGACTCAAAGCAAAGTAGTTTACAGATACAAGTAATAATATCAAGAAGACCACACCAGAAGCCTAAATCAAACATTTCTTAAAGACAATTATGCATATGTGGTCTGAGATCATCTTCATACCACACACAATGACCTATTGTCTAAATATCAAAAAAGTCTACATGTGCGCAAAATGTGTCTGTTGATTGTCATTTGACTTAAAACCACAACTATGCAATGATTAATATCTTCTTCCGGGGGAGCATTGTTGCAAGCAATTAATAAGGCATGCATTGTGAGGAAATTCATTGGCTACATATGCATTATACATTTGATTTACTATTCGTCTCCTTAAGAGCTTGAAAACAGTAATAAGAATTTATTGTTGGAAAGGCACTGGGTGCACTTGACCACACCTAATGCTAATGTCACATTTCATGGTTACAGGCTACAATAGTGCTACAAAGAATATAGGGTGAGCAAAAACAAAAATACACAATTGGTCAGAAAAGGGCATATAAATTATTTTTATTAACAGGATTGTCCATAAATTTCTAGTTACAGATAGATTTGTATCTTATTCTCTGCAGTAAGCAATTGTCAGCACACTCCCCATTTGGAAATGTATGCAGATGCAATAACTTTGGCATTGCTGCTGCTGGGATGCAGCCAGTGAAAACAAATGGCAAGCATTAAGGCTTCTAAAATGTCAAAATATGTGCTTTTATTTTATTTTATTTTTTCACATATGACTGATTTTTATTCTGTTCCTCATTTATACAACCCTAAATGTACTCCAAGCACTTCATTGTAACCATCTAAACACACATTTGGGCTATTTCTCAGCAAATATAGGTCTAGTCTATTATGGAAACATCCCCATACTTTTAAATGATTAGTCAATGTTTTAAATGTACAGCTTCTGTGGGCTTCTACAAACTGGCAGTGTACTGTGACAACTACAGGGGATATAGCTACTAAGTATTTATTGGAACCACATTTAAAAAATACTGAACTATCCCTTTAAACATGTCTTTTCCACAGTTACCATGTTGATAAGAGACTGCTCAGACCACATCCTGAGAGGACAGACGAAAAGTGGCGTGTACCTGGTGACCCCTGAACTTAGCCCCAGCAGCTTCCACGTGTTTTGTGACATGGAGCAGGACGGCGGAGGATGGACGGTTCTGCAGAGTCGACAGGACGGCAGCATCAGCTTCAACCGGACCTGGGCCGAGTACCGGGAGGGTTTTGGAGAGCTGAACGGAGGGGAATTCTGGCTGGGCAACAACATGATCCACCTGTTGACCCGTGTCAGGGACATGGAGCTGCGAGTGGAGCTGGAAGACTTTGATGGGACTAAGGAGTACGCCCAATATGAACAGTTTAGAGTCGCAAGTGAGCGCATGCGCTACAGACTGACAGTGGGCGGATACTCGGGTACTGCAGGTGATGCCCTCCGATTCAGCAAGAAGTATGACCACAATAACCGGGCTTTCACGACACCGGACCGGGACAATGACCGCTACCCTTCTGGGAACTGCGGGGCCTACTACAGCTCTGGTTGGTGGTTTGACGCATGCATGGCTGCCAACCTCAACGGGAGGTACTACAAGGGAAGGTACAAAGGAGTGCGTGATGGCATCTACTGGGGCACATGGCACAACATATCCTCAGAGTACTATCCCACCAATGAGAGACACTCCTTTAAAACAGTCAGAATGATGATCAGACCAAAAGGGCTTTAAGCCGTGAGATAAGCTCAGGAAGAGACTTTTCAATGAACGTTCAATACCGCGTTTACGACCTTAAGCTCTGAAGATGCCTACTTTACACAGAGATGATGCATTATACAGTTTGACCGTAGACAATGTTGACCCCTTGTGGTGTGTTTAGGCTACATGAATGATGTTGGCTGTGGATGTACATACTGTTTATTACGGATAATTATATCCTAACATTTTTATTATTGCACATTGTTTTTATTTTCTGAAGGTAATTTGCCTGTGAGAACAGTTTAGTTTTTCTTGCAGAAAAACTAATCTGATGACACTTACAACAAAAACGTAAGACGAAGGGATATTGAATGTGTTAAATGTAATTGTAATTAAGATTGAGGTTAATTCATAAATATAAATAAAATATATGAAAAGTAATTCGTCGATTTTCATTTGAATCCACATTAACAACTTTTAGCAACTTGGATCAGATATATAAAAAGTTGACCTAAAATTATTCAACTGTCGCCTCAAAACCTTATTGAGACTTCCTGTGAAAAAAAGTATAACCAAATGTGTGTGTTTATCTTTTTTACGATACACTTATGGAAAAAAAACTAAAAAGTTTCAGAGTGGTATTCATCATAGATTGTATAATAATTCATGCGTAACAGAAATGTCACTCAACTCAAATTCCCACAATCCTATGCGGGCAAAACTAAAAGCAAATGATTGGACAAAACCAAAATGTGGGCGGTGCCAGGTTTACACAAGCTAGCACTTCGGTCCGAGTTTGTCAGACAGGAAAGTGAAATAATTTCTTCAAATTTAACCTAAATTATTGTTTAATAAAGTTAGTACGCTGGAGTGGGATCGAATGGCGTGTTTTAAATGCTAAACCTGCTTTGTTTGTAACATGTAAGTTGGTATTTTAGTCATGGTGTTTTCGTTTTTTATTTTTTTAGATGGAATAGCGAGTAACGTTAAATGTTGGTCTTAATCTGAAGATTCAGACCAGAAGTGTCAAAAGGCCACACGTTTGACAAAACTCTAACTATTTGTTTATTCACACTAACTCAAACTACTGAACAACAGTGAAAGGCTTTTATTTGTTTTATTTTTTACTGTACTTCATTAGTTCCAAGTCTGACTGTGCACCGCGTGGATGAGGCCGTTTACCTGAAGCTCGTTGCGATGCTTAGGGCTATAGCAGGTCGGCACGCCTTCTGTGTCACTCTTTTCCGCGGTTTGCCCTCGGTCAAGCCCAAGACCCCCTCCAGCTGTCCTCTGCACACTTCACGGTGCCACAAGGCCCCTTCGCGGACGGAGGAGCCGCTAAAGCAATGGGCTCTGACTGTGAGCCCCTTCACCTCGGTGCGGGCACATCTGGCCTGCAATATCTCCATCGCTCCTGTGGATCCGCACGCCTTTCCCGAAGCTGACCGGGCGTTCATCAGTGTCCACGGAGCCGGTCCGGGACAGGACACGAGCCTGGACCACTGCCATGTCCGGTATGATGAGGAGAGCAGGGAGCTGGTCATCACAAGTGGAAAAGGCAGCGAGTTATCGGTTGACCTGACGGCACCTATCAAAAGCAGTGAGTGACTTATTTTAATCCCAAGACTTTTAGATGACTTGTATGTGGCCTAATAAAACAATCAAAGATATATAAAGAGTTTATTTGCCATAAAGTCTAGACATTATTTCTTCAAAATTCAAAATCTTCTACCCATAATGGGTTGGTTTAAGATCACTGTTGGTGGAGCCTATCCCAGCAGCTTTGGGCCTTAGGTGTGGAACACCCTGGACAATGTCTAGTTAGGTGCAAGGCTAACAATTATGTACAATTTAGATTCACCAGTTCACTTATACATGCTTGTCTTTGGACTGTGGTTGGAACCCAGAGAATCAAACGTCCTTTTGCTTTGGGTCCTGGGCTGTCTGGCTTGCAATGCCTCTGAAAGTTGATCCAATAATACAACAGTTTATTCAGTCAAAAAACCTACTCTGTTGCAAAGCGTCTGGGTACAAAATTCATGCAATTTAAATTCCTCTTTTTTACCTTAAAACCAATGTGGAGATAACTGTACCTGAAATGCATCTTCCCTCAGCCTGTATTTATTTATTGAATTCATTAATTTATTAATTAATTTATGTTTACAAGGTAGGTTTGCAGTTTTGCCAATGCACAGTGACTTCCACTCAGTAGAAATCCCATTCATCTAAATTAGTTATTCTGGAGTAGCCTGCTGCGTCCAGAGGCAGTTTAATGTAGCATTAATCTAAGATATTGTTCTGATTTTTTTTGTCAGATCTTTTTATCACCACTGAAGGAAAAGGCCATGTGTACATCAGTAAAATGGAGTGTGATATTTGCAAGGTGACCACAGAGCAGGGGAACTGTACACTACACTCTGTCAAAGTATGTAATCTCATGTAATTTTTAGTACAATGATATTTATTGTTGGACAATAGAGTCTTTAATGCCTTTCTCTTTCTATTTGTTGTTTCCCAGGGCCACCAGGTTGAACTGAGGTCCTCTGGGGGACAGATCACAGGTTTAGGGACTATCCATGGCAACGTGGACATAGTCACAAGTGGAGAAAGTGTAAATAGTGTTGCTGCATACTGTTTACATCTTTACGCTCAGTCATTAGGGGGCAGCAGAAGCCTGAAGATAAAACTGAATACACCACTTCCACTTAATTTCTCTATCATCATTAATAATGGGACAGGTTGTGCAATTATTCACTGGCTGATAGTAGACAGGGCCGACAAGAGCAGAGAGAGAAAGAGATGACAAATGATAAATCAAACCAAATCAAAAGGACTTATACTGTTACATCATTCAACAAAATGCCTGCCAACATTTTAGACTTCATTTTGAAGCAAAGTTTTAAAGGAACATTTGGTTATGCTTTACCTGACTATGATCTAATTTTTGTTACATTTGTGTCTGCAGGCAGTGGATGTCAAAAAGCTCCAGGGCACCACAATGAATGTTGAAACGGAACACGGCTCTGTGAAGGTCAAAGCCATCTATGCAGAGTCCAGCAGCGTCTCCTCCTGCACAGGGAAAATAGAACTGGGACATGTACATGGTGAGCTGACATACAAATATACTGGACCAGATAGTTATTCATATCTAACCTACATAACACTTGGAACAATGGAACAACAGTTAAACAATTTCTTCCAAATTTATTAATGTGAAAACACCATCAGACATGTTTCTACTGGGTTTGTTATAGCTGTTCACATGGTCAGGAGAAGTGTGAGCCATGGAATTCAAATCAGTATTTTTGCCATAAAACTGCACCCCAAAAACTACACAATACCTGATTTTCTTTTTTCTGTTCCGGTCTCAACCCCACCACAGCAGCAGCCGACAGACCTTTTAAAAAAGTAAAACTAGACCAAATTTTTCTTATAAAAAATCCTGATACACTACACCAAACTGAAGTTTAGAGCTCACCTTCCACTTTTAGCCCCGAGGTCAGTTCGACTGAAGTAATCCTGCAATTATCTCCACCTCCTTAAAGATCCTGTACCGGATTTTTTTAAATTTGTTTTTCTAGTTGGGAAAAATGGTTTAAACCCTAAATAGTAAATTGTAAATGCAATAAAAGAAAATCAGGCTTTATAATGCCATCTACTGTTTATTATAGGGGATAAGTTGCTCAGGGATGAAGAAAATTGGCCAATCACATGCTCAAAAAAGGAGCGCTCCAATTGGTCTACACTGACTTGTGATCTGATGTTCCAGGAAGTCTAATAGCTGCCAATAAAATTTATTTTAAGCACATAAAATGTCTTTTAACACAGAGAAACACCTCAAAAAAAATAATAAAGTATGAACAGAAAAGGGAGGCAACGTAAAATGGCGGAGATAATTTTAATAGGAGAAGCAGGAGCGGTACCTAGGCTACTTTTGGGGTAAAGTTGTGATATTTTCCATGTTTGCTTCCATTTTCTCTGTTAAAGAATTTTATAAATTTTTTGCATTGTTTTGCTGTGTAAAAAGACATATCCAGTACTAAATATACACTTTCTTTTATTATTGGTGGACTTACTTCCTTGTTGACAAGCGCTGTAGGGCAATAGGAGCACTCCCTTTTTAAGATCGACGATGTGATTGTCCCAGTATGAACTGTCTTCTATTAAAAATCCTTAATTATAAAACGTAGATGACCTCATGTGGTTTATTTTGTCACAGATATTACAATATGCTAATAGTTGACTGAAAAGTTTTTTTTCTCACAAGCATTAAAAAAAAAGGAAAGCAAATGTAAAGGTGAACTCAAGTCAAACATGTGACCTTTTAATAAATTCATAAGGAAAGCAACTTACATTGACATCATCTTAAACTGATGCACCTAATAAACATTTTGTAATTTTGTCTGTCACTTAAAGTTAAACTGTTAAAAAGGTCAATCTCCATTTAGAAGTATGACTCACCCGCCACTAAACAGATTTGTTCAACTAATTGGCATATACTAAATTCTAACACCCTATATCCCAGTACGATTGTGAAAACAAGACCTCAGGGCCCTCATTTGGTCATTCCAGGAACACTGTTAAAATCAACACAGTTGGAGATAAGAAATGAGTCATTCACTTAGAATTCTAATTTGTTTTGGACACAGATGGGGGGGCGGCAGTAGCTCAGTGGTAGAGCGGTCGCCCTTCAACCGGAAGGTAGGCGGTTCGATTCCCGCTCTCCCCACAGTTCATACTGTCGTTGTGTCCTTGGGCAAGACACTTAACCCACCTTGCCTCCAGTGGCTGTAACACTGGTAATTACATTAGAACAATGTAAGTCGCTTTGGATAAAAGCGTCAGCTAAATGAATAAATGTAAATGTAGATGAATCCCTCCTCCACAGATACCTGGATGTAATTATTAAAATAAGATATACAGGATATGATATTTCATGACACTAATAGTTTATTTTTGTCAAAGGAAATGCCACTGTGAGGAATGTGTCTGGTGATACTGTTATAGGCAAGTATGCTTCATATCTGAACAGTGCCTGAATGCTACAATGGGTTTAAGAGAAAACACCTGTCTCTTTGTTCTACAGATGGTTCTAATAGCTTCATGACGGTCTCCTCTCACAGTGGAGACATTGATGTATATGTAGGAGATGGTGGCTCTGCTCAAATCTTTAGTGAAGAAGGTATAATTTCCTAAATATGTTCCCTATTTTGACTGCCCATATCTTCTGCCTCTATCACTTATTGTGTGTGTTTATAGGAGATTTGTGTTTACGAGTCCCTGTGACTTTAAATGCAAGAGTGGAACTCTGTGGGGCGTCAGTGGACATTAACCCAGAGGTTGTTTTTCATGAAGCAGAAAACCATCAGGCTCAAGGCCAAACCACAGTTATGGGTAAGATCTAAAATATAAATACATCAGACAGCTTAGATCCATTACATCTAATAAATCAACATAGATAAATTAGTTTTAGTTCTTGAAACCCTATTTTTCCTCAGGATATATAAACGAAGAGCCTCTTCTGGAGCAGCATCTCAAAGCTCAGACCAAGACAGGCTCTGTCGGACTGAAGACACAAAGCTGGTTTGAGTCCCTGAAGTTGAGGAGCTGATACAAATGACTTGTTTACAAGTCCACCATCTATGGATGCTATATTCTTAACACATAAGTTAAGAAATCATTTTAATGTCACCATTACCACACAAAACAAACTCTCAGATCAAATATGTCCCATTTTCAAGTAATATCCATTTGATTAAGAAATGCCAACAAATGTATCATCCAAAAGTATCAGTACTGTCAAAGGTCTAGGAATACAGTAATACTTTGCTGCCACAGAGATTTACAGTTGTAATGTAATAAATGTAACTTATTTGTGCATGGGTATCTAAAATATCTGTAAAAATATTTTGCAACAATGTCTGCAATATCCTAAAAATATACATTTTAACTGAGTTTTTCACGTCTCATGTACTTGCTGCTTGTCTCCTTTGTCTTTCACGGTGCCCACAGTCTTGACTGGGCTAGACTGCATTACAGGGCCATTAAATCTGAACAAGTCGGAGGGATCATCATTGCTGTGCTCCCAGTAGTCAACGTGTGACTGTAGCTTTAAAGCTGCCATCCTGTAACAGAGGCCATCATTTATTAGAATTTCTACTTCAATGTGGCAACTTCACTGGAAGTTTTGTTTGTCTTACTTGGAGATCCCCTGCAGCAGGACATGGAAATGGAAGACAGTGGCGGACATATCCTTTCCAAGTGGCGCAGAGTGCGGTCAGTAAGAAGAACACAACCACTCACATCGAGCTCTCTCAGGTATGGAGCTCCTGTTGTCAGGTAGTGAACTGCCATATCGGTCATCTAAAGCAGAAGAAACAAATACTTAAAGAAAATTTGATAAGCATATTTACTTGTTCTTCATAAGTAAGGAATGTGAATATGCGTACCATGTTACATGATGCCATCCTCAGTGTAGTAAGGCCTCTGCAGTAAAAGGAAAGCGCTCTGGCAGCTTGGTCTGTCAGAGCTACACAATGAGATATGTCGACGTGTTCCAAAAATTTGACATTTCTGCAGAGATTCTGACATTAGAAATAAATAAAAAACATTAATTTATTAATGTAATTTGTTCAGGATAAGTTAGTGATTGATACACTTTCATGGTACTGTATTTATTGGAAACCATTCAAGTGGAACACAGGATTAACCTAAATAGTTAAGACGTTACATTTTAGTTCCTGAATATAGAAATGGAGTTGTACCTCAATGCCAATGTCTGTGACAAAGATGCACTCAGCCAGAACTATCTTTTTCAAGAGAACTCTCTCCAGAGCAGCCAGCCCCTAAAAGCACAAGTTACAGGCTGTTGACAATATGTATTCAATACATTTTAAATGTTTAATGCATGAAACGCGTAACATACCTCATCCTGGATGTTGCAGCCGCTGATGTCAAGTGAGCAGATGGAGCTGCCACTTAGAAATTCAAGAACACTGTTGGTCAGTCCCCCACAATAACTCAGGTTGAGATGGTACAGTTTACGCAACCTGAAGAAAATGTGTTCAATGATATAAAATGTGTAGCAGTGATATTTCATCTTAATGATTGATTTGATAGTAGGAATTGCATATTAGAATGAGATGATTATGGGTTTCAGTGTCTATTGCATCACTGTATAAAAACCATTACAGTTGCTTACCATTTGTATAATAAGCTGATGAAATAACACTAGGAAGTAACAAATTCTGAACTAGCCTGCATACTGCAGTTTGTAAGGTTTCCCCAGCGTAACCACAATTCCGTGACGCATATGAATCTTGTCCCATGCCTATAATACATGCCTTAGTGCAATCCTCTTGACCGACAGATCATTGATGCGACTGCAGTGGCTGATATTCAACTCTTGTAGTTTGGCTGACAAAGAACCTTCAGTCAAGTGCTTAATCCCTACATTGTCGACACTGACAAAGACATATAAATAAGACAATAATTAAAACATACAATTTATTGTCGAAAAAGTCTAGTGACCAAAATTCAGGCTGTAACCAACCCCAGCAGTGACAGAAACACACTTGTAGCACATGGAGATGTTGAGGGATTGCAGGTTTTTGAGGGTCCCAATTGATCGAAGGCTCACGTTAGATATTCTGGTACATTCTGCAGCATAAAGTCTGCGTAAGCTCTGTGAGCTGCTGCACAGAGCCTTCCAGCTGACATCTGTGAGTTGGTTATTGCCTTAAAGACAGAGAATAGTTGCTTGTCTACCATTATTATTTAAAAGACAAGTGACCACAGATACAGAGAGAAACTACAGATACGAGGAAAATGGCCTTACCCTCTATGCTGAACAACCTGAGTTTAGCTACTTCTGTGATGGCTTTGAAAGCTACATCGGAAAGATTAGGTGCATCCAACAGAGAAATTGCAGAAAGACAGTGACATCTGGCCATAAGAGCCTGTGAAAAAATGTCCACAAGTCATTTCTAAAATCTGTCTGTACATTGTAGGAATTCGGCAAGTCTGCAACCAAACATACCAAGATACAGCTATCAGACAGTGTGGGCATGTCATTGATCACAATTTCTTTAAGAGAAGGGCATCCAGCAGCAATGTACCTGAACCCATTTACTGTAATCTACAATGAAAGGAAAGGGGAACATATGAGTGCAATGGAATCTGAATTATTTCCAGGTTGTGTTTTTAATTAATCAAGTAAAGCCATCCATTTGGAACTTAATTAGAGCACATTCCCAGAAGCAAACATGTTATGTTGCCGTGCATGTGTGTTGTGTAATGAACACATAGTGAGTGGGTGGGCCTGGGCTTTCTAAACCCAACCCAGCCCGTTCACTTGGCTGTTCCTTCTAAGCACTCGCTAGTGTCCAGCCAGAAACAACTCGGAGCAAGGCAGACTCACATGAGCAACTACAAAGGAGTGACTGCGTTTATTCGAGGCGTGCTCGTGAAGTTGTGATGTTCTTATGGTGGAGTAATTCTTGAACTGACCTGAGTGCAGCCAGACAGGTTGAGGTGGATCAGATTGCAGCAGCCGTTTCCAGTTGTCAGGTACAAAAATCCTTGATCAGTAAACTTGTAGCAGTACGCCAGACTTAGATATTGAAGATTGAAGCAGTTTCTATTACAAAAAAAGAGTTACTTTTAAACTGCATTCATAGTCTTGTCATTACATTGCATGGTCTGTGGTATCTTTCTGAAATTTCTTTTTTTACATACATTTCCTACATATGAAAGCCACTGTAAGTTAAATAGCTCATCTAAGACTCCATTCAATCACTGACACTGGCCAAAATGCTCTCAGGCACAACAAGCAAGCTGTAGAAAAATTGGTACTTCTGTGAATGAAGGTTGCAAATGGCCAATAGAAAGAAAGGAAACTTCTGATCATGTGAATATGACACACACAATTGTATCAATGTACCGTGACAGTTCTCTCAGAGCTTTGTTTGTAATGTGTGTGCAAGAAAGGTTCAAGTAGAGCAGGCAGGGGCAGCCTTCAGTGATCTTTTGAACCATCATATCCTGTTAAAGGGAGATAATGTCATGAGCCTAGTATAACAGTTTGTATTTTAAGCCTAGTTGAAAGCAAATTCAGTCCATATACTTACAGTAATATTATAACACTCTGACACATTGAGCTCCTGGAGATTTCTGCATTCACCTAAAATGACACAAAGTCATTTGGTCAAACAGTAACAGGTCAGAAGTCTCAATAGATTTGTTCTTGTCCTAGCGAAGTATGTGTTCCAATCTCTTACATAACATCCCGCCTTCCACAGAGAAAGAGGCAGCTGCGTTTCATCAATAGTAAAATGCTTCACCTTTGATTTATTGCTTCTGTTTCTAAGACTTTCATCATAAAGTTTGGCTCCAGCTTTTATCAAGAGACCATCTGCCTCAGGTTCAAGATGCAGTTGACTTGCCCTCTCCTGTTAGTCTCCTTGTTCCTCGTGCTGCTCCCATGCACAGAGACCAAAAAGCAAAACAAAGGCACAGGCTTAAGAGGAGCGAGACACAAACTCACACAGAACAGGTATGAGAGCATGTTATTTTTTAACCCATATTTTGACTACGAATAGACTGAAAAAGCAGGCTTTGTATTCTGTGTCAGAGTGCGGGGTGCAGGACGCCACGGCAGGTCAAGCTCATCCAGGCAGGTGGCACCCAACTGCTCCGAGTCCACGGAATCAGGAGAGGTCTATGTAGACTGCCAGGACCGACGCCTCAAAACCATTCCTTCCTCCAAGACCTGGTCCAAAGAACCTAGACACCTGCTTCTCGCCCGCAACCGCATCAAAGTCCTTCGCAATGGGGTCTTTACTGGTTACGAGAGTCTAACCAGTCTGGACCTGCAGCAGAATGAGATCTCTCTTGTGGAGGAGGGGGCCTTTCAGGGACTGAGCCACCTTACAACACTCCTGTTACAGCACAACCGACTTAAGCACGCTGAGCGAGGAAGCCATTATCCCCATGCCCAACCTCAGATACATGCGCCTCCATGATAATCCCTGGAACTGCGTTTGTGCCATGGACAGCCTCATACGCACACTTCAAGTCCCAACCAACGTTACCTAGGAAACCATGCTAGGTGAGTGATTACATTGAATGTATGCATTGAATGCTTTGATTGATTCCATCTGGGCACTCAAGCGTCCTCTCATCATCCAAAGACATGTATGTGAAGTGGTAACTCTAAATTGCCTAATGAATAAACTTGATTTATTGTGCCATTATTAAAATATCACCTTCACCATTTCTCATAACAGTTGTGATGAACCCATTTGGCTCAAGGGTAAGAAGTTGAAGCAGCTCGATGTTGAGATAGTGTGTAAAGAGCCTCAAACTGCAGACGGACAAGGTGTCCAGATAAATCTCACGTCTTTGTTAGAGCCCATTGGGATCCGGACCAAACTAGACGCCACTGAAACGTGCTACACATACCTTTTCCCTCAAGTTCAGATGGACTGCAGAAACAAAGGTAGGTTTACCAGCTTCACAATAACTGTTCTTTTCTCTTTGGGACGTCTCAATTGTCCGGTAATCTTGTATGTAACCTTGAACTAGTAACCTGGGTTTGAATTTTGCTCACAACTATTTTATTTATTTTGCACATTTAATGCAACCAGCACAGGCTCAAAGTGCTCAAGTCTTTTTGCTTCCTTGCATTTGTAACTATCAATGAAGGCCAAAAAAGTCTTATGCAACAAGGCACTGGGGAACATTTTTCTACATCATCACAACAAGTCATGATTACACACTTTTGCTAATCTGAATTCAATAAATGTTTCAAAGCTAGAGACCAAACTTGAGCAGACATTTGGCTTGAGCAGGTGTTTTAAATTATACTTGCTCTCCTTGCTTGTGAACCAACTTGATATATATATATATATATTTGACTAATAAACACCTGGCCAAACTTACTTTAGTTAAAAAACTATAAATATTTTATATGGTCATCTTTACTTATAGCCAAGACCAGACTTAGGGTGTTTCTACTATACTATCATTTACATATCATATCACATTGCATTTTGTCAGTAATGTTCACAAGTGAATGTCCCCCTCTTTGTGTTTAGGTCTAACCGAGGTGCCTACTGGTATCCCAGATGACGTTGTCCATTTGGATCTCTCCCACAATTCAATACGTCGTCTTAAAGCCAGAGACTTCAAAGGAGCGAGGGGCCTTAAAAACCTTAACCTCAGCGGGAACAACATGGAGCACCTTGACACTGGTATATGCCAGGCTTTTAACATTCCTGTAAATGTCCTTACTGTAATACATTCTAAGACGGCTCGGGCTGATGAAAAACACATGGACAACCAAAAGGGAAAAGCATGTTACATAACGGGCCAACTTCTGTTTTCAATTTTTCCCTGACAGCGGGCATTTTGCCATTTTGTGTTTACACCATTAGCTGTATTATTTATACTAAGTTACAGACTGATAAATGACAGTGTTAAAATAATGAGGGCACAATAGGCTTCTAACTTAGACTATCTGGACCAAGGAACATTAGTATTAATATAAAATTGCAACAGGAAAGAAATCTATACTTCTAAATGTCTTTTTTCTACCTCTCAGCTGCTCTGTCTGGTTTGCTGCACTTACGTGAGCTGGATCTATCCAACAACCTCCTACATTTTGTCCAATATGGGGTTCTTGAAGACTTGTACTTTCTGTCACAGTTAAAACTTGGAGGAAACCCCTGGGTGTGTGACTATAGGTATGTTCAATGACTCATTAGCTTCATTTTATACAAAAGGGGGTCTATGAGACTTCACACTTCAAGTTTGGAGAAGTAGGGAGAAGCTTCACACAGGCTTTGTGTTATGGTTGCTAAAGGAGCCAATAAAAAAAAACAAAGCTTCTAAAACTTAAGAAAACACTATTAAACAGAAGCTATGTAATCTTTTCTATTTATATTGAGAAACACTGGTTAATCATTCATTCATTTATTACCAAGCCATTTTATAACCCACAGCATCCACTACATGGTGTACTGGCTACGGCTGCACCCGGCGGTGAAGCACTCAGGCCTGTTGTGTCGCTCCCCGCCTGAATACACCGGTGAAAGAGTGGAGGAGTATGTCAATTCTTACAACAAAGGATGTCCTAAGGAAAAGCCGCACAGCAGACCAGATCCTGAAGAAACAGACCCGGAACTTTGGAACACATTTCTGGAAGCACAAGGAGAGGTGGAGGAGGAGCTGGAGCCCAGTCACTTGAGAGTGCCAAAGAAATATACGATCTACAGACTGTCCTGATCGCTGTGTAACCTAAAATTGAACCGTTTGAAATCCTTTTTGCTTTCTTATATTTGTTTCAGATGTATCAGATGAAGAATGATGCTTTATATTTTTTTTATTAGTCAAAAATATAATATGCAACATTTTGATTCAATCACAAAACTGAATACTCACTGACACATTTGAAACTGGGCCAGTTGAGAAACGTGCAGCCACGCAGGTTGAGATGGACGACAAATGGACGATACATCCTCAAAATCTGCTTCACTGTGCCGTTTGTTATCCAATCCTTCTCTGCAGAGACATTGATCTAATAAAAGTAAAATACACCTGTAAACTAACTTACAAATATGACAATTATTTTATTTTTTAAGAGAAAAAAGTGAGAAGTGCTACACATGTAGGTATAACTATTATAGAGTGCAACACTGAGGCTCCAGTCTTTCTGCTTTGCAACAAATACATATTCCTATTTTAACTATTCAGAAATGTAAATATAGAAAATTAGGTGCATTTATTTAAAACTAGCAGCAGCTGACCTTCATTTTACACTTACTGATTCAGTGGGTTAGGTTTATTTCAGTGTTTAATTCTTTGACACA
Organism: Perccottus glenii; assembly: GCA_024416835.2. Classification (NCBI taxonomy): domain Eukaryota; kingdom Metazoa; phylum Chordata; class Actinopteri; order Gobiiformes; family Odontobutidae; genus Perccottus; species Perccottus glenii. Next base: position 19,754,985 of record CM044563.2, on the reverse strand, counting down.
TCGTGCTAACTGGAGGAAGTCATAGAAAGTTATCCAAAAGGAGTCACTTCTGTGAAGTGCTGATGACAGTAGTACACACCTGACTCCACAGTGCACTTGACTGGATGAGATCTCTCCATGTGCAGCACACCTCAGCACAGTTAAACCAGTCTCGAAGCCGCAGACATCGAAAGATCTGAGAAATACATAAATGTGTGAGAAATACAAAAATGTATGTTGTAATGAAAAAGGAATGTGTCAGTCCAACTTGAGTATGAGAACTTTGACATCAATTATGCCTACTTAAAAGGTTTATGCAAGATTTCTATTAAAATTCATGTTAATCCTCACATAATGGTAATGAATGCATATCCACATTTACAGTATATGTCCCTCCAAAATAAGGCCGAGATGAATATTGCTATATACACACTGCTCTGCCTGTATTTAACTGGTATTCTTTGTGTTGATATGTATGGGGGTGTTTTGGGGTGTGTCCTCAGCCAATGACAGCTCATAGAAAACTATAAAACACAGGGAATTCATACTTTACTGAAATTAAGTTAATAATAGCCAGACCTACATTTGTTTTTTTACCTGCTGAGAGGATTCCCATTAGGTAAAGTATTATTTACAAACATTCCTATATAGTGTAAAACCATAAACAGATTTTAGTGTCATGTGGATTTTCAACAAGTCAACAAGAGTTTATTTTATTTTAGAATACAGAATTTGTGCATCTTTACACTATTAGCAGAGCAATTGCAATTCACTCTAGTTTTTATCTTCAATTACAGTCAAATCTAATAGTGTTATACAGAGGAAAAGACACATTGCAACACACATTGTCACAGGGATTTTTCTGAGCCATTTTGGATTTGTAATGTTTAAAAATGTTTAAAAATAAAATGATTATGTAGCCCTTATTGGGGCAGGGTTTATAGTGTCAGTGCCACTGTGCAAGTCTGATCTAAGTGCACAAGCATTTTTTTGTTCTTCTCCAAACATAGTCATGCTGCGGCCCTTATTTATCAAGTGATGTGTTTGCCATAACACCGAAGCAAATAGTTCATTTTAGTAAAAAAAAGTCAACTAAAAATAAGCCAAAAAAAAAAAACAGAACAATTACCTCAAGTTTGAACTAAAATAAACTACAAAGCAATAGAGACATGAGAGCTGTTACATAAACAAGCCTGAGCTACAAATGATATAAAATAGCATACCTTCAGTGAGAGGCAGCTGGGCAGCTTTGAGAGACCATCAAGTTCTTTTCCCAGCTGCGGTTCACAGCTCATTTCACCTTTTTTAGATTTTGACTGCAAACAAAAGGACAAGTTGTCTTTTTTGTGTCATTGAACACAGCTATGATTTGATATTAGCGCAGTCATGTTTTTATTACTGGCACCTAAAGCAAAGTGAATACTGCTAAAAAAATAGGTCATTGGGTGGCTAAAGTCCTAAGCTCTCATGCAAGTTTGTCTATTCTGGTCAGTTCTACAGCTGCTATGGCCTATAATGTTTTTACAAAAATGTAAAGTTTGTTATTTTAGGCAATTACACAGTGTTGAAAACATACTGTGGTTCATTTTGTTCAACTCTATACAACATAATATTACATTTATTTTGGGAAGACGAGTGCACTGGGACAGAATGAGTCACAGGAGTGGGCATAAACAAAAGTAAAAGCATAGAAATACTTGTTAATTGGTTTTCCCTGGACTTAAAGTTAATAAATGCAAACCATGTCAGAGTGCAAAATATAAAGTGATTACCTACCAGCCTGCTTCTTCTTCTGCAGCGTCACCCAGCTAAATCATATGGAGAACGCCTCCTGCAGGAATTTCTTCTCAAAAGGCCTGTTGGTCATTGTAAACTATCCTGCCCTGCATCCTACAACAAACACAGCTCATCATTAATTCAGTGAAAATGAACACAAGGAAATTATACAACGTAAAATGTTGTCTTGTGAGCTATGTAGGATTGTATGAGGAGGAAATGTTAATGAAACAGGAGTCTGCAATGACAAAAGAGTGATGAAAGAGGATCTGGGAGGTAGAATGACCTCCACATACACACTTATGAACACTGATCCCGGAGAAACACACGGGACTTTCGTTGACATGGGTCCCATTTCATTTACACCCCGGGTGAGTGTTCTAGTTCACAATTTTGACAATGTAGTCATTTATGAACACATGCAGCAGTGGCAGATGTTTTGGGTGTTTTCAATCGACAAAAACAAAGATCTAAGAGGTTTTTTAATCGGTCACGATGCACAACGCTGATTGAACTCACCACCTGTGCATGTCTAATTTACAAATGGCAGCAGCTGTGAGAGTGAAACTTTTCCATGTACTCTATGATCATTTGCAAACATGCTGCTGAATATAAGCTCTACAATATCTGTCTTTTTTGTATGGGTTTTTAATCTAAATTTTGTTTGATGTGGATACTGCCATGACACTTCTATTTAGGTAAAACACATTTTAAAAGTGACTCCATTTGTTTTGATGCATACAGAACATTAGGGAAAAATCTTTAATGTATTTCAGGTTACTCTGGCTTTCCTCTGTCCTGAGCAGCATTTGTTTTGAGAAAGGTAAACTCAACGCATATTTTCTCCATCCATATAACTTACTTTACTCACACTTGTGTTACATTTCCCAATTAGGTCACACTGCATTTGGCTTGGTTCTCTTTGAATCTGGAGCATCTTTAAACGCACATCATGGCTTTGGGGCAAAAACTACAGGGCACAAGAGCAACAGTGAAGACCACCTGACAGCCCAATCTAAACCTACACATGTGGCAGATGACATTTCAACAACCCCCTCCTCTTCGTCAGTGCACAGCTATGCCCACACTCCTTCGGAAAACCAGCACCCCTTTAACATATTATTAAAGGAGCGCGCACAAAAGCATAGAGCAGCAGGAGTCAGCTTCCCAACAATGAAACATTTTAAACATTTTATTGACTCTATGAAGAACAGTTACTTGATGCCAGGTAGAGAACAGAAGATGGAAAAACAGATGGACGATAACAAACAGAGTGACCCTTCACATCACTATAGTAGTAAACAAAATGAAATGTGGAAAAACTACAAAGCATTGGAACAGAGTGAACAAGGTGCTACTGCCAACCACAAACTGTCAATGGAAAACAACCCCTCCAAACCGGTCGTGCCCACAAGTGTTTACAGCAATCAGGACTCTGCGGCGTATTCTGTCCATCCAAGACCTCCTTTAGCAGCCAAGGAACACAGAATGAGTCATTATAAAATAATAACTTTTCCTCCTATACTGCAGGAATTCCCAGCAAGTCATCCTGAGTCGGACAGCGATGTTACGTTGACAGTTGGTGAACACTCCGAACAGAGGCCAAGTCCACTGGTAGCTTCTGCAGGAGGCCATGTCACTTTATCTCCTGTCATTATGTCAAGATCCCAAGACTACTATTCAGGTAAAGCCTTGAATATAAAGCGTTAGACTGACCACAACAGCAAAAAAAACATGTTTCAATTTAATCTGTTTTTGCAGGTGTTCAAAAAGATCTTAAGGACTTTGAAGAAAAGAAAGGAAGAATGACTAGTGTAGAAAACCCACCCAAGAATTCCTCTGGAAAAACTGTATATTGTAAAGTGCGTAGTAACTTCTTGATACCAAAACAAGAGGAGAAACCAGGTTTACCAGTTAAAACCCATCTAGCTGGTGAAAAATCCCACAATGCACATCACGGTTCAAATCCCTACTGCGTCCTTTCTCCAGAATTTGATAAACATTCAACACAGGACAGTAATAATCCTACGAAGTCCAATATAAAAGTGCTCATGATGTTCACAGTCCAAATTTAACATCGACTCATTTGCCTAGTGCCTATCTGTTAACAGACTTGCCTGTTTTTAATCGTTTGAAGGTCAGGCCTACAAATTATAACAAATCGGAGCCCTTGTATCTGACCCAGGAGCCCACACATACAAGTGGCATACAAGAATCACCAAACATGTTTTTAAGCAACTTTGGTTCAAAACTACATCGACCCCGGAAAATACCCACCTGGAAACTTCCCACTATTCACCACAGGCCCGTAGTATTTGGTTCTCCAAACTTTTGGACAAGTGGTCACATAAGAAGGCGCCCTCTTTTAAGAAGGCCAGTACTACCTGTAAAATCACATGGAGTCCAATCTCAAAACCGCTACATAAAGCCAAAGTATTTTCTAAAGACTGGTTTGATGGTACACCAGGCGACTGACCAGTGGAGATCAGCTCCAAGACCACACTGGGCCAATGGCTGAGAGGCTGCCGATGTTATGGATTTGTGTGAGGTTGCTGAAAGATGAATAAATCTTTAGAAAAATTCTTGTTCTGACATTGTGACATTCATAAAAACACAATTAAAGCAATACTATTTGACTTTTTACGACTGTCTACAACTGCCTTCTAAACTCACAATGGAACTGTTGTAATGTAATGTGTATCTTCAAGAGCTCCAAATCTATGAAAGAGGGGTTGGTTCTACTTTTAGATGTCAGCAAACCAATATATTGACTTTGAGATCACACGTTTTACTGATTTTAGGGCTTGATCATAAGTGTTACTTGTACAGCTTATTTGGTGTGGTAGCCTATTATGATTTATGACACTAGCCAACTATTTCTTGTGGAAAAAAAATACAAAAACGCTGTACCTCTGTGTCGTCTTGTTCCATTAGTATGGTAAACTAGGTCAAATAAAACTTGTGAAAGTGAGCCACCAAGCGTCCGCTTCCAAGACTACCTCAACTTACTCCAAAAAGTTCTGCTGATACTTTTAAGGGGACTCCTAAACTCCCCTGTGGACGAGTTAAACTTTAATTGTTCAAATTACAAAGAACTTAAAGAGTATAATTTAGGACCCCATTTCGAAGTGTCATTCATATCCGTTGGACCTGTTTTTCTTCGAGGAATATACGACGCTATACGATATGTTAAAGGTTAGACCTCTCCCGTAACCTTCATCTTGAATTTTATATTTGATTAAACGTTGCTAAGTTACACGCTTGGTACTTTTTTGTTGGACAACAGGGCGGTATTTTTTACCCATGGAAATATATGCAGAATCTGAGCCTACTTTAACCCAATGTAAATATATCTGACATAATAAGTATATTATCTGACATGTTTATTATTATTACTACTAAATTGTATAAGAATATGGCATATCAGTGGCTAATATAATAATTAAACAACAAAAACAGACACTCTGGGAAAGTTTTAGTCGGCCCTAATCATCAGCTGACCCACACCGGAAAAAGCCCTAGCGTTGACAACTAACTGGCTTGTGTATTTGACCATTTTTATACAGTAATAAAGTTCTCAAAGATAGGTTTCGTTGATTGCAATTTAAAGGTGCATGCTAGCTCCTAACAACCGTTAGCTCATAAAGTGGTTTTCACCGGCAGCGCCAACCTTGTTTTTTAGCTAAAGCTAGCCGAGGTGGTAGCAGCATGAGTGATAGCAGCGTTGCTCCCAGATTTGGCAACATGAAGGCGTTGCTTGGAATACTTGCTGGAGCTGGCGCCTCTTATGGCCTTTACAAACTTATAAGCGGAGGAAGCTTCAAGAAAAACAAGAAAGGCACCGTCAGTGAAAACTCTGGTGTAAGTAGAAATGAGTCTTGTGAAGTTAGCCTTCAGCCGGGCAGTCTGTTGGCCAAAGTGTCTGGATTAGATGTTGTCTGTGCCCGACCTGTTACCACAAAGAGTGTGGATGTTGCATCAGGTAAGCATCACTGATGGAACCAGGCTATATACGCCTAATATGTCATGCAGTACATGTAACTTATTCATTGCAATGTACAATACAATGTCTTGCGCTTGAACATTTTTATGTTGCCAAATTGTCTGTTTGCATTAACTCCCATTCAGCAGGGAACTTAGAACCACAGCACTTGAAAATGCTGCTGTCCTGCCTGCAAACAGCAACAATCAAGATGACAAATGCCGCATTCTTCTTACTCTAGGAAATGCTTCTGCCTTTACCGTTAATCAGGTGCTTCATGTTCATTCCTTGCACAAATCATACTATAGCCTGTTTGCTGGAATCTAGTATTGCATATTTTATTGTAAATAAGAAATTATTCATATGCACAGTTTTCAATTTGTTTGATCTTTCACTTTTTGACCTTCTCCTATTTTGTTGTTCCTCTAGAATCTAATTCGTGAATATGAGGGGATTCCCATTATTGCTGGTTACCTGTCTGATCCTGCTCCAGAAGTTAGAGTGCAGTCTTTAAATGCTTTAAATAATCTCTGTATGAACATCCAAAACCAGGAACAATTAAAGGTATTTTGCCTTAATAAGACTTTATGCATCACAACTTGCATACAAAGCACCTGACTGTTTTATCTTGTTTCTAGATTTATGTCCCACAAGTCTTGGAGCTGATTGAGACATCGCTAGTAAATTCTGGACTTCAGCTCAGTGCTCTCAGGCTCCTCACAAACCTCTCGGTCACAGACAAGCACCAACACTTATTGAAGGATTCAATCAAGCTTTTACTTTCTCTGGTTGTTGTAAGCAGTGAAGTATTACAGGTTAGTTAGTGAGTTTTTTTACTACACTAGGGCTGCAACTATATATATGCAACTTATATTTTTTTTGATTAATCGATTAATAATTGGATAGTGGAGTCATGTAAATGCATGACAACCTGGTGGAGGACCAAGGGGTTAAAAACTTGAGGTGTTTTATTGTTCCGGCTTAAAACGGATGATAATTCTACAAAAAAATCACATAGATTTTTACTAAATCTGAATCCGACAAAGCTACAAGTGCCACAGGACTTGTGGATAGAGCATATATACACATACCAATATATTTTCAGCACAAAATGTGAATCCCTTTTACTGTTTCTGTGGATTTACTGCACTGTCTTTGTAATAAAAGCCTCTTCTTTCAGTACATGGCAGATTTCCAAGTCTATGAATACCCCAGATAGCGATTAATTGATTATTAAATTAGTTGACGATTATTTTAATAAACAATTCAAATTGAATAATCCGATTAGTTGTTGCAGCTCTATACTACACCCAACAGATTTTTGTTGAAAGAGAGGTCTCCTTAAAACATTTATGCAACTTGTTTTTCAGGTTCAGGCTTTGAAAGTCCTTGTGAATTTGTCTTCTAATCCAGATATGATGGATGACATTGTTCAAGTTCAGGTAAAAGTTTGGTAGAATTTTTAAAATGCTGTTTTATTTCATTTTATGTCTGACATAAAATAAAATCGGGATTCAATATAATGCAGCAGTATATACTGTATTTTAAAAAATTACAAAGTTGAATCATATTGAGCTGCAGACCTTGTAAGGAATTTCAAAAGTTAATTTGCTGTTTATTTGTATATTTCTGTTCCAGGCACCAGCTTCTTTCATCCTTCTTTTTGATACCAGAACAGCCCCGGCGGTGCTTCTGCGTCTGTTGACTTTCGGCGAACCTGAAGGCATGGAGGCCCTCCGCTCAGGTGGCAGACGAACTGAGGCAGAAGCAGGACTGCCTCTTCCGGCTTATGTTAGATGAGTTTTCCCAGCTCCACAGCAGAGTGCTTCCTCTTTTGTCCCACCCTGACGAGGAAATACGGCTCCAAGTTGCTCGTGTGTTGACATAGACTGCTCTCTCTGCAGATCCAGGAACAACTTGTGCTTCCAAGTATTTGCCAAAGCCACCACAGTCAGACTCCATTTAACTTTCCCCTAACACTCATTCATATATTATCATTATTATAGCCACACATTACTGAATAGTATGTAAAACCCCTTTAGTTATTTCAAAAATGGTTCGTCTTGAATTAAGAAGCACCACATTTCCGTTCTTTTTGCCAAAGACTGTCCTCTAGAAATGCTTCCTGTTTACTGAAAATTGTTCCAAGTGGAATTTCAATGGCAAAAACACTGCCATTTTTCTACAGATGCATCAATATAACTTCTAAGGCATTAAGCAACTTCACCCCTCTTGACCTACGTTGCTGGGCACTTTGAATGTACTATGCCAGTCTTCAATAATGTAGGAAATTGTTGAATTTAAAAATATATATATAATTTATAGGAAAGTTAATCATTGAAATAACTCCTCAAAACATAAATAATAGTATTTTTGATGCAAAAATACCAAAAATCCTGCCCAGACACAATCCAGGATGTAGCCGTGCTGTTGTGTTTGAGTCAACAATAGCTGTGGATTTTCCTGTGGACATTGTTTAAGGAAGAGATGAAAGAATGTCTGTTAAATCACTGAGCTACAAACATTTTCCATACAGTTGTGTACAGTTATGGATCCGGAAATGCTGTTGTTTTTTGGTGTCTGGCCATTTATTGCATATAAATTCTACTCTCAGGCAGAACAGAAAACCGTTAACATATTTTGTTATATTTATTATTTAACGTATTAGAAGGCCTTTTGAAAATGAATAGGTATGTTTGATTAAAATTGTTCAATAAATATTTAATATGACAATACTATAAATCATTTCATGGGAATTTATGCTCAGTTTGGGTTGTGATCTTTTATTTTTTGCATCTATCAACAGTTAGTAATATGAAAGAAGCATTTCATAAAAAAGACTGACTAAAGACTATTTGTTTCAATCCAAGCAGGGTGAGCAGCCGTGGAGTAGAGCACAGGGCTAGTAGAGCTCTTAGATTGGTGGCATTCAAGATGGTGGTTTACAAAATTCTGTTGCTGTAGAGTTTGATTCTACTCCATTTTAAGTTGAATCTAATTAGAAACCTATTTTTAGAAACACAAAACTGTTTTGCATTTTGTACAACTCTTGAAAAAGCACTCTGTCCCTAGGTTTACTTTTACAAACCCAATTCCAAAAAATGGACACTATAAAATACAAACTTTAAAAACATATTTTATTCAAAATAGAACACAACCAACATCAGGTGTTGAAACTGAAATATTTTACCATTTCATAAAAATATTTTTTTTTATTTGAAGACAGCACCACAGGAACAACAAAAGGCTGGAAAAGTAAGTGCAAAAAAAAAAAGCAATAATTAGGTCATTGTTAACTGGTCAATTTCATAATAAATGCAAAAATGCAAAAATTAAAGGAAATTCTGAAATAAAATATAACCCACAGGCTATATAAGCATATTTCCGGTATTGGGAGGCAGATTGAATGGTAATGCTCATGCTGACTTCCTACTGATGGTGCGTGGAGAGCTTTGTCTCCCCCTCTCCCTTTTCCTCGCCCACAGAGCCTCCTCCCCTTTGGATGTACGAGAGATGGCCAGCGCTGCTCCATCCTGAGCTCAGTCACAGCTCTCAGAGAGACCCACCGAACACACCGAGCCCACTGAACTGCTGACAGCTATGAACAAGCATTCCTTTTAGTACCAGACGGAACCCGTTACACTCTTACGCCTCCAGGATGAACGGAACCGCAGCGTCCACCGGATCTGGCTCTTGTCGTTTTGCCCACTATTTTGTTGTGTGTGGACTGGACACGGACACGGGCCTGGAGCCAGACGATGGAGCGGGTATGTTACAAAGAAAGAATGAAATGTCGAAAGAAACGGCACACATGCGTAAAAAAATGCCTGTGTAAAACGGTAATCCTCGTAGAGACCACTTGAGCCACGTTTTGGTGTTGTGTGGGGTGACGTCCGTTGTAATGGTCGGACGACACGTAATCTTCTACGCGATATTCACAGTTCAGCCATGCGATTTAAATTAGCCTAGAGCATTATATTTTGAGATCATGCCTGTGTTATGACGCATTAGAGTATTTAAATAATAAAAAATAACGATTTGATAATTAATTAATTATATTTTTGTTGAAGGTTGAGGTAAATAAAATTGGCAAATGCTGTGATTTTTCAGTTTGCCAGATTTTACGCTCCATTTAACAAATTCTTGATCAGCCTCATGATTTCTGCAAGTCATCCAGAGAAGAGCTTAAAAATGAAGGAACATGCAGTGACAGAGAGAAACAACATTTCCCAGAGTCCAGGGACTGTCTAACAGAATAGAGGACAGATGGGAGAGTAAGGCAGTGGTTTATGACAACCATGGATAGATATGTTAGTCAGATTACACTGCTCTGTCAAAAAGCAGTTGTAATCTGAGGAAAGGCTGTCTCTTCTTTAAATCTAGGAAGCATCTGATTTTGTGTTTTCAAATGGAACAGTGTATCTTTTGTCTCCAAATAGCACACATCTGTTCATTTCCAAAGACAATGTAAGAAAAACGAGACGCTCTGTTTTGTAGTGGTTGTGGGGGTTGCCACTGCGAACCGAACATAGCTGCAGAGATGCTGCTTCGTGTCAAGTGTTTTAGTCGGTGAAGCTGGATGTGGATTCTTGCGGATGGTCTGGTTTTTATTAGATGTAGCCCATGATTGTGTTGTTTGTTTCTCTCTTTGTTGTTGACAGTCAGCTGAGGACATCTGAACCTGTGACGTCCGCACGTGCTATGCTTTGTGCTGCTGTGCCTTTTGTGAGAAAATAACCATTCAGGTGTGCTGGATACTTGACGTCACTTCCCAAATTATAATTGTAAAAACACCACCGGCCTAACAATAGTCACACCCTGTTTTCTTCATAGCCCCATATGCAGAGCAGCTCTTCTAGGGAAAACACGTTTTTCTTTTAAATAAATAGAAGACCATTACCTTTTGGGAATGTTAATATGTGGTCACATTTTAAAGGTGACAGAAACACATTCATCTACTAAATCAAGCTTAAGATGGTCCAATTTACCAGTGGGGTTGGTCCTACCCCCTGCAGAGGGTGACAGCAACGCCAGTTTATCTGAGCTCCACCAATCTGCTTATGTAACAGCAGGTCATCCTATACCCACTGCAGCAAGGGGGGGCTCTGCCTCGTTCAAAGGATTCTAAATGTGTGAGAATTTGCAGCTCTTCTCCCATCTTTAGTTAAGCTAGCATATACTGTATCTGCATGCACATTCTCTCTAAAGGAGTGTGCACTGATAAATGTGAGGTCACACAGCAGCTGTGTCTGTGTGTAACGGGTACATGCCTAACCCAGAGACAATCTGCTCTTGTTGGCCTCTAAATAGCTGCCACTGTGTTTTCTGCAGCCTAATCAAATTTCACATGACATTGCCTTTTGGAATGTTAAATGGCCATGGATTCAGTTCTGGGACGAGTGATGATCACAGGGAATGCCATCATTGGTATAATACTGTTAAAATGTAGGCTAATTTTTTATTTTATTTACAAGATGGCAACCTCCACAGCTGAAAAGCACCCATTTAGTTTTAGAATTCACTCACTACAATCCAAATATGCATACAGTTTGCATGGTGTCAGGTTTTTAAGATATAATTTTCAGTCTTAATCTCGTGAATGCTTGACGTACCATTTCAACTGCTATAATCGAATGATGCTATAATGTAATGTATTCAGTTTTGTGGGTAATAATAGAGGTTTTAGACATAGGCTTTTTGTGGACTGGGCCAACTGTTGGTTCTTAAAGTATCATAAATGTGATTTTTAAATGGTAGAATATGAGTTTTACAGTATTCCCAAAAATTTAAATTCATTTAAATTTGATTAAATTACTTTATTAATCCCCAAGGGGAAAATCCGTTGTTACGTTTCTTTAAATGATTTAATTGAGACTTCATCTGTCACTGACTGATTGTAGAGTCTTATGGCAGTCGGGAAGAAGGAGTTGTTTTGTCCCGTAGCTCACTGATTTTAGATGTCCACTGGCTGCTCTCTTTGTTCAAAGGCCAAATGCAGGGGATGGGCTATGTTGTCCAGTAAAGTCTTGTTGTGTGTCTCTAAACTAACACCTGATTTAACCGAATTTAACTGCATAACAAAGAAAATATAGCTCAAAGGTGAGATGTGTAGTTTTTAGGTGTCATCTGGTGGCAAAGGTGCAGATTACAATTAAACATCTTAAACTTCCCACCTAAAACATCTAATAGAGATTTATCAATTTGAAACAAAATAAATAAATTAAACTTAACTCTTCAAGCAAGAGTGTGTGCTCTAACAGAAACATAGGGCTGCTTCTTCTCCAGTAGTGCTCAGTTTGTCCTGTTGGAACAAAAAGAACTTGAACTTGCACTAAATTGTATGGACCTTCACATGTACATTTGTCCAAGAAATGACAAATACTGACAAATAAATGAGTGTTATTATGATTTTATAATATAAAATGATGCACCTTTTTGATATTGTTGAATAAGAAGGTTTTTATTTTAGCTGTAAAATGCAAAGCTTTTAGTGGGAAACCCTGTCAAGAGAAGAACTGGTTATAATTGGGTCAGCTGACGGCGCAAGTCTTGATGGTTATCTCGAAGACCTCACCGGAATTGGCTTCCATGGAAACTGGGCACTTTAGTCACCAACCGCTAACACTGGCTTTATCCTTATAAAAGAACACAGACTCTCACTCTGATAACCAATTTGTCTCATACTTTAATGTGACTCAACCTCGAGTGGGTTTCTCTTTCCTGAGTCTCATGTTCTTTAGTGCAGAGTCAGACTAAAGACATCACAGCTACGCAGTAGAGACTAGTGCACCTCCATTTGTGTTGAATTATTGCTAGTAATAGTCCAAGAGATTTATATCTAGCGATTTATTTTCTTTATTCAGTCAATTTTTATAATAACAAATACACTGTCATCTTTCAGCGACTCTTTGAATGTGGTTGAAAAAGAAAATGAGTTAATTTACTGTTGTGTCCATATTGCACAGCTTAATCATAGCCATAGTGTCTTTTTCTTTATGCACAGAAACAGAGAAAGATTATATAAAACGAGCAGGAAATGGAATCTAATATGTGCATTGTGAGTGTAGCAGTGTACTACATAAGACACAATGGATTAAAATATTTCTTGGATACTTGATACTAGCTGTCCTTGGGATTGTGGAACTTTGCATTCTATCTCTTTCTCTTCTGAATACAATAAAATTCACCAACTCTATTTACAGACATTTACTGCTCTAGTGTGAGAGCTGCTATACCACTTTTACAAGCCCATCTTTATGCTAATGACATTGCAGGTTACATGCAGAAAGTCTTGGAAGGGTTTCCTCCTTGTCTGCAGAATAGCTTTTGCTGCTGACAAACAAATGCACATTTCTAGTCTGTCAGACAAGGTCATTCTGTCCTTTTGTCAGCTGTTGTTCAGGTACTCAGATTTTTCCATCTTTCCGGGAAATATGAGCAGTGATGTAGCATTTTGTGTCTTTTTCTTTCTGTCACACAGGTGAAGGCCTGGAGCAGAGTCCTCTTCGACGCTCCTTCAAGTCAAAGGTTTTGGTTCACTATCCTGAAAGCACAGACAAAACCCCCTTAAATAAAAATGCAGTTAACATGGTGAGTTAAGCTTTAGTGCTGTCTTGGTTCAAGACAATTGGATTTTGGAAAAGCAAAAGAAATCTTGTTAGTGTACAAAAGATGGTGTCAATCAAAGTATGTGGTTATTGGTCATTTGAAAGTAAACTGAATTATACAAATGCAAATTGTTTTGCCTGAAATTAAAATACAAGGATAGATAAATATAGTAGTTCTTGAACCCCATACTGGTCACTGTGGTCATTTTTGTGACTTTTTCTGTTTCACACAGCTCTGTATGCCGAGGGGTCTTTCGTTCCGGACTCAAGCGGACAGACTGGACTCTCAATTCCACTCCTTCACAATGGTTTTTGATGATGGTACACGTTCCTACGGCTTTGTCCACACGTTCTACGAAGAGGTGACCAGTCCTCAGATCATCACTGCCATGCAGACTCTGTACCAGATGCACCAAGTGGAGCGGCAGTCCTCCTCGTCCTCACCTTCCACCTCGTCCGCCTCCTCTCCGTCCACCTCCAGTATGGACTCACTCGTGAGCAGCTTGGATGAGTCAGATGCTGAGTCTCTGGCTGGTGTTGCTCAGTGTCCTGGTTTTGCAGGTTCTTATGATCCAACACGAGACACGCTTTTTGTGTCCAAAGCTCTCTGTCTTGTCACTCCACTCCCCTTCCTTCAAGCTTCAAGACAGTTCCTATCCCAGCTGCATCAGGCTGTGGCCTCCAACACTGCGCCGCCCCTTCCTCTTGAGAGCTACATTCACAACATCCTGTATGAGGTGCCCCTGCCTCCCCCAGGCAGGTCGCTCCGCTTCCATGGTGTGCAGGGGCCCATTTTGTGTCAGCAACCCGGGCCTGGAGAGCTTCCTCTGGGGGAGTTTCCTCTTGGGGAGGCCTTCTCTCTGCTGGGGGTGGACAACATGGTGCAGCTACTCACTTGTGTCCTGCTAGAGACACAGGTGCTCCTCTTCTCTCAAGGTATTCATTAGACTCACTCTCAGTACTTCTATAAACTCACAGCTTGTTCATCTGATTGAAAACCACATCCATGCTAATGCTAACAGAGGTCTTAATTGTTTGTAACAAGGCAACATTTTCCTGTTTTATCAAAACTACTCAGAGATCCTAAAAAAACTCTCTTTAAGATTTATCCACTGGCAATTAAGCATGAAAGCATTAAGCATAATCTTCCTATTCGGTTCTCCAAAGCAGATGGAGAGCAATAAAAAAATCAGCTTTATATTATATAAACATAACCTACTTGGCAAAGTCATTGCACGCTATAACCCTTTTTCAGACTTTGGATAAAGTATAGCTTTATGAAACAAAATAATTTATTCTCCAAACAAGAAAAACAAGAAGTGTTTTCCTAAGAAATGCTACTTACATCGTTTACATGATGTCCTATTTTCCTCCTGTTCTAAGATTACCAGAAACTGATGACAGTGGCCGAGGGCATCACCACTCTGCTGTTCCCCTTCCAGTGGCAGCACATCTATTTGCCTATTGTTTCTGCTCCCATATATCATCTACTCGATGCCCCTGTGCCGTTCCTGATGGGCATACAGCGCAGGGAAGGAGCGCAGCGATCCTCCCTCCACTTGCCACATGAGGTGAACCACTAAATTATACTGAATAATAGGCCTTTTCTGTTGTGCTATGGTTTCTATGGAGTAGGCAATGTGATGCATGAGATTCTGATAACCTTGAGAAAAAATACCACAGTATGATGGAATCATGTCATTCATCTATTCTCTTTGGCCTCAACAAGTTATTTGAATGTTCAAAAGGTTAAAATTAAGCTTTTGTCAACTGCTTGTACCAAGTTCGGTCTGCTTTATCTGAACATTTCCTCTAAGCTGTGTCTATGCTCTTCCTCCTGATTTTACAAAACTAGACCTCCTCTTTATACTGCATTATTTTAAATGCTCTTTGAAGTCTCACTGCCCCAGAAAGACAGCAGCAGAAAGAGAGCTTGCAGGGGCTGAGAGCAAAGCTATAATAATGGGTCTTACTAAACACTTACTAAGCATTTGCAATCATAATTAATTTCTGGTGTTTCAGCATTTACTTTCTTTAAAATTTGAATTAATGTATATATCTATCTGGTAATCCCACCTGTGGTTGACCTCTTTGGGAGTTTTGGCTTAAGTGGTCAAAAACATTCACACTAAAACTGTGTCATCAATGCATATTAATATGTAAAAAGGTGTGAGGGCTCTTTGTTGTCCATTAGGGAAATAGAAAAAATATCGAAATAAATGGAACCTGCTATATTTTAAAAAAATAGCATAGATTTTTTTTTTTTTTAAATATATGCGCTATTCTTTTCTCTTGCAATCCATTTCTAACATGGATTAAATGAAAAAGACCAACACACTCGTCAGCACCATGGGGATATTAACTCGAACAAGGAAGTAGCAGCGGCACAGTAAAAGCGATGTAACTGTCGGCTCTACTTGGCATGTCAAGCTTCATCTGAGACTACAAACTGACTGCCTGAGGTCACTTTTGAAGGTTGAGATGCTGCTGACTGGGCTGAGCACCACTTACTGAGACACTTTTATAAAAATAGTGACTGCCTTTTCCAGTTTGCTGCACAGGTTTTGATGTGTCCAATATTGGAATTCATATGATATCTGATCTTAGCTGGTTTCTCGTCAATATAATTATCTGATCTGTAAGATGGATGTAAAAAGTCATTAAAGTATTTTGTTTGTTTTTCAAATCTGCCCAGGCCAATCTTTGTTTTGTGGACATTGACAATCACTGTGTGGAAGCCCCTGAGGACCTTCCTGTGTTTCCAGATCAGAATGAACTCATTCAAGAACTAAGTGAAATCTTGCTGCGTTTTGGACTCCCTCCACAAGGGGGTGTGGTGACAAAGCCCACCACGACCACCCCGTCCCCTCGTCTGAAAAGCCTGGTCTTGGAGGACCTGATGGAGGACAGGAGAAATGGAAACCTCGGGGGTGAGAGTTGGCCGTGCTGGAGAAGCTGCAGGCTCTGGCGAGCCAGTGTGAAGGAGGGAAGATGGCAGACGGAATAAAGATTCTGGGACATGTATTTGAGGAGGACGATGATGAGCTGAAGGCTGCCAAGCTGAATATTCAGATGAGAGAAGTGTTTGCAGGGCGATTTGCTGCCATGTTTGGCAGGTACGACGAGTTTGTCATCCAAAGTGCTCTAGACTTGGACTCCTGGTTGAGCAACAAGGAGGGATCGTTCAGTTTTGACAAGGTACTTATAAGAATATGGCAGTCATGGAGACATCAACAGTTATATACATTTTGGTGATTTGCTAACGGCAAAGCTGTGTCTTATGTTGATGGTGAGTTGTTGATATTTCAGGGTTCCTTTCTCTCGGTTCAGCCTGCATCCCACTTGACTTTTATGTCTCGCTTCCTGGAGACAGCCATGTTTTCATCTTTGTGGATGGGAAGTTAATCTCGCGGTGGGCAGACAGGGAGCCCATGCAGCAGCTGTTTGACAGCCGGCTGGAAAGAGAGCGACTGTACGACACGGACGAGGAAGATAGACGGAACAGCCGCTACAGGAAGTGCACATCTCTGTTTGAGTCAGGTACAGATATGCTTTACTGTTGTAGTACTGTTACATCTGTATTGGGGCAGAGATCTGTAAAATCTGTAAATCTTAATGCTTGTGTCCACAGCCCAGGCCATCGAGCGCCGACTAAAGAAGGCCGACCACACAGCCATACATCCTCATCTGCTGAACATGAAAATCGGTCAGGGTCGTCATCAGCCGGGTTACTTCCCTAAACTGCAGGCTGACGTGCTTGCACAGGGACAAAGCACCAACAAGTGAGAGACTTTAAAAAAAATTGAAATACATATATTTGTCTTGTCTGACCGACTGTTTTGAATGTGTAAATGAAATACTGCATTGTCACCAAATGAACAGGTGGTCCAGTCGAGTCACAGCCTCACGCAGGTCTGATGCCAAGAGAGCCACAGGGCACTCAGGAGTGGACAGTGAAACACAGGTACTATTTGATCATATGTGCTTCTGACATACTATATGTGATTTCACCATTTGACGCTGTCACTGTATTGTAAATAAAATCTGTTTAATTTTAGGTAAATGGAACATAACTACATGTTTGCTAAAGTAATCAAAAATACATTGCTTTCAAAATAGTTTATGTAGTCCCCTAAGGCATGGCTTTAAACATTGAAGTTACGTAGAAATTATTGTTAATGTGGCCAAATAAAAAAAACAAGTGATTATATGTATTTGAGTATTAGTATTACTGTATTAGTGATGTAATACAGTAATACTGTACTTAGCCATTTTAAAACTACCAGTAAACCTTAAAACCAAGTTTTCTAATTATTCATGCTCAACTTACTCTTTTACAGAAGCACATATTTTCGAGGAAGAGCCTCTCTCACTCAAAGCTACTTGACCCATCACCTCAGGCCATCACTCAGACTCATCGGGAGTTCGTAGATGGACTGCTAAACGAGTGTCGTTTGAAGGTCGGTATATTTCACTTTCGGCTGTTAATGCTTTTTCTCCATCACTGTCTTGTCTATTAATGGAACGTTTCCTGGCTACGTAGACTAAGCGGATGCTGATGGAAAGGATGGGCAAGGAGTGCGCAGAACTCGGTCAGGGAGAAGCCAGCATTACCGGCTTGCAGGAGAACACTCTGATTCATAGTCTGTGCGACTTACTGGAGAGAACCTGGGGCCATGGTCTGCAGCTAAAGCAGGTCAGTTGCAGACATCAGTACCAATCATGTGACCTGCAAAAATCAACTGTCCTGTGTAAACGTATTCATATCACACACATGAGCACACAAACATGTCTTTATGAACAGGTTAGATTAAAGTATTGCCTATTGTTTTTAAACAGGGGAAGTCTGCTCTGTGGTCCCATCTGCTCCACTACCAGGCGGCACAAAGAAAGACAGAGGCACCAGCTGATACTCCAGGTCAAAGCTCTAATTGGGGTTGCATATACAGTATATTTGACTTTTACAAATCAGTGGGTTCAGTCAAATAATCATTGTATGTATTTCTATTTAGGTTCTGATCAGAAAACCTTAAATGATGTTACTCTAAACCTAAGAGGATCAATAACACAGGATATGAGGTAAGAAAGGCAAACACAGTATTGTGTGTATATAGCTGTAAGATTATAATAACCCCCCTAATTTAAAATGTGTTTAAAAATCATTTTAGTATGTCTTTATAAAAAGAACATACATTGTCATGTGACTGTATCTGAGACCTTGAACAATAGTGTGTTTACAAAGACGTTAAAGACTGAATATGCTTCTGACATTTTCCCAGGTTTATTCGGACAATGAGTGAGGGTATGTCTGAGGTGGGCCAGGCCAGGGCTTGGATTCATCTGGCCTTGGAAAAGAAAATGCTGTCTCAACACCTTAAAGAACTGCTTACAAACCAAGAACTAATTCGGTAAGAGTTACTTCTTGATCACAGTTGATAACAGTATGTTAAATAACTTTATTATATTTCCTGTTTGTGGCCATGTAGACAACTGTATAAACCGCATGCATTCCTGCTCTGTGAGGAGGAACGGGAGCAGTTTTTATTCCACCTTCTGTCTTTGAACACTGTGGACTACCTCTGCTTTACTCGAGTGTTCACCTCTATTAGTAAGTGATCAAAAACAAAATGAATGTTGCAGTTTTTTGCCACGCAATCCTCTTTTAAGAGGTTTGACTCTTTACTTATTCCCGGCCTCTTCTCCTGTTCTCAGGTATTCCATATCGTGTTGCTATAATACCCATGAAGAAACTAAGCATTGCTATGGCAACCGTTAACCCTTGGGTGTGTGTGTCAGGAGAACTGGGTGATTCAGGAGTTAGACAATTCCCCAAGAATACACAGGAGATTTTTTTTCAGGTTTGTTTGATGAATGTGTTCTTAAAAGTACAATATGTGTATGACATTAAGAGCTACTCTAAACATTAGTGCTTTCTCTTCTAGTGCAAAAACCTTGGCAGGCTCAGCACTTTGCAGCTGGGTCAGGAGAACTCAGGCCTGCTGGCCAAGTGTCTCATCGACTGCGTCATGGTGTACAACGAGATCACTGGACACACCTACAAGTAACCTTTTCTTATTCTTGTTTAACAAATCAATAATCATTGTAGACATTGCTGTGTACATTTTCAAAAGATGACAAATGGGAATTCAGTTTGCAAATGGCAACACCGTCTACATGTGCTCAGCATTTATTTTCATCCTTCAGTTCTGATTTGTCATGTTGTTAGTACCGTGCAAATCTTTTCAAACAATTTTGTAAAGGCTACGAGTAACTTTAGGCTTCAGACCTTGTTATGTTGGACTTGTGCAGAATGGAAAAAACACCATATGGAGTACCTAGAGTTACACATGGTTAGTTTTTAGGACCTGTGAGTCATCAAAGACTGCTAAACTGGGATTTGTGTGACAAGATTGCTAAAGTAGCATAGCCTACATCAAGGTCAATTGCAGATCATTAGATATTATACAAATGCATTGTAGGTTCAATAGATAAAAACACGTACGGCTTGGTAGCTATGCAACAACATGTGATGGCCATAGCTTCTGAGTAATTCTTGCACCAACTGCTTAAAAACAACAAAAAAGCTGCCCACTCAGGTAAACACAAGAGATGACAAGCTTTTTGCTTCCTGTTCAATGCATCATTGTTGAACTGAATAATTACTATCTTAGGTTTCCTTGTGGGCGTTGGCTTGGCAAAGGTGTGGGCGATGGCAGCCTAGAAAGAGTCCTCATTGGCCAGCTGGTGACACCTGGTGGAGATGAGGATTCTGGGAGATGGTCAGGAACACCCCCAGAGCTGGCCTCCCCTTCTCAGACCATGATGACAGTGCTGGGATCGCTTGGCAGTCGCAGCAGTACGTACTGACAAAGAGTGCATTCTTTAGTACAATGGCTGACCTACTTGTTGCAAAATTAACACACACACACATATTCATCTCCTATATCACCTTTCCTTTATGTGCTTGTCCTCAGCCTTCAAACTATTTTTTTCAAAGCAACTGTGTGACTCTCTTTCTCTCTGTGCAGGAGTGCAAGCTGTTGAAGTACAAGAGGACATGAGGGAAGCGGCGAATAACCTTGTTAAATATTTCCATAAACCTGAGCAGGAGGTTTGTGTCTGTAATACTGATTGTCTCCTTGCTTGTTTCTGAATGCATTTTACACATACTGACCATGTACTCATCTTCATTTGAAAGAAACCTTAGTGTCTGGTCTGAAAGTAAAATACAATTTTAAGGGCCATAATTTTGATAAACAGTTTTTGAAACTAGGATAAAATGGTAGATTGTTATGTTTACCTTATATTACCTGGCGTCTCCTGTACAGGCCTAATTTATATCTCACTATCAGAAAGGGACTTAGACTTAAACAACACTCTTTACTTGATCTCTTATGAACCGCTAGTTGGAAATAGTCCCAACATGTACCCAGACTATTTACTGCTAGAACATATTTGAAGTACTATCAAAGTATACCCAAAACTGAAATATGATTCTTCTGCTAAAAGAGTCCATTAACTTCCTGTCCCATTTCTGTTGTCCCAGAGGGGAAACTTGACAGTACTGTTATGCGGTGAAGGAGGCCTGGTGCTTTCTTTGGAAAAGTTTTTGCTCCATGGGTTCAAATTCAGCCGACTTTTCCAGAGGAATGTGTTTGTTTGGGACTTTGTAGGTAAGTTAAGCAACTTGTAAAAATGAAAACCTTATAAAAATGACAGCTTTCTGTCTGTCTCCATCTAGTGGCTGTAAAGTGAATCCATGTCTGAAAATACATGCTTTATCTAAATTTCTTACATTTATTACACAGAGAAAGCAGTGTTGTCCTTGGAGACAGCTGATCAGATGGGTGACTTGATTGGATCCACACAAACTAAGGGTCAACCATGGGATTTACTGTGTCATTATGTCAATGCCATCAACTCCTCCCCTCGGAATATTGGAAAAGAAGGCAAATTCCAGCTGTTTGTCTGCCTGGGAATCAGGTGAGGTATTAAAGTTACAAACAAAAACTCTAGTGAGGACACCCAAAAGGTAATACTAAAAAGAAGTCAAAAAGAGTCAGAAAGAGTTCTAGTACTAGTGCAATACTGAATGTTAAATTGACATAAATGCAACAGAGCTGAAAATTAAGGGATGATGTCAGGAAGGACATTTAGCCCTGGAACCCACAAGAAAGATTCATTAGGTGCATAAAAAGATGACAGAGATGGTCATGTCCCTGCAAACAGCAACATGTTATCAAAATGATCACCTCAACTTATTTTACTTATTTAAATAGCTACTCTTCACTAATTGTTGTTGTACCTGTGGTTTTTGTACTTTTGCTCTGTGTTTTTATCTAGAGAAATGTATAATATTGGGGAAATTGTGTGTATTAAAATGGAATGGTAATATAGTAGTTATTATGATAGATGCATCATCATCAAACAAAATGAATATAGAATTTTTAACCATATCTTAACATGTAAACCTAAAAATAGGGCATATGTATTGTAATTTATTTGACATTCTTGAGTTGACATTCTAAATCATTGTAGTATTTTTTTTTTTTTTTAAGGCAACAAATTCCGATTTTATAGCCATTTTTGTTTTTATCTGAGAAAAAAATATCCATGCTTTTAGTTTTTAAGATTTTAAGGTTTACCAAGAAATTATAGACAGCTGTGTGTAGTGTGTGCTGTCAAATATGTTTTTAAATGTTTTATTAAATGTGTAATTAACCCCTTTGTTTTGATAACAAATTCAGTAAAGTTTATTTTATTTATTTTTTTGCAGGGACCAGCTTCTCGCTCAGTGGCTTACTCTCCTGGCTGAGTGCCCCCTCACAGCCCGGACCTATGAAGACAGTGCTTTGCTTCGGGACCGTGCTGCAGTCCATTCCCTGTCTCGTATCTTGCACACACTTCATGAGTTTACTATCACCCTGGAAACAGCTTTGATTAAAGGGGTTGACCTCTGACGCTGAGAGAAAGACTCTGGGACCTGTTGAACGTCCGTGTCATTCAGAGACAAATGTATTCAAAAGGGACTAACATGAAGAGGAGGTCTGCAACAGAATCTGTACATATTTGGCTATGTTCATTTCTGTACAGTTAATGTCATATACTATACCTGTATTGTATCTGCTTTAGGAAATTATTCCATTTTCTTATGCTTGTTTACACTGTGAATCCTGTTTTCTTCAGCAGACTCATTCTGAGACTTATTCATACTGTAGTGTTATATCTACTTTAGATATTTTCACAACTTGAGTAACATCTAGTGTACCTGAACTACCGTAGATCCAACTGTGACCATCCCTCGACTGCTGTAATGCTTGCACTTGAATTTGAAACTTAGCACATGCATGGCCAAAATATATTGGTTTTACGTTTCACTGTGTTTGTTGGAAATGTCCGGAATTAAGGCCTAACATTTCTCCTAACTTAAGTACCTGGGTAAAAGTTATGTTTTCACTGTTACTGGATCATTCTTTTATTATACTTTGTATCAAACTGTTATTGTTATTTTTTTAGGTCACGAGATCTGGAGAACACTGGAACAGAGCCGGTGGCCTGTTTGTGTCAGTTTTGTCACTGTTGTCATTGTAAATCATTTGATCTTTGGTATTTGTGCCTGTCTATTAATATGTCAAAGAAGACTGGAATATTTTCTGTACAAAGCTGTATTATTTATGTCCATATAAATGCAAGGTTATCTGCCCTCCTTTATTTATTTGATGAAAAATAGTCTGTTCATGAATGGACAGTTGATTTAGACATCAGATAGAGCACAGGTTCTTTAAAAGATTGGTAATTATGTTGAATTTCATTTAACAGTTAAGAAATTCTGTTTCCTGCACTGTCCTGACAGTACTCTGTAATCCTAAATGACCAAGCCACTATTATCTTTTAAATACTGCTGATGGAAAAAGCAATAATTGTTATTTATGAAATGTGTTGTTAAAGAATAAAAATTATTAACATAATGTTTGCTGGACTAAGTATTTGTTGTGCCTTAAGCATTTAAGATAGTCCTAGTTCATATGTGTAGAGAATACACAATGATAAAAAATATTTAAATTACTGCAGTGTCCTTACACTGGTTGTATCAGAGATTCAATTTTAAAGTACTATTGTAAACAATGCCAAGTCTATTCTAAGATACAAGATCAAAACAATAGTGTTATGTAGCGATATGTTAACCCTATGCTTCTGTAAATGAGGGGAAAACTTGCAAGAAACAATATAGATTTGGAAGACTGGCTAATAGATTGAGACCCTGTTTCGCTCTTCTTTTATTTAAATACATAAGTGGGTTGTTGTCACGCGATTCATGTCAACAAAGCGCGTCTCGCTGCTAGACGCCGAGCCTCCTAAAAACCGTAGGCCTCCAGACGGGCCATCTGGCGTTTTGTAGTAAAAACTAAAGGCCCCGCCCTTTTGCTTACATTCTCCAATGTACCATAGCAACCGGGGCCGAGCCCCTGTTCCCGCGCAATGTTCCATCCTTATATGGCCAGTAGAATGCAGACGCACGGACACGTCACACGTCGTTTATGTAAATTGTTTGATTGAAGAAAAAGAAAAAAACCTTCTGCTCTACTCTGAAATGGAGGTGTGGATACAGCGCATGCGCTGTTTGGCCACAACTATCCAGTCCCGTCCACAAGCGCCGACATCAACAAGAGCGAGTTACTGATGCGGGTTGATTTTCATATTAGTCACATTGTAACAACGCGCTATAAGGACTTTTACTTTATCAACTTCACGCAACTTGAGCAAGGTAAGAACTGTTGATGCATGTTTTAACGTGTGCTATAGATTTGGGCTCTAAATGTTTTTGATGTCGGTTATAGTGTTAGAAGATATAATTCAAAACAAGCTTCGAGTTGTCTTAGAACCATTGCTCTTGTTCGACCTGCAGCAAGCACAAGAATAGCACCAGGGATGAGTAACCTTTTAAAACCTGAGCTGGTAAAGTGTATAGCACATAAAATAAACCATAGACATGTTAAAAGTGTATCAGATTGAGCTTAGCATGCAAACATGATGAGCAGTGATATTGCTGGCTTGCACATTGACTCTGCTGCTGCTGCAGTGAATTACTCCATAACCCGGACTCACATTGACACAAAGTTGCTTGGTGTAAACTGATTTAAGTGTTCCACGTCCCTCTGAAGTGTTTCCATGATCACAATGTGGCTGTAGCGCCAATAGTCTTCTCCACATTTAGGCTACGCGTAGGCTACTAAATAAGCCAAGTTGAGTCTCACGCCCACCCGCACGAGAGGCATCTCAGCACGCGGGCGCCTCTGTCAACAAAACAGCCGCTCTTCGACAAAGCCGTGTAAAACTAGAACAAAGTCAAGTATTTAACTTCGGACGTTGAAATGGTGCAGTAGTGGACGTTTAAAACCGCCCGCTTTGAACTTAGGACACATGTGTTTGTAGGAGGACTGTTGCAATGACGCGGCTCTGGAATAACAAAGAGTAAAGATCAAATTACACCGTAGTCCTACAAAAGCTTCCCTTTGGTTAAAAAACACGTATGGCCTTTATATTGTATTTGTTTTACTTTCTTTTACGAATAAAGTTGGGAAAAAGCTAGCTAAGTAGACCGTCGTCGAGTAGCTAGGCTATAGGACGGGCATTATAAAATGGTTGCGCATGAAGCAGGTCGTGTGGCATGCCATGCTTCCTCGCTGGAGTGGGCGGTGAAATCGGTGATTTACACTTTATCTTTCGACAAAAACCCGAGCGAATTTGTCGTTTTACTCTTATATGTCAAAATTGCCGCAGTTGTTACACAAGACAAGTCGTCCTCTTCGAATTATGGCCAGTTTGCTTAATTTTTTTACAGCTTTAGCGGAAAATCGCATCACACCTCCTTCTCCACGCAGCCTCCGCCTTTGAAGTGTGCTCAGTGTTGTAGAGTTGTGACGTTCGCGAACGAACCGATTCTTTTGAACGGCTCGCAAACATGAACGATGGGAGCCGAGTCGCGGCTGGTGGGGAGCCGTTCTTTCTGTCGTTCTTTTTTCCTATGCGTGTCTCACACTGATGCACACAAATGAGCTCCTCCGCGAGACAGAACAGTTATAGGGGGAGGGGCGCACCCAGCGCAGGCCGACCCTTTATAGCGTGATGATATTAGTTATTAGTTGTGCATGCATCCTTCACGTGAGTACTTCATTGCAGCCCACTTTGTTATTGTTCATTGACTTGAAGGGGCTGATGTCCTATTTGCAAAGTTTACAGTAGTAATAGTATGTAGTATGTAGACATTTCCATTTTATTTATTCTAATTTTAACTACTTTAAATATTTTGTTTTCTAACAAAATGTTCTTGTGATAATGTTCTTGTGTGGAAGTGTTTGTAGTAAAAGCTGTTTTACACAGAAATTCATTGCAGCCGGCTTTGTTTTTGATGTTTATTTGTGAGTAGGTATTGTATGAATAACATAAGTCAACGTAGCTTTGCACACACACACACACACACACACACACACACACACACACACACACACACACACACACACACACACACACACACACACACACACACACACACACACACACACACACACACACACACACACACACACACTTTGTACTAAATGTTAATCCAAAATAGTGATGTCACTGACTAAGCAGAGGGGTTTGTGCAACCCTATGGAATAGAGTCCACACATGACAAATGAGCTAATAATCAATATTTCAGAATAATTCAAACTCAGATATTGGTGTGTGATATCTGAGTTTTAATTATTTGACTACAAATCTCACCTCCCAGTGATTATTTCCAGGATAAACTGAGATGCCCCCAAGCTGGCTTCTTAAAACTGACTAAATATTTAAAAAGAGCCAAAGAGCCGTTCTTTTGAACGGCTCTTTGAAAGGAACGGATCGCGAAGATCCGGATCCCCTCAAAGAGCCATAAATCCCATCACTACAGTGTTGCCATGTTGAGTTGCGTCACGTACTGTATTCTGCTGCAGAGATCGTCTAGGTTTTACAGATGGGCTCCTCCAAAGCTAAAAAAGTGGGCGGTGATGGAACACGTGTAGCACACCGAGTTGTAGAAGCTAAACAAATGACTGCCTTATTAATTATGGTAATTTCACATTTTACTTTGTTTTGCTCTGAAACATATTGTGATTTATATATGAACAAAAACATTGGCTTATCCCTAAGTCTTTCCCCTTTATAGGCCATATTATTATATTTTATGATACATTTGCAGTCGGCTATCCAGTGACACGTTGTTATTGGAATCAGAATTATGTTATTGGCTATGACAATATTCTCGGTTCCTTCTAAATTAAGTACATTTCTGTAATGAAGAGTGTCCCCTCTGACTTCTTTGACCTTATCGACTAGAAAACGGTGATGAACAGAAATGGCAGCCATGTGGTATTTCCCCATGCAACACGCCCCTAAAGTATTTCATCGAGATTCCAAAGTGGGAGATCCTATACTGTTGGCGTGCTCTGGTAGCTCTCCGTGGCACCGCACTGTCAGAAGACCCCGAGGACTGATGGCAAGAAAAAAAGCAGTCTGGGGGGCGCGGCTCACAGTTTTGCCGCAGTTCAGGTCTCCATGTGGTGCGCCGAGAGTTAAATTTGCCTAGCAACATAAATCATAATTCCTCTGCACATTCCTCAGCTTCGTAGATGCAGACTGGACCCTCCCTTTTACGTTTATTCTCACAATTTGATGCTTTACAGGGCTAAAATTAAAGCACGATGCAGAAGCTGGAGGCAGAGTGCGCAAATGTTACATTTTAAACCCCCAGAATTTATCATGCAGCAAACACAGCGCAGCGTAGTGACCCGATCTGTCTGACACGATGTCTGACTGTTGACCTACTTCTCCATGTGGGTCAATGCGGAGAGACGCATACATCAACTCACTTTACCAAACATTTTCTTGGTTATATTTTTTAAGATTAAATGTGAAACACAACAGGACCGCACACACAAAAGCACTTCTGCACAATCATGCTGCTATAGATGCACGCTGATGTATGGCGATGCTGACCGTTGAATGTTAATGTTTTTACCCAGATGTTTGGCTTCCACAAGCCGAAAATGTACAGGAGTCTGGACGGCTGCTGCATCTGCCGCGCAAAGTCCTCCAGCTCTCGTTTTACAGACAGCAAGCGCTATGAGAAGGACTTCAAGAGCTGCTTCGGGTAAGAGGCAGTGGCGGACAAACACGTGGAGCTACCCACCTGTAACGTGTACTTTCCAGATAGTCAGTCTTTTTATTTAAATTTTTTTACATTTTCTAATTGCCTTGCAGGTTGAGTGAAACCCGCTCTGGAGAAATCTGTAATGCCTGTGTCCTCCTGGTCAAACGGTGGAAAAAGCTGCCAGTGGGGACTAAGAAGAACTGGAATCACGTAAGTAATAATGATATTGTTTAGAAGATGTTAAAGAAACTATGTTATAAACAATAGACATTAACATGAAAGGTCATAACAGAGCCTCTATGTCAATATTCTTCACGCTCTCTTTAGGTGGTGGACGCCAGAGGAGGTCCAAGCCTAAAGATAACATCCCGGCCCAAGAAGATAAAGTCCATTTCAAAGAAAGCCCGACCAAGTCAGATCAGCAGGCTGCAGAAAGAGCTCAAGAGAAACAGTCAGTGTGGCATGTCTTGCATATTAGTGCTGTTTTCTTTTTTTTTTTTTACTTACCCTCAGTAAGTACCCTTAAGTTTAATTGTTTGTCATTTTCAACAGACTCTGATGCACACAGCACTACCTCCAGTGCTTCTCCAGCTCAGTCTCCCAGCTACAGCAACTTGTCTGATGATGGATCTGACACTGAGCTCAGTCCCGGGTCCAGCCGCTCCCCAGTTTTCTCCTTCTTAGACCTAACCTACTGGAAGAGGTACACAATGAGCATTTACTGACACTTCTGTATTTAACCTAATGTTGTTTGATTTGATTATGGGGTAGTTAAGTACTTGTATACATTATTTATTATAAACATATTACATGAATAAACTAAACTATAAAGTTGTGGTTGCTAAAGTGATGCAGCTTCCCAATATAGAACTCAGTGCTAATACTGTGCACCTGAGTGGTTTGGCCTCTTAAATAGGGCATCTAACCAGTTTGGCCTATTACGTGCCTACAGTATTGCACAATACACAGTAATAGTCTAACAAAAATACATAAAATGGAAAAAAGAGCATATAAAGAACTATTACTATTATTATTATCAGTCAAATTTTATTTTCTCATTACCAAATTAGCATATGTTCTGAAATATGCATTAAAATGATATGTTTTTAAATTGTCTATTAGATGAGATTATTGTTAGTGCACAAAAAAGGTGACCCTTTATTTTACTGTGTACTTGTGTTTTTAGAGATTGAATGGCTTTAGGTATTAGTTAGTAGTTGAGTTGTGAAGCCTGTCATCCATCTCCATTGTCTGTGCATCTGTATCATGTGTGTCCAGGCAAAAAGTGTGCTGTGGAATCATCTACAAAGGCCGCTTCGGTGAGGTGCTCATTGACCCCCATTTGTTCAAACCATGCTGCCGCAAAAAGCAACGACAACAGCAGCGGCCTGAGGAGGAAGAAGAGGATGAGGAGGAAGAGGAGGAGGAGGAGGAAGTAGAGGTTGAGATGGGCCAGGGGGAAGCAGCTGTTGGCTTGCAGAAATCCCAGACAGACGAGGAGGAGAAAGAGATGCCAATGTGTGAGGAAGAAAATGCAGAGTCTGCTCCACTGTGTGTTCCCGTGACAACCCCTCCGACCAGGAGTGTGGCCGTTGCAGAGCAAGGCTGGTAAAGATCTAAACCTCGTTTTGCACACATCTCTGAAGACATCTTGGGGTGTTGCTTTTTGTCAAGCACTTACTGAAAGAAGTGGCCTCAGATTGCCTTCAATCATCAAGCAGCTCAAATACTCAGTTGTACTCAACATTTTCAAACTTTGTTTTATTATGTTAAAACAGTAAGTTTTGGACTTTTTTTGTTTTGTTTGTCGCTGTTTTTTTTTAATTTTATTATAATGTAACTATCCTAATGATGGACCATCATTTATGGTGTTTTTAATCTATTTTAGACAAAATGCTGGAGTTCTCGTTTGCTGGTTCATTCACAACAAGATTTTATTCCAAAATGCAATAACTCCACTTTCAGCGGTGAAGCGGTGCTACCTGAAAATCATTACTTAATATTTCATACCTATAGTCAAAGGCATATATGTTAAAATGACTATTATAATGAAGTTACTGTAGATTTGCTTCTTTTGGTTCAGAAAAGAATCTTGAAAAGAAATGGTGGTTATCTCGTTTTGGAATCAATGGCTCTTGACAGTGACACACAGACCTGTACAGCTGCCCTTGTGTTTGCGTCTATTTATATCCACATCCATTCCTCTCAAAGACTTTGTTTGTAGACTGGATAAATGTGTCTGTTCAAATATGTGGGTTTCCATTTTAATAAGGCCTATTCACAGCTTCAACAGCAAATACACCAGCCTTAATAATAATAATAATGTGTCATGGACAGTGCTTGTGTTAATTCTGGAATTGGTATTGAGGAACAAAAAGGGACAGTAGCTATATTTATTGTGGCCTCAGCAACACATAGTGCATTTTGCATGAATGGCAAGCCCACTCATCCAAAAGACCCAATGATCTGATGCATGAGTACTAAATTGCATGGCCTTATATAAACTGTAAATTTTCCTTTTATTTTTTATTTGTTTTTTATCAACTTTTTTCCGAAGTTTTAACTTATTTTTGTATATAAAATGAAAAATGAGAAGGGGAAAAAAAACTTACAATACCACAAAATTACACAGTGATACCCACAATCGGTATATAGTCATTCAGCAATATTAGTATCAGTACGCTCTGTCATTCCCGGTCAGTATATGGTAAAAGATTTTATAGCCTACAAGCTGAAATTACCATAGCCTCATATATACCACAAATATGTTGTGATATATAGTCGAATATTACTTTATTTATCAAATTAAAGCCAAAGCACATTTAAATTCACCCAATGTCAACTCAGTGCAGGTTTCTATGGACACTTGTGCTTGTTCGAGGTCATTTGTATGTACGTTTATGGTATTCGAAAAGAACACTAATATGAAAGTTTCATACATGTGATATTGTTAGGAGCAGTGGGTGTGTTCTGTACATAAGGGGATGGGAGAGCCAGATGGCTCTTAAATGTCTTTCATTATTTATTTAATATTTATTTGTATCACCGTATCCTGGCTTAGATTTTTTTAGACCTGTTTAGTAAGGCTTTTAAATACATCAGAAATCGAATGTAATTCTGGCACAGACCTTGGTTTACTTTGTGTGGAATTACTGGGTGTCAATATTTGTGAACTGTTGTTGTATTTATTTACTGCTTAACTCTAATCCTAACTTATTCAGTACCATGACTTTGGCTCTGTATCATTTAGACTCAATGCAACAAAACTGTACTTTTCCTTCTTAGCTTCTAGCGTAAAATGTTACAGAATTGTAGAATATCTAACTTTAGACTTGCATGTTCTGTACTGCTATGCATTTACTTAGCTTTCAAGTTAGACAAAGCAGTTTTTGTATTTTTATACTTCATGTAATTTTTTACTTGTCCCTTAATAAAAGTAATTTTGTGAGTTTTCTTGATTTATGAAGTCACTGAATATGTTTTTAGAAATACCTGGTCTTGATAATAAAACTGATCAAACATAAAACTCAGTATGTGATTTATAACATGGTTTAGACCTTTGATAAATGACAGTTGGTGCAGTGTAGTCTGAAAGATAACAGAAATTATCAAGTGGTTTTAATGTTGTTTAGTGTTTTAGCCACGCTGGTAATATGCTTTCAATGTAATAATGAATGGATAATGTACAACATAAAATACAGCAGCACATCGTAGACACTGGAGGGCAACAAACTGCAGCGCAGCCTTTATGCTGCCTGATTTACAACAGACGAAGAAGTAAATGATCGGTCTTGTGACCGGAAAACTATTGCACTTATGGCTGGTTGCTAGCAGATGTTGTTATGCAGCTGAAACATTTTTGTCAGTTGTAATAGTCAATGTGGTAGTTCATTTATCTTATTTATTGATTCAAGACAACCACAGTGGCATAAGAAAACGGTAAAATAAAGGTGCTTTATTACTCACTTTTTATTCAGCCATACGCAAAGGTTCAAATATAATCTAAAAACGAACCAGTCTTCGTCGTTTAAGCTCCCTTTTAAAATGACCTAATTTATAAAAATCTACTATGATTACTGGAAATTTAGTTGTTCATTGCATTCTATTGATTTGTACATTGTCTATGTTACACACATACCCTTTGGCACAAGGTAAGTTTCATATTTTTCTTATCTTTCATTTTCAGGTTTTTATTCTAACCTGTCATCATGGTGGAGCCTACAGCATCTGGTGTGTTCTGTAACAGGATGCTGAGCATGGTCAACTCTGAGGATGTCAATGCCATCATCCAGGCTCAGAGACATATGTGAGCTGCTGTGTACCTTGGAGCTCATTGAAGCTCCTTTCATACTTAATTTTACAATGCATCTGCCTTGTCTAACTACATATTTAAAAATTGTCTTCTTATAGGCTTGACCGGTTTGAGAAAACAAATGAAATGCTGATAAATTTCAACGGGCTGTCAAATGTTAGATTGCAACAGATGAATGAGCGTTTTCTGCTTCACACTCGGACTCTTGTGGACATGAAGAAAGACTTGGACAGTATCTTTAGAAGGATCAGGTAAGGTTTACTCAGGCGTTACCAAACATAAAGCACATGAACATGCAGAACATCTTGGCTCTGTCTTCACCATAGGACTCTAAAGGGGAAGATTGCAAAGCAATACCCTGAGGCTTTTAGCAGTAAGTTGACCTGTTTTGACTATTTACATAATTAAAACCAGCCTTTGTCTGTCTCCCTAAAACTTCTTTATATATTTCAGATATCCACGAGTCACCCATTCTGGAGGACGACGACGATGAGTTCGACCCCGTGCCCCCCAGCTTTGCCACCACTACCACCACAGCCACTTCAGAACAGAGCACAGAGTCATGTGACACAAGTCCAGACGTGATCTCGCCCACAGTGAGCAGATGCTCTGAAGATCTGTCCCAGGAACCTTCGGACACGCCTATCTCTGACGTCCAAGAGATTGGTGTCCTGCGGGACGAGGGCCCTGACTCTGTTCCTGCAGAGTAGAGCGGACTTTTAAAGGCATTTTAGTCACACATTTGAGCTTTAAATGGCTTTACCTGTATACTTTATCTTCTACTGTTTCTTAACTGAGACTGTCCTGATCACCTTGTAAGGATGTTTGTTTGCATGCTTCCTCATTCTTTGTCCGCACTGATCTAATCTACAATAATGGGGAAATGTTACACAAGACACCTAAGGTCTGTTGTAATCATGATCATACACATTTTTATTTATTCTGTCAAAGCTTCGTGTTCTGGTGGACCACAAACCAGGAAGTACTGTATATGTGGGATGAGAGGAGGTCTTTCAATACAACATTCAACATTTTTTAAAAATGTTTTTGTATATTTCTGACTCCGGCACAAGTAACATAGTGTCAGTAGTAATATAAAGAGTGTAATCTGTCTTAGGTTTGGCTCAAGGCACACACATTATTTTAAAATCTAGACCAATTTCAAAGATTTAGATTTCCTCCATTTATTTCAGATGATATGTCTGTGATGATTATCATTTGTTTATGTCAAAGACATTTAAAAACTCGCAAGAAAATATTTGTATCAACTCTCAAAACTTACTAAAACCATGTGATTAGAGTTCATTCAGTTATAATGCTCTGGCAGTAACAAGTACAAGGCAACAAAATGCAGTTTAGCATCTAACCAGCAACTGTGGGTAAAGAGTTTGATTTATAAAACTGTATCAAAGTCACAAATGCAGTTAGATTGGATATAGGAAAATGTTATATACATATACATTCATTCGCAGAAATACATTGTAGGACACAGTGCTGGATGAAAAATACAAATAGACAGGCTATAAATGTAGAGCAATGCATATAAACAATGACTTAAACAATGACAATGCAAATAAATCTATATAACCTCAGGTATGTCTTTATTATTATTAAAACAATAGATTAATGGTAAACGGACATTAATGATGAAGTTAAAAAAAGAATTTTTCCTCTTTGCATTGATTTGTGATTATTCTGCCTAATGGGCATTACGTTTAGTATGTATTAGATTAACAACAAGGCAGTGTTTGTTTAATCATTTTAATATATAAAGCATAAAGTAATACCAGGCGTGAAACATTTTAATAGTAGTTTAGCATGCCCACCGAAAGAGGGCGCTAAGTGAAAAAGTCTTTGGTTTTTACACACAGTGGGGTCAAACGACACTGTTGCCGGACACGTCGCGTTTTGGTAGAGTGAGGACATTTCTTTCCTGTGATTACATATTCATAACTTCATATTTAAATTTTCTTCACTGTATTCTTCTGCTCGCTTTTTGAAAGGAAAATCATTTAGCTTAGCCTAGCTCTGTTAGCTTGTTATACTCAACGCCAGCATGGTAACCCGGCCAGAACCTCAGACTTAGGTTAACCAAATGACAATGCTTCCGCAGCACCAAATAGCGAAAACCAAGCCATAAGAAAAACGCTGGCTTGTTCTGGGACATAAAATGAGGAGACTGACCAAAAAGAAGGCTCTAACTCTGGTGAAAGAGTTAGACGCTTTCCCTAAAGTTCCCGAGAGCTATGTGGAGTCTACAGCCAGCGGTGGGACAGGTACAGCACAGTCAGGACGTGTAAGATTGTGGATTAACCGGCCTAACCTATACAGTGGTTAATATAGTGTTTATTCTCCAGTGTCTTTGATAGCATTCACGTTCATGGCAATCCTCGCCTTCCTGGAGTTCTTTGTGTACAGAGACACTTGGATGAAGTACGAATATGAGGTGGACAAGGATTTTACCAGGTAAGAGTCAGCTCATAATGTGATGATCTGTGTAAATATTAAATGTACTCCCTAACGACAGCTTCACTTACTTTTCTTAGTAAACTGAGGATCAACGTTGACATTACAGTTGCAATGAGGTGTCAGTGTAAGTGGTAATTTTACAGTGTTCTTTTTAAACAGTTTATTAAAGTGCTATATAAATCTTGTATTCTAATCTTGTATGTATTTTGATGTTTATTATTATTGGCCTTTTTGGATACAGATATAGGTGCAGATGTCCTTGATCTGGCAGAAACCATGGTCGCCTCTGATGGTTTACAATATGAGCCAGTAAGAACATTATGCAACAGTAAAGCGTCATTTAACACAGAAACCTACAATTTCCTCTTCACATATTTTTAATTATTTATTCAGGTAAATTTTGAGCTCTCTCCTCAACAAAGACTATGGCAAATGTAAGTACACACCTTAGTAATATTCATTTAAAGTCTGATATTTACTTTAAGCAAGGAGCCAGACTTGTTTACCCATCTGCTGTTTAATCAGGGCATTGTTCTCAGTAGTTTAAATGAAAACACGTTTTTCTCAAAGATTCTAAAGAACAATGCTTATAGTTCTCATATTTTTTTTATTGTTATTACATGTTCAAGTTTTTGTGTCTTTCTTAATTAAGTTTATTTTTAATTTTTTATTATATTTGTTTTCTTTGTTATTGTCAGGACTCTTCTGCACATCCAGGAGCGTCTCAGAGTGGAGCACTCCCTGCAGGATGTGCTCCTCAAGACTGCATTAAAAGTCGCTCCACCAGCTCCAATTAAAAAGTACTGAAGATTTATTTATTTTCTTGATGTGTAAAAAAAAAAAAATTGGTGAGATGATTTTGTTTGTATTTCTTAACAGCGTGGACAGTTCTGTTCCCCTTAATGCCTGCAGGATTCATGGACATCTTTATGCCAACAAGGTGGCAGGGAACTTTCACATTACTGTTGGCAAGTACGTTTGTGTAAAAGCACTGTCAACACTATAGTGATGTAATGTTCTTCGTGCTTGATTTCTATGTTTATGCAATGTTTATTTTTTTTGCATAATATGTTGAATGAGTAATTACTTTCCAAAGACTGACATCCAGTCTTTTCACTTTGCACAGGTCCATCCCACATCCCAGAGGCCATGCCCATCTAGCTGCTTTAGTTAGCCATGACTGTAAGTAGTATTAATACATCTTTTAATTCTTTATGTTTTTAGCATAAAAGACAAACTTATAGCAATATTTTTGTTTTTGTAAAACAGCCTTTAATTTCTCTCACCGGATTAACCACTTGTCCTTCGGCGAAATGATCCCTGGGATTATTAGTACACTGGATGGCACAGAAAAAATCTCTGCTGAATGTATGTATTTATATGCATGATATTGATACCACCTTTTATACATGTTTCTTACCATTTTTTTTATCACTCTGCAGCTAATCACATGTTCCAGTATTTCATCACCATTGTGCCAACAAAACTGAACACCTACAAAATTACTGCTGAGACACATCAGTACTCTGTCACAGAGCGGGTACGTTCAGTGTGTTGCATTATGTTGCAGTATGTATCGTCACTATAGTATGTGTATTCTGTTTGTTCTGCAGGAAAGAGTAATAAACCATGCTGCAGGCAGTCATGGAGTCTCAGGAATCTTTATGAAATATGATATCAGCTCGCTGATGGTCAAAGTCACCGAGCAGCACATGCCTTTTTGGCAGTTTCTTGTCCGACTTTGTGGCATCATTGGAGGCATTTTCTCCACTACAGGTCCTGTGAATTCAAATAATCTCACCCACAGCACATATCACATCATCACCCAAACACAGTAAAGCAGCTAATATTTCAGTATTTAACTTTGTTTTACTTTCCTTTAGATGACACATTAATTTATGTGTAAGTTTGTATAAGTATTATATGCGTTTGTGTAGGTCACGTATGTTAGTGAGTTAGTATTTGTTTATTGTGTTAACTTACCTGGTGGCTGAAAATGGACATTAACTCAAAGCATCTCTGCTCCTGTGAGATCAATGTTTTTATATGTGGCCATAACAAATGAATACTAATGTAACATATACTTATTGTTCAAAATAATATCAGTACAATGTGACTAACCAGAATAATCCAGGTTTTTAGTATATATTTTTTTGCTAAGTGGCAAATAAATTACCAGTAGGTGCAGTAGATTCTCTGAAAACAAACAAGACCCAGCATTCATGATATGCACGCTCTTAAGCCTGTGGGCAAATAGTTGAAAGGAGTGTGTTCAAAAAAATAGCAGTGTGGCATTCAATCACAGGTCATCAATTTGAACATTAAAAGCTTGAGGAAAATGGGTCGTTTAAGACATTGTTCAGAAGAACAGCGTACTTTGATTAAAAAGTTGATTGGTGTAGGGGAAACCTAATAATAAAGAGGTGCAAAAAATTATAGGCTGTTCAGCTAAAATGATCTCCAATGCCTTAAAATGGAGAGTAAAACCAGAGAGACGTGGAAGAAAATGGAAGATAACCATCAAAATGGATCGAAGAATAACAAGAATGGCAAAGGCTCAGCCAATGATCAGCTCCAGGAGGATCAAAGACAGTCTGGAGTTACCTGTAAGTACTGTGACAGTTAGATGTCTGTGTGAAGCTAATCTATTTTCAAGAATCCCCCGCAAAGTCCTTCTGTTTAAAAAAAAAAAAAAAAAAAGGCATGTGCAGAAGAGGTTACAATTTGCCAAAGAACACATCAACTGGCCTAAAGAGAAATGGAGGAACATTTTGTGAACTGATGAGTAAAATTGTTCTTTTTGGGTCCAAGGGCCACAGACAGTTTGTGAGACGACCCCCAAACTCTGAATTCAAGCCACAGTACACAGTGAAGACAGTGAAGCAAGCATCATGATATGGGCATGTTTCTCCTACTATGGTGTTGGGCCTATTTATCACATACCAGGGATCATGGATCAGTTTGCATTTGTCAAAATATAAGAGGTCATGTTGCCTTAAGCTGAAGAGGACATCAACAAGACAATGACCCCAAACACACAAGTAAACAAGCAAAGTCTTGGTTCCAAATCAACAAAATTAATGTTATGGAGTTGCCCGCCCAATCCCTGGACCTTAATCCAATCGAGAAGCTGTTTTTGAAGCAAAACCAAGAAATGTAAATTGTGAATTGTGGAATGTTGTTAAAGAATTATGGATTGGAATAACAGCTGAGAGGTGCCACAAGTTGGTGCCACACAGATGTGAAGCAGTTTTAAAAAAACTGTTGTCATTCAACTAAATATTAGTTTAGTGATTCACAGGATTGCTAAATCCTAGAAACAAAAGTACAGTCAACGGCAGACACTGCTATTTTTTAAACACACCCCTTTCAACTAATTGCCCAATTGCACAGCCTTAAGAGCGTGCATATCATGAATGCTGGGTCTTGTTTGTTTTCTGAGAATCTACTGCACCTACTGGTAACTTGTTTGCCATTTAGCAATAAAAAAATATACTAAAAACCTGGATGTTTCTGGTTAGTCACATTGTACTGCTATTATTTTGAACAATACTGTATATAGTACCTGTAAAAATGTAAATGTCATCCTTGGCAGACTGGTCTAACTACGTCTTTGTCCTGTTTTCAGGCATGCTCCATGGTATGGTGGGCTTTTTGGTAGATGTGATTTGTTGTCGTTTTCAGATGGGAATGTACAGACATCTCAAGGTATGTGAATGGAAACCATTCATTGATTATCTTGGGCCTATTAGTGCCATGCCAGTTAAACAAACACTGTGTCACTTCTATGTCTTTTCTACCTCGTTAGAGAAAATCGAACTATTGTGGTCTGGATAAGTAGTATCACAAAAATATAGACTCAATCCCAACTCGTTCAGTATGCCCTGGGTTTTTCTGTGGAGAGCGGTCATGTGAAACAGCCCTAGTCGGCACTAAATGACCAATCACAGCGTCAAGCTGGATATTCATTAACAGAAAACTACTTAAACTCGTGTGCAAGATGAACAGCACCATAGGCTGAAAAAACTGCTCATGCAGCAAATACTGACCAGTCAGTCATTATCACAGAGGCTATTGATCAGTGTATCTCAACTAATGCTTTTATTCAGTGTAAGCTTTAACTTGAATTATAGAGAGCTGAGCTGCTTGTGAGGACAATTTACTCCTTCGTCACAGTGAAGTGCTTGTTTGTTGTTTGTTTTCATTGAGATCTACAGTATCTTCACAGAAAATGTACCAGTTTTGTGATACAGATAACCCAGTGTAATTTTACCTAACCTTTAATCCAGCGTGGTAGCACAAGTGACAGTTATTAGGGCTGCACAATATATTGTAAATTGATTGTAATTGCAGTATTAAGAGACACAATATACATATCATAAAGAACTTGCATTACAATATTAGTAGGGCACTAGAATAATCGAATATTCGAATATTCGTTCGGTGGGGTGGCATTCGATTTTCAGTTTTGAGATTCGAATATTCTTTTTTTTTTTTCTCAACACGTGACTTCCGTTGCGGACTCATTCTCACTCATGCTTGAACCGCCCGTTGGCGAACGTAGTGATTTATTTCATCTCATACTGAATAGGTTTGGGAGCACTTTAAATTAAGGCCTCTCTCCAAGAAATGTTCGTTATTAATACCTTATTAAAGTTCTTGCTCTCAACAGACTTTGTGTTTTGTATCACTTATGCACTGTCCGTTTTCGGAGCATAAACCTGCCCGTGTAATGCGTACCGGAAACTGTTCTATTTAAAAGATTATTAAATATTTATTAATATTTAAAGAATGTGTGCCACCTGATCATATTGCACCAAATGCAACACTGCACTCCACTGGGTCTGCCGCAACACATTTACGATGCGGAAGAGTGAAACGTGAAGTCATGAAAGATGATACAAATGCAAACCGACACTATTATTATATATTTAGCCCCACCCACCGAAGCTTCGAATATTCGATATTGATTGCCACCTAAGCTTCGAAGCTCAAAAAATGGCATTCGAAACAGCCCTAAATATTAGTGTAGTTCCTTGTGAGATATTCACACTTTTTATGTACAAATTAGTGTCAACTGTGAAACCAATAGAAATTTGTTTATATATTTCTTGGAATCTTGATGTTTTTAATTTGATCCAAGTCAAACTCATATTCCTATTGCTATCTCCTTTCAATATAGTTATTGCATAGTGCACATTTTCTTATCATGCAGCCATAGTTACCATTGATTACATTTCTTTATTTCATCTTCTTTTGTTCCAGGAAACTCCTCTAGATGTGCAGGAAAACAGTGACGCTTCATTTGAAACAGAAAATCACACCCAACATTAAAGGATTAAATCTCTCCTTTTTACAACAGACTGGGATTTTATCATCTTGGCATAAACCACTTAACGCTAAAAGCTGATAAAATGTTTACAAGCTGTTTTATTCAATGCCCCACTGTTGAGAAATTTGTAAATATTTCTTCATTTTATTAATTTGTTCTACAGGTTGTAAAGAACTTTGTTATTTTTTATTAATAATAAATCTGGCACCAACACTATCTCATAGAAACCATTTGTAAAAGTTAACATAGAAAACTAAGATTTTCTATGTGCTATTTTGTGATTGGCTGGGAACATTAGGATTCATTGTCATTCTTTCTGAAGTCACATGAGTCGGGGGTAAATAGCATCTTGATTGTGTGAATGTGAGTTTATGAATATTGTAATAAACAAGGCAGGTTTGTTAAAACTGCTGTTCACGTTGGTGTGTATTAATATTGTGGTGTTGTGTTGAAGTAAAGCAAAGTCTGTAGTATTTTTACACCTTGTCAAGAGTTTATTTGACAGTATTTCAGAATATCTTTCAGTAAACAAGTTTTTTGTTTTTTAGCAAAATGTAATATATCAGTACTGTCGCATTTCATAAAAATAGTTGTTCACGTCTTTGAAACTACAGTATCAATGATACAGTAAACCATATTTGTAGGAATACAGCTGTACAAGGTGAATAGTACACAATTAGCACTACACAGTTATACTTGATCTCGATGGGGATTTATGGATACTCCATCCTTCACAGGTTCAAATAAAGCAGTTTTCTTTTTGTACAAAATCACTCACAGCAGGCAAGGGGAACAGAGACTCAGGGCATGATGACAGAGAATATTCAACCTTTTCTTTAACATACAGTAAACACATTTCTACAGCCTATAGCATGTTCTCATGCGCCTCGCTGAACTATTTAATTCATTTTGAAACTGAATTGTGTTTTACTTAAACATTACTGGGGTAAATAAGTCTTGATGCATCTAATGTCCCAGTGTATAATGTTTAGAGGCATTTCCTCATAAAATCAGCTCATCGCTGACATCACAAGTATGGTTTGGCTGTACTGTGTTCATCCTAATTATCACAATGCACTGTGATTGCACTTCAGTATTTTAATTTTTTTTTTTATGTGTCCTGTCCATTATTTAAAAAGCTCCTTAAGAAACGTCAGAGATTCTTTTTAATGAGAGCAAATGTATGGGAGTGAGATAATTAGAAAATAGACAATAGAGGTGGAGGATAGTGCCTTAATCTCACATAGCTCAGTTTAGCAGCATGCCTCAACTGCTGGACAAATTGAGACTGAAAGATGTTTTGACAAGTAAATGTTTTATACATAATCTAAAATCATATTTGCAGAAGATGGTATGTGTCTGCAGCAATGCAATTATAATGGGTTTGCTGCAGAAAAGACAACACTGGAACAAGACTCATCTGACATATCAAAAGCCATGACCCTTTTGATAATAACTCTATGTGGACAAAGGCTCACAGCGTCACTAACTCGGATTACTCTCGAAGAAAATGTAATTATACAGGCTACATTTGACCCCCTTTTTACAAGAGAGAAAGGGCAGTCTTTGACACTGAAGCTATACAGCAAAGAGTGCATCAAGATAACTGTATATAGAAGGTATATCTTGGTGTTAATTCTGAAGAGAAGCGGGCTCCACAACTCAACAGTTTGCTGATATGCGTGCATCGCCACTAAAGTTTGCATTCAGTTCCAGAAACAAACCACAACTGAAACAGGTCTGCATTAGTTTGAGTAAGGCACTCCGGCCCACCGCAGAACCACCGGCCTCCTCTTCCCCACACCGATGCCCCTCTCCCACAGTGATGTGGTACACTTAGCACAGTAAAAGGCATAGTGGGAAAATGGGAAATACATAGCCGAGAAAAGTTTCCGTTGAGCCTAAATGAATACAACACATCATGGAATTCAGCACAATGACTGCATGGTGGTACATAACCAAAGAAATATCTTACTAAGCCATCTGTTTTCATTTTCTCAAAAGTTCCCATTGGATGAAATAAAGTTGTGTCTCAAATGAGTACTTTGTAGCTCCACAAAGGACATCCTGTCTATAGTCTACCTCTACAGGACGTGCGAGTCCCTGTTTTAAAGACATAGTGCTTTATATTCATGCACTGACCACTGCCACTCTCAGTGGCCTGGGTTTGGTGACTTGCACAGTTTTGATATGTTGTTATTGATGAGGCCATGACAATAATAAACTACTGTCCTGGTGTTTTTTTCTCCTCCTGTTTATCTACAACAGTGCCTCCATAATAGCAAATGTACATATTTTCACATCTTTACATTTACAGTATATGTTGTTATTGATAGGCATGTAAGTGCTAACATATGCCTGTTTCTTGGGTCAAATCCTTCCAGAGCATGTATTTCAGTTGTATCAATGTCGCTGGTTCCTTCTGATAGGTTTGTTGTTTTTCTGTCTTTGCTGCACAGAGAAAATGAAGTAAAAGTAAATCATTCAGATGAATACATGTCTTTCTTCTGCAAAGACAGTGTCATTAATGTGATCCACAAAAGATCATCCAGGTAAAGGTACAGGACAAACGCTCCAGTGAAAATGCTCATCTGAACATAAAATCTGCCTGTGTAGTCTCCATTTGGTTGTATACTCTAGGTTACAATAGCTGTGACAGTTTCTCTGCTTTAAGGTTGTGGGTGTAATAATCCTCTTGTAAAACCAGTTATACATTGGAAAGGAGAAGATGATGGCGACAAAACAGGACACAAGGAGAGAGGAGAGGGTTTACTGAAACATCCCATAGTTAGGTGAATAGGGGAATCAGTGTGGTCCAGTCTGAGCCAGTTGATCCTTTCTATCTGCTCACTGTGGAGGTCCAAGACCTCAGTGTCCCGGGCAGTTTGTCTGAGGCTGGGACATTCCAGGGCCTTGGTGAGGCAGCCAAGCTCCGAGCAGGAGCATCTTCCAGGACAATGGTGGGACAACATAACCCACTGTATGCACCAGTTCGCTCCTCTTCTCTGGGACAGCTCCTGGACAGCAGCCTCTCCTGGAGACCCCCGTCTGCACTGCCCCCAGAGACTCCATTCACAGTTGTGTATGTGTC
Organism: Perccottus glenii; assembly: GCA_024416835.2. Classification (NCBI taxonomy): domain Eukaryota; kingdom Metazoa; phylum Chordata; class Actinopteri; order Gobiiformes; family Odontobutidae; genus Perccottus; species Perccottus glenii. The sequence continues at coordinate 19,712,261 of CM044563.2, read as the reverse complement.
CCAGGGCCACACTGTGCTCCCAGTCTGGGTGTGCAGAGCCTTCCTCTCACAGCAGGGGGAGCACGAGTCCCTCAGCCTTCTTTCACTGGACATGCTCAGGATAGCTTTAGGAGGCAGGAGGCGAGGCTGCCTGTCGCTCAGTCCCCTGTCTGCCTGTCCAGAACTCTGAGGGCTACCCTGTCCCCTGATGACACACTTCTGCTGGGTGGACCTGCCACCTGAAAGTCCCCTGCTGGAGCTGTGCTCCGTCAGCTGTGGAGCTTGGTCTGCCATGCACACTGAAGCCTCTAGAGGGAGCTGATGAGGGGACTCAGGGGCTGAGGCTGGATGGGATGAGTGCAGTGGGGCTGGGTGCGGTTCGAGGGTCACTTCCTGCAGGGCAGAGTTGGCTGAAGAAAGGGAATGCCAGTGGCTGCCACAGTCTGTTGGGCAGAACAAAGAGATTCTCTGAAGGATTCAAACGAGCTGCAATAACCATGCACATGCAGACAACAGTCAGCACAACAAGCTTTAAAAATCAACATAGACAGCAGCCAAGTAAAACGTGGTGCAAATATTAACAATATTTACTTATATTTTTTATTACAATATTAACTATTTCACATTGTACAGCAGCATTTATACTGGTGCAGGCATGCAACCTTTTCAACAATAACACAATCTCATAAAGAACCATTCACAAACAAGTAAAACACATAACCGCTTATTTTTTCGTTTTTCGTTTTACCAATGCATAAAAAAGTGCTTATGCAAACATAAATGCATACCAGTGCTACAATGTACAGAGATGAATCAGTAAGGAAAGATAGACATGCAGTTTTTCCACAAACCGTGTCTTTAGAGTGGCCCATTAGGAAGAAATATGGGGAGCTTAGTGTGTCACCTTTCATGCACATGGAGAGGTTGGAAGGTACCATTCCTAAGGGAAGTAATACAAGTAAAAGCCTATACCACTCATTCGAATTAAAGCTGCGGCACTAAAACACATTGATGACAAGGATGAGGAAGGTTATTGTTATTTTTATTATTTTAGCAGATCCAGATATAGAAGAAAAAAAGTTAAAAGATGATAAAACCGTGATTGTTACGATTGTCAGTTGTGCAAAAATCTATTCAGGTTATAAAGAGTACTGTAAAGATAGACTTGAGAGGAGTTAATATATTATGAAAGAGGTTTGAGAAAGATAAGACACTTTGCTGAGACCAAACCCACCATATTCTGGCACCTGACCCGAGCCTCTCTTCAGCAGCAGCCTGACCCGCCTGCCTCCCGCCTTTATGAGCTCAATGGCACGGGCATGAGTCATGTCCCGTGTGCTGTCTCCGTTTATCTCAATGATCTGATCCCCGACCTGCAGACAGACACACAGAAGACAGTTTCTCCTGACCTTTTTCATCCAGGACAAGACAACTGTTTGTTTTACAAGTTACCGGGGGAATTAACAAGCCATTTAAGTGCTATGTTCAAATGCACACTATCAGTAGCTGCTGGGTGAGTTACTCAAGCAGTGACACTGTAAAACTATTTCCTAACAAACAAAGTGGTTTAGACTGTGGCTACGTTCATTAGGATTTCAAAAGACTTTTAATTAGGTTATTAATTGTATATTATTAGGTACTAAACCGATAGTCCATATATTAAACACATAAAAACAATGTATAATGATTTATTTCCACCTGGACATGTATTGCTGTACTCAAAACTACTGACCATTACACTGACATTACTTTCATGGTCAATCTGTTGCTTCTTACTAACATTGTATCCTATGCCTCTGATGCAATTATTGTGACGATGCTGCTGAGATCTGTAAAGTATCTATAGACTAGACTAACTTTTCTACTAGTGTTATAGCCACATGACTAAATGATTTAAGAGACACTTTAGATCCATATGACAGCAGCAGCACTCGCCACTTTTGTTTTGATTATACAGCCTCTGTCTGGTCCCAGTCTTCACCTAAACTGCACTAAAAGTCATAACAACACCTTCACAGAGGTTTATGTCAGGCCTGTTCAGCTGCTCTTTGCTTTGCTGACATGATTCTGGTCAAGGGTGTTTTCCATACGGTGACATTATGAAAATACTTTATATACCTTCAATCTGTTAACCCTCCCATGTCTAGTGAGAATCTATGTCTTCTTACCCTCATCCTTCCATTGCGTATCGCAGGACCATCTTCAGCGAGGCGTAACACAAAAAGGTCCATCTTGTACTCTCTCCCACCACGAATACTGAAACCAAAACCTTTGGTGCTTTTCTCCAGCTCTACTGTGAAGTAGTCATAATCCTGCAACAGAAATATCCAGACAACAAACCACAACACTTGCTCACTCATTATCCTTTTCATAGTGAAAGAATGAGCTGTGGTCAAGCTGTACCTGTGGTCTGAAGTCCGCAGGGATCCCCAGAGGAAACTGTGCAGCTGCAGGGTGCTGTCTGAAGTCCAACAGGCCGGGGGGGTGTCTGTAGTCCAGTGTTGGGGGCTGCCGATAATCGGTGACCGGTGGATGGCGGTAGTCCACTGGGGGTTGCCTGTAATCAGTGAATGGTGCATGGCGGAAGTCAGGTTTCACATCCTGCCTGGCCTTGACCTCTGACCTGCAAGTAAAAAAAAACAATATAATTTAATCAAAGTGTGCCCCCTTCTGACATAAACAGACGTATATTGTACAAAGTTTAACTTGACATATGAAAGCCTGACGGCTACATGTGAGAAGCTAAAAGGCTTGCCACAAAGAAAATATCCCTGTGCTTTGCAATTTTAATCAGCTTCCCATTAGGAAAAAGTGTTCTGAACCCCACAGTTCTGGGAATGATCCTCTCCGTGCCGTCACATCCACATGCACATCCTCTCAAGGCTTTTTTGTGCATTATACAAGAGAAACCTGAGGGTAAATTATTCACTGAGACTGTTAGAGCTAAGTGGTGTTATGCAAGAAAGTTGAAGCTCATGTCTGAAACTGGGACAAAAGCTTTCTTCAGAATATATTCGGTGATAAATATAAGTGATAAATAATATGTGAAAATAAGGGTATAATGGCAATAAACAAACCAGAATTTACTAGGAGACAACCATTACAGTAACATGGCTCTAGGTCCTCTAAAAATCTTCTGGTATTCCATTCTTTTTTTCTTTCCCCTAAAGAGTGAGTGTCTTGCTGCTGTTGAGGCTCCTACCTGCCGTCATGGAGGTAAAGCTGTGGGGGAGGCTGGGTGACTGGACTCTGTTGGCTTCCTGCTGGTGCAGACTGGGATGCGGCTGGTGCAGTATGGCCAGACACTGGGCAGGTCTGGCCTGGTGTCTGGCCAGGGTGGATTTGGGGTTGTCCCGGCTGTGGAGCTATTTGGCCTGGATATGGCACTGGTTGGCCTGGCTGGATTGCTGCTTGGTTTGTTTGGGCTACAGTGCTGGGCTGGGTATGTGGGCTGTGTTTCTGGGTCATGGGGCTCTGCTTCTCTGAGCTGGGCCCAGACTGGGAACCTTTGGGTAAAAAAGCGAGACAAGGTTAATTTAAAAGGACAAGGCGTCAGAATTTTAGAGTGATAGTTAGTAAGGCTGCAGAATCTCTTACATATTTATTGCAATAACTGCCCCACAAAGAAGAAAATAAAATTGGCAGACATTCACTGTTTGCGTGTGAAAAATAATCTCTTATAGTCTAAATGAAACTGTGATGTAACCAAATATAAAAGTGACCAGTGGAACTTTGTCTAGAGCCTTTTCTTTCTTTATATGTTAAAATTTAATTCAAGTTTTAAGCCAAATGGGATATTCTAAGGTCACTGGTCATATTATTATTATGGGAATATTTGAAATAGTTATTGAATAATCAGGTTTTTCTGATATCATGCAGCTTATATGAGCCATTTTAAACTACCAAACCTTACCCTGGGTTTAATGTAGTATGCACACATTTTGATATTTTGAAACACTAGGTGCATGTTGTAGTTTGAAAAAGACTGGCATTTTGTAAATTCAAAAAAGAGCCTTTACCACACTGTTAGTTCTCAGGAAGGCTGTTTTCATTTTACAGCACTGTTTTATAATTAAATGCATTGGTATGGGCATAACCATGGATGAAAATAACAGATGTGCTCAAATACATGTGAAATATGACATTGAAACTAACCAGCTGTCTTACCCTCTTCTGGTATGATGTGTAGTGTGACGGTGAGACCTGCGTCTTTTATCAGCTTCACAATGTCGGCGTGTGGCATACTGATGATGGACTGTCCATTCACAGCCAGGATCCGGTCGCCCACCTTTAGCTTCCCACAGCGGTCTGCAGGGCTGCCCTCGATTATACGTCCAATTTTGTGAGGCACAGCTGGAAACAAGCAATAATAAGGTGGCTGTTGACACCTTTTCTGAAGACAGGTGTACTGACAGTTGCTGATATAAGATATAATGATAACATCTGAAAAACAACTGTAATTGCTGGTACAACCACCGGAAAACATTTCTCTTTACAGTCAGCATCCCTTTACTTTCACAAACACACAGCTTGACAGACAATGGAGGGATGGTAAGGTTTAGTGTCTTGTCCAAGGACACTTTGAAAATGTGATAGAGAGGAACTGCCAACCCTCGGGTTATTGAAGGAGCCGCTCTACCTCCCGAGCCACTGTCAGCCAAGACTGTGTGAACATGGGTTAATACATCCAAAGCATGTGTCTAATTTTACAATCATAAAGAAATTTACATTTCCTTTCTTAAATGTCCTGAATTTCATTTCTGTAAAATAAGTTTCAAGGGCATTTTTCCACACCGTCTGCACACTGATTTATTTCAGCACCATGCATTTAATATAAGCAAATTTTACAATGGACCAAGTACAAAACTTTAACTTGCAAAGGTCCTTGGCATCTGGACTCAGTTTTCAAGGTGAAGACGTTTCATCTCTAATTCCGAGAGACTTTTTCAATTCTGAGTTCAACTGGTAAGAGAGCTGAGCTTATATCTGTAGAGGGAGGGTTTTGACCTGAAAATAACTCTCTGTTCTGGTCTCATAGTCGTTACCATTACCAGATGTAAGAGTCGTTCAGGCTTAATTTGTAAGAACAATTTAGAAGTTGGTTAACATCTTTAATCACGTTTTGATATTTACATAATTAAGGTACACAAATAATTTGATTTGTCAATCATCCTAAATTTTATGCAATAAAGAAGTGCATCTAAGCTGGGGCTAATCACTCTGAGACCAAACTAAACTAACTGCTTCAGGGCTGTGTGTCACCAGACTTCAGTTTTTATCATTGTGCTTTGGAAGAGCTTTTAGGAGAGCAGACAGTCACTCACTGATGACAGCGGCGTTCTCTGGTCTGTTGAGCGAGCTGATGATGACAAAGCCAAAGCCCTCATTCTCCTTGCGGTGAATGACCACATCACTGGTTTGCAGGGGTGTTCCCTCTGGAGCTGCAGTGGTTGAGGGGATGGCCACCGCCTGAGGGCCTGAAGGGGCATCGCTGCGCGGAGAGCTGTGCTGTGTGGACACAGAGCCGGGACTGCGGCCGTTCACAGGACACAGTTCACCTGTGTCAAACCAGCCACAAACAACATACAAGAATTTGGACACTGTGCCCTTGGAGACAGTTTATTACCCACATTGTGTTTTCAGACTAAGACCGTCTCAAATCTTGCCTTTGGAGAGTTGCCACTTTTGCAGCATTTATTACATGCAACACTGCACTCTTCTACTTCCCATAGGGATTCCCTGTCAAGGCAAACTTTGCTGTTCTGTTTGCATTTTGACAGATATAACGCCTATGCACTTGTTTGCTTTTGTACATTTGTTATATTTTATGCTCACACTGAGTGAACAGAAGGATATACAGTGTGCTTGGAACTCAGAGTAAAGAAGCTGAGAGGCACACACTGCTCATATGCGCACAAGCTTTCCTTTTTAATCTTAAAGTCTGTGATGCAACATGTTGCAGTCTTCAAAAAGCGTGAAAAACAAAACAAAAATGTTCTTACCAGGCATTTGCACCCTTCTTCTCACTGTCAAGCTGACTTGACCGTTGCGAGCTGCTGCGTGCATCAAGTCTATAACGTATTTGTGTGGTTTCCCAGCAACCACATTTTTATCCACAGAAATGAGCTCGTCTCCCGGTCGAAGTCTTCCATCACGCTCAGCGGGAGTGTTCTCTATTATAGCACCAATAACAATCTGTTCGAGACAATCGATATTAGTAGCATAGATGAAGGGGACGAGGAGGAAACAGTGACAGGACAGTCTAAATAATTGCAGTAGCACAAGACTTCAAGACTTCAAAGACATCTTTCACTCACTTACAGTATATTGGGCATTATTACAGTTTGCATGCTGTTTTTCACTGAGACTGGTTAGAAAGGTGCCAGGTCATTATGGGAGGTTCTGAGCAGTCAGTGCAGCGTGTTAAACAAATGAGTATGTGTATGCCTGTTTGTGGAGATGTTTATTCAGTAAAATTATGTTAGGTGCAGGTTAATTCTGATAAATGTATGAAGTTAAGAGTATGAGGACCAGCCCGTCCCATACGAGCCTTGTCACGGGCGTCCGGACTCACAGCCTGCACGGCCTCGTCTCCCCCCAGGATGCGGAATCCAAATCCGGTCTTCTCTCTCAGGAGGTGCACTTCCACTTCTTCATACTCAGGACCTGACACAAATACACACACAGTTTATCATGACAGTTTATTAGAACATGTTGTGAGAAAGGTACTTACGTCTGCTCTCATAGATTGCCCTTGACTTCTCGTACAGGTCGTAGGGATCAGGCTTGTTGAGATCAAAGCCCTCGGTGGAGTCAGGCACAGAAGTACGAAGCTGTGGCTGGTTTGGGAAGGGTGTCCCGGGGGGCAACACAGAACCGGACAGGTTGGTCTGAGGGCTTCCATGTTGGTCCCACTGGTCGGGCAACTGCAGGTGAACACATTAAAGAAACATCTCAGGTCATGTTTATTTGAACACTGAATACATCAACTACAACATTCAGGCCTTGTCCTTGTAGGTTTTTATTATAATTATTATATTATATTATATACAGTATAGCATAGCATAACGTATTTATGTTTGCATTTTATTATTTCTCAAAGAGACTGGATTAATTAGCCATAAATAGTAATCACATCTACCGTATATGGTATGCTGTGTTTTGCCCTATATTAACACTTGGTATGTTGATTTTTATTCCCAGTTTGTAATGGTGATGCTAGAAAAGTAAAAGATAACCCAAATGGGCCTTTGCCAAATCTAAGTCCTAGTTACAACGGAGGAAACAGGGACGAGAAGGAATAACACAGAAATGAGAGAAGCTCAAAAGGATTTTTTAACAGTCACATATCAATAAAATTCAAATCAGGCAACAATCCCAGACAAAAACTGGTACAACAACTCTGAATAAAACCAATGACAACAGTCTTAAACCCCTCCCTCTGAGGGATATAAACTCACTGACCAGTTGTGTGTGTTTTTGTCGGCCCCATTATCAGCCATACGTATGTCATTGCTCCTGTCTGCTTTTCCAAACTGGGGGTGTGCTGACAACTAGATCTCTGATTTATGGCAAAATGGGGAGCCATATTGTATTGACAGTGTATTACACTGATTGATTTTAGGTTTCATAATGTGTGTGAAATAATTATTTTTGCATCTGTAGTGTGTTTGTTTTATACTTATTTATTCTATGAAACAGATCCACATAAACTAAACTACACCAGTTAAGTTATTGATTATGATATTTATATTTGCAATATGTTGAAACTGGCAACTACAGCTAGGCCTAGGTTGAAATTAATCTAACCTGAAGCTTGTAATAATGCATTGGGAATAGATAAAAAGTGTGTACATAAGCAAATGATATGCTATCCATGCTTCTTAGACCACCTGTTTCAACTCAAACTTATGCCACGCTTATGAAAATCCCTGCACTAAAAAATGAACCTGGTTATATACATTCACTGAGAGCAAGTGCAGTTTGAGTCCAGACAAAAAGTGTGGAGAAAAAGAAGGCCTCCCCTGCTGGTGAATTATGTGATCAAACCAATAACAGGTCAGGACAGCCTGGCTCATTTAACAATAAAGCAGAAGTCAAACAGCTCTGAGGCAACACGGACAAACACTGCTCCAATAATATTCTTCTCTCTGCTTCCACAAATACATCTCTGAGACAGACCAGATCCAGCGAGCACACACCAGGCAGAAACAGATGGGCTTTGATCATTTTACCTGTTTGGATGCCTTCCACGGAGATATGTGACCTGCGGGGGAGAGGAAGGTACAGTTACCACAAACAAACACGCACCATTCAGCAGATTTATTTTTATTTGTAACCAGGGCGGCAGAGTACTTTTAACAAAAATGCATTATGTGATAACAATGTTTAATATATGATATTGCCTCCGCTGGATTATTAAAAGTTAAATTGAATCCACATATATAAAAGGAATAGATGGTCCTGAATTAACTCTCATTTGTCACACTGGAGTCACTTTTACTCTCTGTCGCACTACAATCTGATCAGACAGTTTTTTTTTTTTTACAAAGAGTAAATGGCCCTGATTCAAGAAGAACTCCAAACTTAAGAAATGAGAAAATCAGAGATTTTACTCAGACAGTATGAAGGGGGAAGAGCGGGAATCGAACCGCCAACCTTCCGGTTATTGAACGACCTGCTCTACATGCTCAACAATGTGCTGTACATGTACATTTATATAATTTTAGGCCTTAAACTGACCATGTAAGATTAATATGTTGTTTTTATACACTACTTATTATCATGTAGGTACTTCTCAATATTACTTTTACTAAAAGACTCTCCATATCCATTTCACATGGCATTTATTCTCATCTAACATTGGGACCTCTGTTTGATTACTGTTGCCATGGTGACTCCTCTTTTCTTAGCTCCACGTATCGTCCCTCAGATAAACTCAGACTAGACAGACTAATTTGAGTAAATTAACTAAACCTGTTTCTAAAACAAGGACAGGTCTGAAGGAGGAGAACTCGAAGATAAGTTTCACATGTTCAGAGCTGCAGCAGAGAAACAGGGCCAGTGACAGTCTTGTAATAATATTGCACTCCGGTCAGTTTTTCTGCAATATGTATATGTCCACTATATTCTGCAACACTATTTTTATTCCACTGTAATAATAGTGTTACAAATAGCTCTGCAAGTGCAAGTATCTGCAACAATCATTTCTCCGCGTAATAACATCTTCATTCCTGATTGTGCAAAAAAAAAAAAAAAAACCCAAAAAAACAGTTTGGTGATTTAACAATCCTCTGTTTTGACTTTGTTTCTGTAACTCCTCATAAATGTGTTTGGTTGTTGCATTTGTTTTCAACATAATTACATCATTAGCTGCAGGCAAATTCATATCCCCTTCCCCCAAAAGCATGCACACACACACTGCACGGTTTTATCTCTAAGTAATTTTTTGTCTGCATGTAGGAAGCAGGGAGCACTCCACATCGCAACAACAATCTCATCAACAGCACTCCCCTGTGAATCTACAGAATCAAAGACGTACAGTGCCTTTAAGCTTCTGAGACCCAAATACATACATTTAGATATGGAGCATAACAGGCGGAGGCTGCGGAGTGTAAATATTCAGTCGGTTTCTTTACGTACACACGTGGACCGGGCGCAAAGAACACATGTAAAGTGCACTCCTGCAGGGACTGATGAGATCGTAAAAAAATAAAAAAAATAAAATTCTTTTAGAGAGCCCTTATTCATTATTCAGTTGATAAGATTTACTAAGAAACATGAGCGCTGCTGAATGAGTAATATTTATTTCTACCATTTGAGAGGTAACAAATAAAAAGGAATCTGATGCTTTAGTGATAATTTTGTCTGCAATTTGCCTCCAGTATATACTCAGAATTTACTGCTGTAAGTCTGTGGAGAATGAAACACTCCTCTTCATCAAAAGACATTTCTCCATTTGGTTTCAGATGTTGGGGGTGAGGAGCAGTTTTAATGTTCCCCATAGGTTTTTCATCTGGATAAACTAATAAAGTATTCATCACTTTCAGAAAGTTTGTCAGTACAACTGCGCATTAAGCAGAGAGGAAAACGGAAACCACAGAGAAGCATTAATATTTGAGCCAAACCAAAAACAATTACTCCATATTTGTTTCATTCATGCCACTCCTTACACCTGATGATTGTATAGTTTATTAATGCACCTTTGAAAAATAAACTATATTTAAAATATACTGGATGCCATTTGAAACAAACTACAGAGTGAAATAAGCATAATCCTGGTGAGAAAAGGTTTTAGGTACATTTTGCAAATACAGTGGCTCTCAAATTTTTCTTCATGACTACCACTATATTTCTCCCTCCAATCCTCCAGCCCCTATGTACCGTTAAATTTATCTGGAAATCAAAGGTCTCTGTGTGCCCAGTCCCTTACCTCTGGCAGTGAAGGCGGGCAGATATAAAGGTCTTCCTGAAAAGAAAGTTCTTTGTGCTTTATGTGACCTTAAAAAATATGAGTTTTATTTTGTTCTTTATTTCTCTTGAACCAGACGTATTTTGGCTACCCCATGATAAAATTAAGAGTTGGATTTTTAATCACAAGACTTATGTCAGTTATGTCAGGCTTGGGACCGAAGACAAATGTGTTCTGTTCCCTATAATCTGTACAAAAGAATCAGTAGGTGCAAGACACAAGACAAAAACAAAAGAAAAAAAATCAAAACCACTATTATAACTTACATTATACATAAGATAAGATAAGCCTTTATTGTCTCCAATTGGAGAATTTTATCTTGGACAATCATGGACCAGCATTAATCAATCAATTCATACACACTGCTTCACAATCCATTCACAACATACAACAAGCAATTCATTCTCCACTACTGAAAATTCATCAACAAGAGTACACAAGTCATTACCATTACTCCAAAAACATATTGCACAGAACTCATGGAGTAAACATATGGTATATAGTATTGCACAAATGCCCTAAGAATGTGCTAAATAATATTGCCCCTCTCCTTAGAGCCTGCTTACAAGAGCACAGTCGCATTGGTTTATTACGGATCAAAAGTGTAATTGAAGGAGAAACCAGGTGACCAGAGAATGCTGTTGCTTCAAAAATGTCCTGTAGAGAGCAAAGAGGAAGCACACCCATTATTTTGCCCGCCCTTTTTATCAGGTTCAGAATTTGTGATTTAAGTTTAACCGATAAATTACCAAACCAGGTTGTAAGTTCATGTCTGAAAAGAGATCCAATACCGTCTCTATAAAAGGTGAGCCTTATTTCTTTTACCCAAACTGTGGATCCTCAGCCTTTGTAAAAAAGTTGAGTGATTTTTGAACATATATAGTCCAAATATTTAGCCCACTGGAGCTGAGAATCAAGATAAATACCCAGATGCTGAAATTCACACTTGTCCATATTTTTTGTAAGTAAACTGAGAATGATTGTGTTATCAGAAAATTATGAAAATTAAGAAAAGTATGTGCTTTTCAGGCTGTTTGCTTCTGCAGTTGTTTGTGTACAGTGTGAATAAATAAGGGCACCTTACACAACCTTGTGGAACACCAGTGCTTGTACCCTGGTATATGCTGAAGGGTTTTCCAGGTGCTTAAGAACTAGATGGGTTGTTATTATTAGAGCATCATCAGTTCTTCTGCTGTCATTACACGCAAACTGCCCAGGGTCTTGACATAAGTCACTATTATTTTGTTGTTTTTACATTTATTCTAAAGCTGATAATACACATTTATTCAATAAATGAATAGTTGGCTTCATTTGTTCTTTTATTAGGTTCAACCACTCACACTTATGAGTTTAAAGATTTTCCATGTAGAAGGAACAGCATCAGTTCCCTCTTTGCGGTGCATAAACACTAGCCAGGGGCAATTCATTTAAAAAAATGAGATAATACGCTCCCTGCCAGTTAGAGCTGTGTGTATTACGCAAAAGTGAGCCGACGTACCACAAGTGATACCTGTCAGTTTAACAAACACTGTGCCTATGGATTATTTGAAATAGCTGCATTTATCTGAACAAGCATCACTAACTGTCATTATCCAAATTTTAAAGTAAAAGAGTTAGGCATAATAAGTCTTTGACTTCAGCTAAAATCCTTTTGGTCTATGATTTATAGTTAATGAGGTATTTGGTGCTGAAATTACACCTCACAGTCCTCCTTTTTAGAGCATGTGAACAGCTAATGTAGCCCTGCAGGGTCATGTAGTTTTCTATGAACAAATCCAGTGGAAATAGATCTGATGGTGAGTTCAGTGTTTCAAAAAGCCACATGAGTGTGCTTCTATTCAGGTAATGTGTTTTGTTTTGTCCAACTGTATCCTACAACATTTTACGCTGCCAGGCTGTTCAAATAACAAAAAATACAGAACAACATTAAAAAAATTAGATCCATGAAAGGTTTAAATGTGTATTTAGATGTAAGTAATGAAGTGGACTGGAAGAAAGAGAAAAGCTAGTTTAAAAAAAGAAATGTCGGGAGCTGTCCGTGGTGCTGCAGTGATTCAGAGCAGTGGCAGCAGGGGGAGCCGCTGTTGGAGGCTGGTGCTAATAACTGCATTCTGTAGGGAATAGGAAAGCCCTGAAGGAATCCTAATAACCTATTCTCAGGAAACTTTCCATAATGACCTGGTGAAAGGAATGAGTATTAGCTACAGGGCAATTGTCCACTCATATTAAAGAGGAGCGTCATCTTCACAGACACGTTTAAGATTCATTTAAATGCTAATACTATTCCTCTCCATACATGAGGGACAATCCTGTGCATGCCGATGAGTTACAGCAGAGCGGTGGAGGTTGTGCACGTGTCCTCTCTCACACACAGTGGTCAGCCCGTCTGGCAGGCCCGCTTGACAGACTATCCTGCTGAGTGCTGGATGGCCTTCACATCAACCGGATTGGCTCGTGCAGCAACAGCGCCTTTTCCTCGCAGCCATAGCCTGTGTCCTCTTTGGAGCCGCGAAATGTTACTGGTCTGCAGTTGGCTCGACTTCAAATTACAATGTCAGGGGACAGGGCTGTGAACACGACCAGCGCTCAGTGGAGCTCTGGCACCGTGCTCACGCTACAACCAAGCATTACAACACTGTCTGCGGTGCACGGAGCATCTGGAAAAATGCATGCAAGACGAATTTTAGCAATATTCTTGTTGCAAATAAAGGCAAACATGTCGGAGCACACTGACATTTTGCCCCATTGAGTCACCATAAAGACCATGTCCTTTCTTTCACCCTGCAGCGAAGAGAGATGTTCACTCCAAGTCAGAGGGCTTTCTAGTGTGTCAGCCTTATAGTCCCTGTGGGGCTGTTGTCTTGACTTGTTTGAAAGGAAACTGTTGAGTTTGAAGTGGGAGATGGAGATCTTCGGGAGGAGGGAATAATTTGTCATGTAGGCTCAGGACTTTAAAGGATATCCACTTCTTTCTCTTCCTATCCTTCTCTACAAAGGCAAAGTAGAGTATATTGTGTTTTAGACTGAAGCCCCTGTCATAATTTTCTACACTCACATTAGGCAAAGTGAGTCTGCTATGACTATGTTTCACTGTGTGATTATAGACTATGGTAAAAAGGCAGCTTCAGAAGGGGTCAACCTAAAACAACACTGTAACTTTTTCTCTCAAAATATTGGGCCTGAAAATCATTAAAATAATTTCTCCATTTGCCTAAATTATTTAGATTTTTGATTGATTTTGAGTCTAACCCCTCTTTTAAAAACAGCTGTGCACATATCCGGCCCTTGCAGGTTACATCAATGCAAATATACATTCAAATTTACATTACAGCAAAGATATTTTTAGGTTATTTAGAAAAGGTTAGTAACCTTTGCTGCAGCATTTGTCTCCCTCACTTTCTATGTGGGTATAAAGCCTGAGAAGTAACATAGTGTAGCTTTAAGTGGTGCTGAAAGAAGCAGAAACTAGTAATAGTAGAAACTGGGTTTAAGTAGAGCTTAGGGTAAATCGCTATATGTTTGTTTCCAAAGCAGGATTTGCTACAATTGTCCTAAATTTCTGACATTGTAAGATAATTGTTGTAGGCAACTGTGAGATCACTTTTCTTTGATCCTGCCGAATCCACTGATTAAAAACCACAACGTACAATTTTGCCATGACTAATTAGTCACTTGTCAATGACAAAATTGTACAGCATGACTGCAGCTTGATAGAGACTGGGCTTCTTATCTATTTGGTGACATATTTTCTTGAGGTTCAATAATATGATCTAATATAAAATGGTAAAGTGTAGTAACAGCAGTAGTGACAGTATTTCAAAATGTTCAGTATTGAGCACAGTGACCTCTCTATATTCATCGCTGTACGAGTTACTACAAAATATTCATATCTGAGTTTTGGGACACAACTAAGTAAATAAGCTCTGTCAAAATATCCTCTCTGTAATCTTGACTGCAGTAATGTCTGGTACTAGTTTTTAAAGCCATCCCAAAGTAAAAAGCTATATCTAGGACGGTCAATAGTCAGACCTGTGTCGATGGCTAAAATGCAAAATCTATCAACATTTCTCTCACACAACAGTATATGCATTGATATACTACCACTAATAAAGCAGGAATATATTTGGACAACATCAAAACACTGCCTTTATAGATTTATAGTTATACATGTCTGTAAATGTGCATCTTAATCTTTCTAATGCAGTTTAGTGAAATATGATTGCCCTGTCTTTGCAAATATTATCCACCAGAGGGCAGATGCTGGTTCTACTTGGTCAAATGAAGCTCACTGCCACCACACATGATCATGAACACCTCATAGGCATCTGTGCAGAGACATAACAACGATTAGCAGCCGTAAAACGTGTGCCTTTGTGCATAGACCCGGCAAAATTTACTAGCCTCGGTGTAATCAAGTGTAATTCACTGAACAGACTTACAGTGCACAATCAATTCTCCAGGACTAAGCAGTGGTTTATCAATACAGCTCCATTAAGGGTCAGTAATTTGGACAAAATGAATAAGCATAAAATCAGCAGACCACCATAGCACTGCTATGATCGCATCGTCAGGATCCCAAAGTGAGAATGGCTTTTCAAGGCTGCAATAATTATTAATGTCATACTTTCATTAATTAAACCTGAGATGCTTCTGAAAACGATTGCCTTCATTCTAATTAAGTAGAAGAAGAAAGGCGATATCTATAATTCCTCATTATTGTGATGTTATTGTTTCACAAAATTTCAGTTAGTCTGTTGAAGCAAAGGCTCAGAGGTACAGACTGCTCTCCGTAAATGATCAAGTCAGATTTCCACGCTGTGGCCGAGTCTATTTTTTAAAGAAGCCGGTACGAGCTCACCTGTCGAAAAAATAAAGCTTAAGCGGTGCAATTTAATTTCCTCGCATGTGGCCAGTGTTGCCGAGAGGGAACAGTTGAAGAGGGAAATGGCCACACTCCACGCGGTTCTGGCAAAATTTCAAGAACTTTGCACTTCAAACGTCTGCTCTATTAAATTCTCCCTCACCTGTCCTTTTTGCTATTTAATAATTCTATTTTGACTTTTTTGCTCATACTGAGAGAACATGGTCTTCTTTTGCTGGAAAAAGGAAGGTTACAGGATCTGGTTTAAAGCCCGTCATTATAAGACAGGCTTATCACTATGTTGGGTAAATCTTTGACCTTAAAATGGAAAGAGTGGAGTTTAAAGGTACATTTAAGCTCCATTAAGCTCCAGTGGAAGTTCAATTCATTTCTGTTTCTGTTTCTACAGGTGCCCAGAGTGGACACACTGAGCAGTGCTGGAAGAATGCACACTTTTATTTTTTATTTGAGCACCTATTGTTGCATTGAGGGCATTTAAACTAAACGGATTTTGTATTTTATAAGTGAAATTAAAAGCAGACTGATTTCCATTGGGTTTGATCATTGACAACAGCTTGTCCCTAAAGGGCTGCCTTAGCTAATCACATGCTCAAAAAAGGAGGAATGTGCAGTGCGGGATTGCAGTCAATATATAATACATCTTTTGCCAATAGATGTCGGTAAAAACTGGACAAAGCTATAAAGAAATTACAATAATGACTCAATAGCACCAATGCAACAGTCTAATTCTAATCCATTTATTGATAACACTGTGTAAAGCGTGATGGCTAATGACAAGCAGAAAAAGTTGCTTTATGGAAAATGACCTTGTTAAATATAGAGAAAATAGAAACATCACTTGAATAAAACCCCAAAATCTTCTGTGCTTTGAATGTGTTTAAAAATAGAGTGAAATTTCAGTGATCATAATCAGCATGTCTTTTGCCCTGTGCTCTCACTGTCAAGTCCACTTGAGTTCTCTCATGTGGAGCAGCAGCTGGTGGAAGATGCACAGCACAGATATTTGTACTGTTTAATCATTTTAACTGGACTGGCAACTTGGTACTTTACCTTATTTAAGGTATTGCATAATCAATTAATAACAAAACGGTAAACTACTACTAATACTATGTATTCCTTATGCAAATGTTGAACTGGCTGTGGCATGATGGAGGAAACTGCTTCAAAAAAAGACTAATTTACTAATTTTAAAATAAAAATTTCCTTCCAAAGTGTACTCAACTAAAAGCACGTTTTAGAGTTTCTGAAAGTTACTTAAAAAATTACTTGTGTAAATGTATGTAGTCACTATTTATCTTATTTATTAATAAATGTACTGCAATAATCTCAAAAAACAACAAACATCAATATATATGTATGCTGCTACGGTGCTATTTATAAACTCTTTTTAATTCAACATTGTATTAAACTAGATCAAAACTGTGAGGGAGACATTGACACGGACAGGGCAGGCAGGGGGTCTGACCTGTTCCTCCTCTCTGGATGAGCAGAGTGGCCTCGGCGCCCACAGGACACTCTTTCAGCAGTTCCACCACTCGGTTGTGTCCCGCTGCTGCCACCGGCTGCTGGTTCACCTCCAGGATTAGATCTCCCTCGCTCAGACTCAAGGCTCCCTGTGGTGCCCCTGGGTCCAGCACCTGCGCCACAGAGATGAGCACATCAGGGAAACCTCTGAAAGCAACAATCTACTTAAAAACCACGCTCACAGCTCAGCTGTGTTTGTGCTGAACAGACAACTCAAAACTAAATGAATCTTTTTTTTTTTCTTTAGGACACTCCATACTGTTATTTTTTATTAAACAACAAACACTAAAAGTTTTTATTTCTCTACTCAGTAGAGAAAAAACAAATCATAAAAAAAATTACTTTGACTAATTGGAAATGGTATTTTTGCACATTTATTCTTGGGCATTTCTTTTTGTGTGTTCATATTTATTTGTGATTGTGTGGAGCATTTGCTGAAAAACTAATTTTACAAAGTGGGGCAAACTTTGAACAATTGTTTTAACTCCACCAATTTATTTTTCTATTTACTATGTGCTGAGGTTCCCTGGTAACAAAGTTTCCCATTTAT
This sequence comes from Perccottus glenii, assembly GCA_024416835.2. Classification (NCBI taxonomy): domain Eukaryota; kingdom Metazoa; phylum Chordata; class Actinopteri; order Gobiiformes; family Odontobutidae; genus Perccottus; species Perccottus glenii. The sequence goes on along the minus strand of CM044563.2, from coordinate 19,694,855 downwards.
CTTCTTAGTTGTACATTCCTTTTATTACTAATTTTAAAATAAAAATTTGTTGAGCGTGGCTCAGTGGTAGAGCAGTTGTCCTATAACCAGAAGGTTGGCGGTTCGATTCCTGCTCTGCCCTGTTCATACTGTCATTGGGCAAGACACTTAACCCACCTTGCCTCCAGTGTCCATAGCACTGGTGTATGAATGTGTGTGACTGTAGAGGTAAGTTTGGTGGTGGTAGGAGAAGGTTGAGAGCCATTTGTATGGCAGCCCCCATCTCTGTCTCCCCCAGGTGTGAATGTGTGTGGATGTGGTGAGTGGATGTAAAGCGCTTTGGGTGCCTGAGATGGGTGCAAAAATGCGATATATAAATTCATACCATTTACCATTTACCATTTATTAAATCAGTATACTACTGGACTGCAAATGAAATAGAGATGACCATTCACCTGTTTAACTCGCTGACCAGTGGGACTGTCGGCAATAGTGAACCCAAATCCTTCTGTCCCCTTCACCATAGTAACTGTCAACAGCTCTGCCGGTTGCGCTGTAACCCCTGCAACAGCTGCTGTCCCGGAGGAGGCCATGGAGGTGTTGTCATCGTGCGGCGTGAGGGCAGCAGCTGACCCCGGTGTGGTGGGTGGCAGCGATGACCCATCCAGATGAGTATCACCGGGATGAGGCGACCCAGCCAGGGTCTGAGCGGGCAGCTGGGAGCTCAGAGACAGATACTCCAGGTATGGGTCATAACTGCTGCGGCCATTCACTACCAGGGGCCGGTGCTCCAGGCCAATCGGGGTCAGAGAGGTTCCGGACGCTGCGTTGGGGTCTTCAGGGTCAAAGGGCAGAGGGTAGCCTCGACAGAGAACCAGGGTGACACTCTGACCGATGGGTACGGACTGGAAAAGCTTGACCACATCTGCGTGAGTGGTGCCCAGGACGCAGATGTCGTTGATGTAGACAATGACATCGCCTGAAGAGACACAAGCAACAGGATTGGTCACATGACACAAACAAACATCCTAAAAATCACAATATGCTAATCAGAAATTTGCACTTTTCACTTCTCAACAGCCTGGAGTAGTAGTTCTTGACACAGTACCCTCAGCTGGACAGAAACCTCTAATATAACCTTCCTGCATCGGGATCAGGACTCATTGCCTGAGTTTACGTGAAGGCACTTAAATAGAGAGTGCAGAAATAGGCCAATACTGGACAAGCAGAGTCGTCCTTGTACAAAATATGCTATCACCCTAATATTTCTGAAGACATGTTTTATTTTCTTCCAACTTGCCGGCTTGGATAGTCTCCACTTGTTTACCAGATGACGTTTGTGAGCACTAGAGGGTATCTGCAGCAAATGTGTGAGACATAGAGGTGAGAAGGAGAGTGTGTCTGAGAGTTTGACAGCCATCTGGCACACACTGGTGTCCATTGAGACCAACTTATGTTTAGAACCAATAGAACAGACTGACACGGTGGCCATGTCAAAAAATAGACTTTAGACAGAGAAGCAACAACACAATTGTTATATAAAATACATACTGGCTATAAAAACCATGTATGACTTTATTTTTGCTTTCATGTTCTTTTCATTCTCCTGGTTTATGGTTGATAATGTTTACAGAAAACAGAATTTCCAAACTGGGTAGCCATCCCAATTTTTTTTTTTCTGTCCTAAACAACAAATTAATCTGGACTAATTTCAGTTGGATATGAAGGAGGAAGTACCAACAATCAGAAAAACAATGCATTACATAAAGCCGTCCTTATTTTTAGATAAACTATGATTGGGCCGACTGAATTTTTCTAAAGAATGAAAATTGGAAGGGATTTGGTTACGTCATTGACTGCAGAACTAGTTTTATTCCTGAAATTGTATGAGGAATTCACCTGAAATTATGCCACTATTAAGTGATGCTCTGAAAGTGTCGAAGTGCACATGAATGCTTAAATTGGAAAAAGCACTTGAATATTTGCGTTAAAATACTTTGCTTGACTTCCTGTTAATCATCAACGTGGTAGCAACATTTTGGCTAAAATACACTTTACAATATACCAGTGAGTGACTAACCTGAGCTGAAGCTAATGTATATTTAAGTATTTATTGGCATTTAGCTTTTAAAACTGACTTCTTATCAATATCTAAAAAGCAAATCATTTTACAGGTTCTCTTTATGATTGAAGAACAACTGAAATCATTGAATAAGAATGAGGTAGAACGACTCGACAAAGACTAAATTGTCATGGCCGCTGTAGTTTGATCGAGCAGGAAGTTGTGGATTTTGTCTTTAAAGTCGCAGCGCCATGACAAATGCAGTTGCCTCAAATCCTCTATTTCACACTTGTGGAAGCTCTCTCTCTGTCACACGTGCACACTCTCGCTGGCACGTGCACACGCGTTAACACACAGTCAAACTCAATCCCTAAGAGACACGCTGTGCAGCTCAAATAGGCCAGCTAATCTGAGGCAGCCTATGTGCAGCGATGGCAATGTCACACAGCGGCAAAGAGCAATACAGAGAGAAGGAAAGAATGACAAACAGGATAGAGGGATGAAGGGAGAGAAGAGGAAAAATACTGCGGGTGCAAGCAGAGGAGAAGTGTCAGATGACGTGGTTAGAACATAATAAAGGCAAAAACAGAGAGACAGAGATGCAGATTGAATAAAACGAGATGGAGCCAGGATAAAAGAGGAGCTGATGACACAAAAACTAACAAGGAAAAAGGATCCACATTAGGGCAGGGTAAATATCACATCATAATATTTTTAATTAATATAAATTTATACAAATAAAAGTTCATTATCTTATCTATTAGCATAAGCTTTACACCATTATTTAATTTGTCTAAAGCAATATTTGGTAATAGCAATCAGAATAAAATGGAGAGGTTAGTAGGGCTGCAGAAAACTAGGAAAAAAATGATGTGATAATTATGTTGAATATTGCAATAACAATGTGCAATGCAATGTTTGGATATCTCTTTCTGACATTGAAAAAATTACTTAAAATCCAATTTATAAAGATATACAAGGCTGTGAAGTAACTTCCACTGGTCAGAACAGAGGCTAAATAAAAAACAAAGTCTAAAAAAAACACGATTAAACCAGAATTGTATTTGATCCGTTTGATTTAAGGCTTTGATTGGTCAATTATTTCAACTTTGGGACACTGTGAATCTCTGTTAGAGGGAAGACCTACAAGCAGTTATGTTTGAAGTAATGACAGTATTGTGAATAATCCTAATAGTTAGAAACATTTAAAGCATTTTATATTTTGATTTTTAGATGAAAATGCATTTTAAAGCATTTTATGTTTTGTTTGAAATCAATTTGAAAAAGCAAATTGAAAGTATTCAAATTCAGCCATTTTGTAGTGTTGTCCTTGTAGCTGTGCAGCAACAATAGAATAATGCTAATTTTAATATAATGCTAATTTTATAGTCCCATTAAGCCTGAAGTGGCCAGTGAACTTTGTTTTTTCTGTAATAACAATATGACATTTCACCAATATTTACCTATGTATATACTTCATTACATTTAATTAATGAATACCACATTATAATTAACACACAATAATTATAGTAAATATGCAGTTTTCACCCGATGTGCGAGGCAAAACACCAGCAGAGAGGTTCAGAGTAGAGCACAAAAACACAACACTCCACAGCAACCTCAACAGAGGTCAGGCTAAAGGTCATGCATGTTTAAGCCAACACTTTTATTAACAGATAAGAAAATGATTTCCTTTTTATAAGACTATCTGTCATTTCTCTGCCCTTGAGAGATTTTTTTATTTCTGTAATAATAACTACAGATGACAAATTTATTCAATCTTTGTAGTCTCTTGTTGACTGTTGTCTAGAGGATTGTGCAAGGTCATTTTACCCTTGTATTGTTGTTTTGTATTTTTTTTATTTGCTCAAATGCCAATAAAATCTGTGCATTTATTTAACTGAAAGCAGAGTTAGAAGTGGCTTAAAGTATTTGCTGATATAAAAAGAAATTGTCCTTGTCTGGGACACAGAGTATAGCCCATACAAATATAGCACACCCCAAATATGCCACGGAAGGCCAGTGATGTCCTCTTTGAAGATGAATTTATGTTTCTGGAGATGCTAAAAGTTAACCTCTTTCTTTTTTAGGTCAGTGCTTTTAAGTGAAAAATAAGCATTTGCCAATTAATGATGTTATTTAGAACAGTATTTAATCAATTGTCAGAGCTTATAATCTTGATTAAGTTTAGTGTGTTTAAAGTATATGCTCAAGAAGAATATTTAAAGTTATTTTTTGTATAATTTCCCTAGAAAAGTTCAACCATGCTACAATGGATGAAACTCACTGAATCAAAGCCATTACTGAATTTATTGGGCCTGTACTCTTTATAGCCTTAAACTGACGTAAATCTTTCTAAATGTGGCTAAAGCGCTGCTAGAATGAGATTGAAACAATGCCAGAGCAACTCCTTTGCATTTAATGTGCTTTGGCAGGAACTGAAGGCGTATAAAGTTGAGGTGGTACAATATTGAAGGTCATATTTCTCAAACATGGCAACTTGGCAAGCACCCCTTAATTACCTGTGTCCATCTTTCCATCCTGAGCGGCGGGCCCGTCCGGTATGACGCTCTTCACTTGGAGAAACTCGTCAGGTTCATCACCCCCAATGATAGTGAAGCCGAAGCCCATGTTGCTCTTTTGTAGCGCTGTCGACAGGAAGTTCCCCTTCAGCTGCGTCGGATCCCTCGTGAACAGCGGCTTTTCTGGAGAGAGATGGTGTTTGTTAGAGTAACTTTCCAGAAATGGAGTTAACATTTTGATATTGTAGTCCTTCTTTTTGGGAATATGTGAGAAAATAATAAGATTTTAGGTCTGACTCAAAGCAAATATACAGTCACTCAAATGGATTAGTCATCAGTGTGCTTTAGGGCAACCATATTTTTATTTTTACTTCTTATCTCCTGTACTCAACAATTTCACAACACTGTGCATCTGCCTGGTCAAAAACCTTTCACTAGCTTCACTAGTTTCAGAATTTAAATATCTCTGTGTACAAAACAGGACAGATTTTATCTCTGTAACCTAACGAAAGTACAGCAGCAGTGTAAATGACATGTTTGTAGGTACCTCTGTAAATGGTGGGGAGGGGTAGAGCAGACAGACCCTGGCTTTGTATCTGCTGCTGCTGCTCCAGGCGTCTCTTCGCCTCCAGGACGGGGTTCTCAAACTGCGTCCTCCGATTGATGTGACTGAAAAAGACATTATTACAACTATTAAGGTAAAAGATGGCCCAGAACCCATTTTCTATCTCTGATTGTTTACACTAAATCAGATTCCTGTGTGAGTGCTGGCCTTGAAATGTTGCTCATGTGCAGACGAGGTACCAACATTGACACATTGAAGAGTAGCACAGTGAAGACTGTTCATCTTTTTAAAGTAATGAATGTTGTAACCAAATGTGTTTGTGTTACTGGTGTATTCATATCAACAGATAAAATTTGAAAGAACTTTGATCAAAATCAGCAGCCAACCTCACCACCTTCTTTGAATATACTGTAGTCCCACACACCCTTCTTACACACTTGCTACATGTTCCCGCTACATGCACTTTGACTCAATAGCTATTTTTATTGCACAATGGTTATGCTAGAGAAGCTGTTTTGTGTATGTGCCATTCTTTTCTTTCTAGTCTGTCTTATCAGCTTACACCCTAATATAATAATACACTTTCAATACTGGCACAAGTTGAAACTACGTATACATTGAAACCAGCTGCAAATGTCTTATGTCTTTTAGTCTTTTGAAAGTCATCCCACCAAGAAACATTGCAGTGAGAAAAAATGAGTGTGAGTGTGAAAATAAAATGAGACTTTGAAGTGAGAGTTGCCATATTTTAGGTTTATACTTTAGTCCATCAGTTTTCACAAACTGTTTATCTAAGCTAGTATTCTCTTACTGTGTACATGTGAGCCCTGCCTTAACAAGGAGTTTAATAATTCTAGTTACTCATGTTTGCTTTATGTCGCTTAGATAACATAGACATGCAGTAATAGTTGATGAAGCCAAAACTATCTACACAGATGAGAGCACATTGCAATGCTTCTTAAAATAAAAGAGGAACTCCATAATACCAGTGACTGTAACAGTTCTAAAAAATGATGAGATTTAATTTTTAGTATGCTCAGGGTAATTTATGTCTACGAGCATTCTACTGTGGAGGTTTATCAAATGAGCAGAGAGATATAAAAAGAGAATTGATCATTCATAATTCATGCAGAGGCAGGCTAAATCATAAAAATGCTCTTCCTGTTTTACAACTGTGCTGCTGATTTAACCAACTCAACAGGGAAACTTACTCGACATAGTAGCTGCCGTAGATGGGGTCGTCTATCTTCTCCCAGCCATAGGGCAGCTCTGAGGAGGAAAAAGAAAAGAGAGCAGGAAGATTAAGACACTTTATGCTGAAAACAGGAGGAGTAAGAGTGCAAAAGCTCTAAACTGAAGCAGTAAAGGTAGAGGACATGAAACTCAAGGCTCACAGCCAGACAAAGTGCTCCTTTAGTAGACAGACAACACTTCGATCAGCACCAAAGCACCAATCCCAACAGGAATGTCAATCCCAACAGGATGTGACAAAACGTAAGGAGGTTCTAATACCACTTTTACCTAACTACCAAAAATCATACTGATTATGCATGTGATTAAAATGTATGAACTTTACAGAGTTCCAGTATTGAGTTACAGATGTTTTATCAAGGGTCTTGTTTTTGCGCCTCTTGACACCTAAAAGATTTTTGTTATACACTGCAGTTGTGCAGTTCAAACACATCCTTTCTACTGCCTGTGAGCACAGTGGAAGTGGATCATATGATCAGAGGAATATCTACAGATTATGAAATCCTAGGGCAGGAACAGAGGTGCTACACAAAATCTCTGACAGAGTGCCTAAATACACCCTTGAGTATCCTAGTTGTGATCAGGTGTTTTCATTTTTATCTTACAGAAACTGGGAGAAGCCAGGTTGAGAGAGGTAGATACTCTACCTGGCATACTGTGGCATTTAAACTATGTATCCCTGTTTCTGCCAACTTAACACATCTGGATATTGTGTCACAGTTACCACCCACCACCCTGACTACCATTTAATATAGTCTATAAGATCTGCTTATGCAATGAATAAACCTCCTTGTGGCACTTTTGTGTTGGAATACACAGTCTAACATATTCCATCCTTTTCTTCTTTTCTGTTTTTTGTTGCATATACAAATCATTCACTGCCATAGACCATTTGTTTCTTTAATTCTTTTACCCAGCCCTGTATTCGCTTTGGACGGCAGCCATGATGTTGTGTTAATTGTCTCCTCCTCTTGCTCCTCTCTACTGACTTTCTTCCTCCCTTCTGCTGATTTATCTCTTCTTTCTGTGGAGGAACTGGGTCAAGGCAGCGCTAAGATCCTGGTACCTTCTCGTTCAGCTCATTTTTCTTTCTCTGCATGCTACAATGAACTCCACTGGCCAGTTTTTTTTAAAACTCTCTCCTTCAAGTAAGGCATAAGGAACACAACGAGGGAATTGACCTCACAATTAAAGGCTGCGCTAACATGCAACAATACGCACCCACATATGCTCCATCTGTTCCTCTGCCACTCAAGACTTTTACAGTGCAACAACAGCTTCTGATTAGAATTTATAAGTTGCTGTTTGGTAAAGTTCATGTTCCTCGCTCACATTAATTCATTTTCGTGTCTTGGATTAGAAAGTCTAAATCCGTAAATAGATGATAATGTGTGGGTGGCATTAAAAAACAAGAAAATCAATTAAACCTGGAGAAGTACTGGAAAAAAATAGATACAAGTTTAAAAGCATATTTTAGGGAGTTGTATCATGGATGGAAAAATGGAAGTGGACTACCTCTGACCAGTCACTTGCAGAATAGTAGGATATTGGTTGTTTATCGCCTGATATCAAATAACCATGAGCCCATCAGTTCTGTATTTGTGTTAAATAGTATGATGATTAAATGAAATTACTGCTGTTGTGCTGTTTGTGTTTTTCTGCTCTGGATTGCTCTGATATTTATTTAGAGAACTATTGATCGTAAATGATCATATATTAACCCTTAAATGTATTTTGGGGATTTAGATCGACTCGCACACTAATCCCAGACATACAATACTCTACACAGATCACTGTTGGACCGGCCCCTGTTCCTCTCATGTAATGTAATTATGACCAGATTTGTGATCGTGATATTAGTAATCTGTGAATGCTGACTGTACAGCCCAAGGTGAGAGGAATCCACAGTACAGTTACCTCAGCTGTTCTCATATTTCCTCAAATGTCCTTCTAAAGCTCAAGGCAAAAAAAAAAAAAAAATCAACGTCACAGAGATTTGTATTTCAAATCACCTCAAATTCCTCCCATAACACAAGCCACCTTAAGTGTCAGCCCAACTCATCCAGTAGTTGCGTGCCCTCCCCCTGAAGTGAAAGGGAGACAGTTTCCATGGTAACCACCAGTGAAAGTCTTTTTTTTTTCTTGCCTTAGCTGAAGGCTGTGTCTTGTCTATATTTCCTGCTGCTGGAATACACACTGTGTGGATGTTTGTGAGTCTATATTTGCAGAAAGATGTATATTAAACATCCAATCTCTCTGTGTGCATGTGGAATGAGTGAGAGCGTCATCCAGTATGACACTAAATCAATCAACTCATGACATGTATGTATAGTACAGGGGTCTGGCTTGTGAGATCCAATGGCTGATTGTGCATCTGTATCAGTGTGGCCTGACATAAAGCCTAATTGTGATTCCCCTGCATTAGATGACTCATCTTCTCACACAAACAAAGTCACTCTGACCAACAGCGAGGAACAAACAGATACAATGAACTCATATGACTCACTGAAAAATAAAAAATAAATCCTCCTCGCTTATTATTGCTTTTCAGGCACAATTGAACATTAATATTCTGGAGCTGGTTAATTAAAAGGAAGGCCACATAACATAAAGAACATTAGAGCGGTGAAGTGTTCAAAATGAGAGATGCTGAAAATAAGTATGTCCTGTCTAGACAGAACAGAGTGTAATGATAGTGATGTAACTCAACGGTAATATTTTCACACAAGTCCATCAGTCTCTGACAGTGCATGGGCGTTTTCTTTCCCTGAACACAACTCTGCATCATCGCTTCCTCTGTCTCCAACATCTGTCATGTAACTTATCTTCTGAATCGGACTCCTTCGGTGAGGACTTGTAGACTGCCCACAAAAGGCACAGTCACTGAGTCACTTCATTGAAAGTTCTTTGAAAGTGGCATATGGCCTGAGTTTTTATCAAAGGCTGTTGTGAAAACCCGCACTTGCCATGTTTTGATGCTTGTCCTGCTCTGTTCTGTTCCTGTCTCCTCTGAGCCACGGACGAGATACAGGCTCAAGTTACATAACAAAAATAAATAAATAAATAAACTTGCCTGACAAAAACGACTGTAAGCATGCGTCTGCAGTGACAAGCCTTTGAACTCGGCTAGACACACTCAGCTCTAACACAAAAAGAGCTTTACATATGTGCCAACGTGACACACAAGCACATTAAAGTCACCAACATAACTGTGAAGAAACCTGTGATGATGACTGAGACTAAAGGGAATAATCAATTATGACAAGAAGAGTAACAGGACCAGGCGAGAGAAACAGAAAGTTTGTCTCAAATAAGGAAGTATGGCCCAGTATCCTCATCACATTTGTTTTACTAACTCTCCTCACAGACTTGTACATCTTCACTCTCATGAGTGTTAGAAACAAAACAGAAGGAGAGGAAACATAAGCGAGTTCTATTTATATTTGTTCTCTCTTTAATATATATTATATCTATATATTATAGAAAGAGAGATATCTCTATCTCTCTTTCTACTGCTTTTTGGATTGATTGCTGAGAACTATGTTCAATTAAGGCTTAGGAATAAATCAATAAAATAAATTAATTAGGTTTTTAATTTAAAACAATTAAAAAAATAGCCATATAAATAAAATTATATTTGCTGTAGCGCCAGAGTAGCTTAAATAAAGTCCATAATGACTCTGCAGACGCAACAGACACTACGAAATCACCAGAAAAAGGAGTCTTATTACCTCTGAGATGCTGTGGTTTAGTGTCTTTATGCGAATTAGCCATGTGCTTCTTTACATATTTTCGAGACTTTGCGTGGTGTGTAAACATATCAGGCTTGACTCCTAAACTAATGTCTTTTCACTGCTGCTGCTATGTGTTGTGAGCAGAAAAATGTATGAATTATACAAATAAATGTTATACTTGAATTACCTATTTAGGTACAAGAGAACCCACATTATAATTGTAAATTGTCTGAAAAATGGAAGAAAAAAAATGATCACCCAGCTAATGAAAAAATAAATATCAGACTAAATTGGGAGTGTAAGTTCTTTTAGTTTAAAAGAAGGGCTTGTATTTGATTGCACCACAATTTATTTCAAGGATTTGAGTGGTTAATTTTATTTTACATAGAAAGTCTAGATGTCTGTCATATTCCAGATTACAATATTTATTATCATACAAGTAGTTCTTTGTAATATGGACATTGTGATTGTTGATAATTTGTGATATATTGTGCAGCATACCACCGAGCACGCCCCAGTTTTAACATTAACTGTTCCCTATTTTATTTTAGGGCTTATTAGGGCTTTTTACTTGTCTATAGCAAAATTCTATGAACAGTTTGTTTTTTTGGTGGCGTTCTATCCACCAGAATGTCTTCTTTTTCTTCTTTTCTGTAAAAAATTGTGAATTGTGAATTGTGCTGGGATCCACAGACAAAACTCCAGTAAAAATTATTACCTTTAAAAAAATTATAGAGGTTGCACTGCAAGCAATCATCAATTGCTTAACTAAATAAGACTCATAATACAGCCATGGGCAAGAGCTATTACGTTTCTCTGTGAAGCACCAGTACACATCCAATGTAAACATACAGTATCTCTAGCTCTTCATACTTGCAGTTATAAACTATATAAGCATAAGACAGACTGTTACAATGAGGCACAAAAAAGCAATCACAGGATAAAAGAGCTACAGAGACATGGCATTGTCCGTGATGTGAAACCTGATCTCTGCGCTGCTGGGATTAAACACAAGTATGGACGGCCATGTTTGTGAACTGACAACAGTAGATGGTGTGTGTGACCGCAAGATAGAGGGAGATCTAGGGCGCAGAGGTGTTATTAGGATTCCTGTCACAGTTGGGCCCTTTGACTGGGCAGAGTGAGAGACGCAGGATGAAGGGGGGAGATGAGGAAGGGCAGAAAATTGAAGGGATGGAGGCAGAGAAGGTATTGATTTATAGATGCTCCCGGAGAATCACGGCACTAATTTGGTGAGTGAAGACTGGGACGACAGCAGGGGACTGTACTTGGATCTGAACACCCTTGAGCACCTCCCTGTATTTATACTGCAGCTAGTACCAACAACTCTTTAGTGTGTACACTGTGTGCATATATTTAGATTTGGACTTAAACATAGACACACCATTATAATACAGTCCCTACATAGCTACTTAGACTATACCTAGACTGTACCTTTGAATCAATCCCATATACAGCATCCTGGCACAGGAAGCATAGACTAATACGCAGTGGCTCAGTGGTAGAGCGGTTGTCCTTCAACTGGAAGGTAGGCGGTTCGATTCCCGCTCTTCCCCACAGTTCATACTGTCGTTGCCACATTTCATACTTAACCCACCTTGCCTCCAGTGGTGTTCTGTAACACTGGTGAATTAAAGCTTAATGTAAGTCGCTTTGGATAAAAGCTTCTGCTAAATGACTAAATGTAAATGTAATACACTAAAGACTGATGTGCCGCTGAAACAATTCCCAATAAAGTCATATTTTCTAAAGCAATAATATTCAAATGTTGATGAAAAATAAATTACCCTGCATTAGAATTAAGACGTAGGTTATATTAATGTCAATCTCCAGATTATAAACAAAAGTGACTAGTGTATTTTTTATTCAAATGAAATTGTGACATAAAATAATGCGTAAAACGCAATTAGGTTTGACATTCAATTTCTCATCTCAACAATTTTTAATGTTGCCTTAAAAATGATAGAGTGAAGAAAACACTGGAACACTGAGTCATGAGAAGACACAAATACACACAAATGTGGGAAGGCGGAAATGCAGCAAAAAAAAGAAAAAAACACTCCCACTGTTGCTAAAACAAAAACTGGAATCAACACAAACAAAACCATTACCAAGCAAGAGAGAGCCAACAGGTAACTCACCG